>JAKSZT010010858.1:9224100-9316380 GCA_026826555.1 Tolypeutes matacus | reverse complement strand
AGCTGCAGATAATAAATCATCTCTTGGTTCCCTCCCATCCTTCTATCTTTTGTAATTTTTTATTAATATCAGGCCATGAGTTAGCTACAAATATACTTTAAGTAGGTTTTGGGCCCCTGGATCATTTATTTTTAAGCCTGAATATTTTCTCACCAAATCTTTGAGCCTATTCAAGAAAGCTGTGTGAGTTTCCTTTCTTTTTTGTTCTGCTTCTGAAGCTTTACTTAAATTCTGACTTATAGGGACTGCATTTCTAATTCCTTGGACAATTATACTTTTTAGATCTTTTATGCTATTCTTTTGGGCAGCGTTATTATGATCCCAGTTAGGGTTCTGGAGGGGGAAACTTCTGCTCCCCTCTGGGTCGCCCTTGGGCTACTGGATGATTATCATCCCAGGCCTTTATAGCCAACCGCTCTTCTAATTTGTCCTTATTCTTTTCTAGAGAAGGAATGATTTAAAATGTACATTAATTTGGTCTAAGTATAAACATTTGGGCTGAGAAATTGATTAAATTGGTCAGCTAAGCTTGAAGGGTTTTCTAATAGATTTTAGAATTCCTTTTTGAAACTTCTTATTTCAGCACTACTCAGGGGAGCATTTACTAACCCAAGTTCCGCTTGCCCTAAGGCAACTTTTTTTAAGAGGGCATTGTTTACAAATCTAGGGTTTGACAAACCCAGTTTTCTGTGGAGCTGAACTTTGGCCAGTAAACAGCTCCACTCTTATGGGGAATTCTAGCCCAGATTAAATAACAATATTTTATTATGGTTTTTTTTTATTGTTTTTTTGTTTTATTTTTACTTTTTCCTTTATATTTTGGAAGATTATCTTAATTTTCTAACTTTGTCCCTAATAGATTGTTCTTGGGTAACTTTGGTAAAGTTTCTTGCTGGCTGCTTTTAGAATTTGTCTTTCCTCTTTTCCCTGAGATTTCTGAGGAGTTACTGGTGCCTAGTCCTTACTTATCACCCTGTGTCTTGCCTAAGACTTCTATTATACTCAATCTCGCTGACTCAACGTATCTTGCCTGCAGTGGTTCAACATATCTTGCCTGAGATGCCTTGTCTTATACTCAGTCTCACTGACTCAACAGGATCTTTTAAAACTAAGTCCGTCTTCTTCAAGTCACCCAGGCCTGGACACAAAGTCTCTTACCTGGGTCTGTGCACAGACTTACGTGACTTCTTTTATTTCAGTTTTTGAGGTCCAGACCTTTGTCCCTGACTGTCTGTTTCAATCTCTGCTTCCTTCGGGTTGGTGACAGGGACAGACCCCTGACTTTTCCTACGCCGAAGACCACCATAAAACTTCGGCAGGACGTCTTGCCAGTCAGAAAAGGGGATCGAGGGTCTCTCCTGGCTCCCATGATCCCGTACAAGCCCCCAATTGAGTGGGAAGGCAACCACTTACTTAAAAGTTCTGAAAACAAAAAGTTAAACTAAAGACAACAGTAATTTATTTTTTTTTTTTCATGAGAAAGGGCACACACCCAGGCTATTGGAAGTGGGCAAGTGCACGGGATCAGTCCAAGAACAAAGATTATATAGTTTTCCTAACGCAATGTCCCATTTCCCTCCTTCTCCAACCTTACCCATCTCCCATTGGCTGGGAATTGTGGGCTTACAATCTTAAGCGCGAAAAATAACCCAATCCTAAGGCGAAAAGTATGAGGGTAAGTTCTCAGTGTCCAAGTTCATCCCCCTTACTAAATTAGGTTTTTGGGGAAGTGACTCGAACAAGAATGTGGGAAGATTAGTGAAAACGGAAAAGTTCTGAAAAAAAGCCACCTAAAATGTGGGAGAGTTAGATAAGTGGAAACAGGGAATTTAGTTTGAGAAGAAGCCACCCTTTGCTCTATTTCTCAGTTTGGAAATTACTCAAGTCTTTATAAAATTTTCTACTTGCACCACTGCATACTTTCCATCTTGTTTCATAAGCACCCTCATAACTTAAGGGCAATTACTTAAAGAATGGCATGATTTTATTTAAATGGCTTTATAAATTCAGAGAAAAGATAATTTCTGATATTTTATCCAATCTCATTTGTCACTTTAAATTTGCTTTTTATTTGAATTTATAGAAAGCAATGTATGAAAAGCCATGTAGTGATAAACTAAAATATCAATTTTAGGTTTCTTTTTCTGAAAACATTAACTGAGAACATCATTGGTTTAATGCTACATATTTTCTTATCATTTTCTGCATATTGGTGTGGAAGTGATGTAGAAAAAAATATCCCAAATGATTCAGTTTATATTTTAAAAGGCAGGATAAGAAGTTTAAAATTTATTTAACTCCCTTTTAAGAATACATTGAAAATGTAAAAATAACAAAAGAACATTGAACCACCTTACATTACATAATACAGGTATTTTAAATGGATGTCATCACTAATTTTATGGACTTTCATGAAACATTATGGACTTTCATGAAACATTAAGAATGTTAAATATGTGTATGGCACCAATCATAAGAATTTTATACACACTAATCCTGGCAAATGTCCCTTGCGTGTTTATTAATGAAATTACATTTCATTTTTCACTTTCATTTATACAATCTGAAACACATGGAGGGCAAATCACTATTGAAGGTCACTTTTGGAACTGTTTGCATTGTAAAAGTAGGGTAAGATTCAAACTTTTATACCCACAGACAAAAATAATTTAATAAATAATTAAAGTAAAAGATGCATTTCTAATGGGATTATAGCAAACATTACAGGAGGAGAATTACATTTTATATTAATTGCAGATATGGGTTCTAGCAATAAAAATATCTATAAAGGAAATGAAATTTCACTCTGAAGATCTTTATTGTACTTCAACTTTGTCATTAATAGCTGTGTTTCCTTTGTGCAAATACTTCACTTTTAAAGATTTGATTTTTTTCTCAATTGTATAGCCCAGGATGTTGTTTTTTAAAATAATCTTTTAATACTTTTTCAAGTTTTAAATGTATGTGTTTCCACATAATTAATAAGAAAAATAATACAGAACATAAGCAATTTTCTATTAAGAGAAATAGTTTAGAATGATAAAATATCTAGCTTATATTAAAATATTGGAGATTAGTTAAAATAAAGTCTACTTAGTTGCCCAATATTTCCCATATCAAAGCAGTTATCTTATTAAAATGACATGAGAAAATTAGCCATTTGTCTCACAATCTCTAGCTTTCATGACAAGAGGGAAAATATTTATTATGTCCATCCTTCTATTTTTTATTTTTTAAGGTAATTTATTGACATATAATTCCCAAACCTTATTATTCACACATTTTTCAAGTGTACAATTCAATGTTTTTAGTATTTTTTTACTTGTTGTCTGTTCATTGCTTTTGCTTGTTATCTGTTTGGTTTTTTTAGGAGGCACTGAGAACCGAACCTGGGACCTCCCATGTGGGAGGCTGACGCGCAAATGCTTGAGCCACATCTGCTCTGATCCTTTTATTTTTTATATAAAATAGAGTGCAAGTCTTTCTAGCTAGAGGTTTTACCATCCCCAGTGGATATTTAGAAGCCCAACCTTCATGGCAGGGGAGCTAACCTGTGAAACATGGACTTAAACCCACCTGGTGGTAATGAGGCATTCTTCCCCTCCTCACTGGGGGAGTGTCATGTGAAATCTAGTGGAGAGTCAGGACTTTTATCACCAGTTGCCTGGAGCAGTGGAGGATTAGTTAGGAGCCAGAACTCTCATCCCCATGCAGCAGTAACAAGGAGCCCCTCTCATTCCATGTCAGTGGAAACTGAGTGAAAAACATGGATTTCCACCTGAACATGGCAGGAAAGAGACAGCATCTCTCCTTACCCTGCTGGAGCCATGTCAGGGGAGGACTACTAAAACACAAAATTTAAATAAGATTTAAAGTATTGTAACATAGAATTGAAAATATCCAGGTTTCAATAGGAAGTAAATTGTCATATCTAAAAGCAGGAAAATAAAAAAATCAACAGATGACAATACTGAGATGACACAGATGTTAAAATGATCTGATGAGGATTATAAAACATCAGAAAATTCTTTAATTAGCAATTGTGAACATGCTTGAAACAAATGAAATAATATAAAGATCAGAAAAATAAGAATCCTCAGCAAAGAATGGAAATTTTAGAAATGAAAAGCATAATAACATATAAAAATCTCAGTGGCTGGGCACAGCAGCAGAATTTAAAAGATTGAAGAAAAAATCAGTGAATTTGAGGATAGAAAAATAGAAACTACCCAAACTGAAAAACAGAGAAAATAGACTGAAAAAAAAACTGAACAGAACATAAGGAATTTGTGGGTCTACAAAAAAATTTCTGACATTCGTGTCACTGAAATCTTGGAAGAAAAAAAATAAGACTAAAAATATACTTGAAAATATAAAATGTGGAATTTTCCAAAATGTGGCAAATTATATAAACCTACAGTAAAAGATGCTGAGGAAAGCCCAAACAAATTAAATATAAAGAAATCCATGTCAAAACACAGCATAGTCAAACTTCTGAGAACTAAAGACAAAGAAAAAGATCTAGAAAGCAGTAGGAGAGAAACAACACTACAAGGAGAAAATTTTTGAAATGACAGTGAATTTCTCATCAGACCACAGAGCCTAGAAGGAAGTGGCCTAACATTTTTAAGTAACAAAATAAAATATCCTTTTGAAATGAAGGGGAAATTGAGAAATTCTCAAGTAGAAGAATTAGTAAAAGAATATTTCCCAGTCTCTAAACAGAAATAAAATAATAAAAGATGTTATATTAGACTATTAGGAAGGAAGAAAAAAAAAAGGGTAGAGCAAAAATATGGAGAAATAAAATTTTCCTTTCCTTCTTAGGTAAATTGTTTTTTGTGTTAAAACAACAATTATAACACTGATTAATGTGGCCCTCAATACAAGTAGGAAACATATTTAAGACAATTATATTATACATGGGGGAGGGTGAAGAGATTTAAAGGTAGATAATTATACCTCACTTGACTGGTAAAACGTTGATACTGGTAGACAGTGATGTTACGTACAATGGAATGTTATATATTCCATGATAAAGTAATGTCTAGAGCAATCAATAAAATAACTATGCAAAGACATACATTAAAAAACACTAAAGATATATCGAAAGGGCTCTCAAAAACAATATTCAAATAATTCAGAAGGAAGGCAGAAAAATAAAAACAGATAAATTAAAAGCAAGTTAAGCAAAAAGAGAAAATAAATAAATAAATAAATAAATTGGCAGACAAGTCCTATCATAGCAATAACTAAATTAAATGTATATGTTCTAAATATATCAATTAAAATGAAGACACTGGTAGAGTGGATAGAAAAGTGTCTACACTACAAATTGTCTACAGAAACTTATTCAAATATTGTGATATAGAGAGGTTGAAAGTAACAGGTGGAAAAAATATATATATAGTACAAACTTTTTATCAGGAAAAGGAGACAGTAGAGCAAAGAACATTACTGGGGAAAAAAAGAAGGACATTAAATACATTATACACAGAGGACCGTGGCAATCCTAAATGTGTGTATAACAAACAATAGAACTACAAACTATGTGAAGCAAAAAACTGATAGAACTGAAATAGATACATTCACAATTATAGTTGGAAACATAAACATTCTTTTCTCAACAATGGACAGAAACTCTAGACAGAAAACCAGCAAGGCTATACAATACCATCACCCAATAGAGTCCAATCAGCATTTATATATTATATCCCCAAATCAACAAGGTAGGTATTCTTTCCAATTGACTTGTAATGTAAACTCAGATAGAGCATATGCTTTCCTACAAAGCATATATCAAAAATTTTAAAGTGTTGAGATCATACAGACTGTTCTACGACCTGAATGGAATATAACTAGAAAGCAATAGTAGAAGGATAACTATAAAAATCATTAAACACTTGGAAACCCAAACAGCATACTCCTAAATAACTCATGGATCATAGAAAAAGTTGCAAGGGAAATACAAAAAATACATTAAATTGAACAAAATTGAAACTACACATCAAATTTCAGAACTTGTGAAATGCAGCTAAAGAAGTGCTGCAAGGGATATGTATAGCACTAAATACATCATAAAAGGGATAAAGTCACAAATCAATAATCTAAGCTCCCATCCCATGAAAGGAGGAAAGAAGAGCGAAAGAAATTCAAATCAAGAAGAAGGGAAAAAAATGCTAAAGAGCGGAAACCAATGAAATTGTAAAGACAAAAACAGCAGAGAAATTCACTGAAACAAAGCACATTTGTTTGCAAAGGTCATTAAAATTGATGAACTTATAGCAAGATGGCAAAAAAGAAAAGAAAGAAGACATGAATTTCTAACATCAGGGATGAGACAAGGGATTTATTACAGACTCTGCAGTCATAAAAAAAGATAATAAGGGGAATACTATGAACAGCTCTATACACATAAATATGACAGTTTTAGATGAAGTGGGCCAGCTCCTTAGAAAACAGAAATGACCACACCTCACCATATCAGATTAATAATTTGAAATTTCTATAATTATTAAGCAAATTGAATAAATGACTAAAACTTGTAAAAAATAGGTATTTCTAGAAACTGATTTCACTGTAACAGTCTACCAAACATCTCAAGAATAAACACAAATTCTGCAAAATTTCTTCCAGAAAAAATGGAGACACAATGTCCCAGAATTAATGAATTTAAGTGGCAAATTTAAATTAAATTTGAAAATATATTCTCTTTCAACAACAATATTATATAGTATTTTATTCATTCCATGTATTTTTTTCTAACTCAAATACAATTTTAAGAAACTATCATGTTTATTGATATGACATTTATTTAGTGCAAACTTGGAACGAAAAATTAAGTCATTTAGACAGGGATATTTTTGTAACTTAGTTTCCTCTTAAGATGGTGTTTTGAAAATGTTTACATATTTCTGTTTCCTGAAGATGTTTTGGGATCTTTTCAAACATTAGTGCTCTAAATTGCAGTAAGTTCAAAATGTTTAAATATCCTTTTTTGTGAAGGCCAGAGTAATATAAAATTTATTCCTGAAAAAATTCAAGAATTGAAATTTTATGTATGAAAGTCCAAAGAACATTTAATAAATTAGCCAATTTTACTTAGTTGTAAAAACATAATGAAATTTCCTAAAGTTAAAAATTTATTTCATTTTTTTAAGGCTCATCAGTGAATAACTTTTAGCCTTGAAAATGATGTTAGTGCCTCTACATTTTAATTAAAATTATTGATCAAATATCTTTATATTGCAATGATATTAACTTCATGGAAGAAATAACATCCATTTTCTTTTCTCTTGCGTGTAACAATGATATTAAGAATTCAACGCAAACTTTCTATTTTATGCTGTTTCTAAAATCCAGTTAACATGAACATTGATTTGAGGAAATCATTTGGTAGAGCTACTTATATTTATAATGAAATTAGATGTACTTTTTAATTTCAAAATATTTCTTATGTCTCAATGCACAAAAACTAAAAAACAAGCCTATAAAATTAAATGCAATGAAGTACATGATTTATCATGCTTCTTAGAGAAACATCAACTTCTTCACCTAGGTGCTAAATAGAATTATAATAGTTCATATTTTTCTGACTGATTCCATCAGTTTAGATGTGTATATAATGCTACTTTTTGGAAAATTACATAATATAGAATGAGGTGAGATACTAAAGGTTTCTTGGAGGTTTCAAACGACAATATTTTTATATATTTGAGTTATGCATTTCTTAAGTAACTTAGTCACTATTTTATTTTTTACATTCTAGAAATTGTATGAGTTAAAAACAAAAACAAAAAAAAAAAAAACATTGATCTGCAAAACTTTAAAAAAATAAATGGGGCGCTCCCCCTGGGTCCTGGGGTCCCGGTACTGTGCTCGCTGCTCCGGCCCTTGTCACACCGGAACTTCTTCGAGGCGCGCCTGGTCCAGGCCTCCATCCTGAAGAAGGTGCTGCAGGCGCTCAAAGACCTCATCAACAAGCTGGCAGAGCAGCTCGAGCGGCGTGAACCTGCAGAGCGTGGACTCGCCCCACGTCGCCCTGGTGCAGCTCACCCTGCGCTCAGAGGGCTTCGACCCGTTCCGCTGCGAACGCAACCTGGCCATGGGTGTGAACCTCACCAGTATGTCCCAAATACGAAAATGTGCTGGCAATGAAGACATCATTACACTAAGGGCTGAAGAGAATGCAGGCACCTTGGCGCTCGTGTTTGAAGCACCAAATCAAGAAAAAGTTTCAGACTATGAAATGAAGTTAATGGATTTGGATGTTGAACAACTTGGAATTCCAGAACAAGAGTAGAGCTGTGTAGTTAAAGATGCCTTCTGGGGAATTTGCACCTATCTGCCGAGATCTCAGTCATATTGGAGATGCCTGTGGAAAAGATGGAGTGAAATTTTCTGCAAGTGGAGAACTTGGAAATGGAAACATTAAGTTGTCACAAACGTGTAATGTCTGTAAAGAGAAGGAAGTTGTTACTATAGAGATGAAAAGCCACTCCACTCTCTCCTTCCGTAACACTTAGTATTTCTGCAAATGTACCTCTTGTTATAGAATATAAAATTGCTGATGGGGGACATTTAAAGTACTATTTGACTCCTAAGATTGAAGATGAAAATGAGTCTTAAATATACTTAAAATCTGAGAAAATGAAACAAAGTTCTTTGTGAACTGCTTCTGAGATGCCAGCATGTACCTGTCTTTCTGTCACCAAATTGCCACCTCTGAGTACATATGTAGATATTATTTTCTGTAAATAACCTATTTTTTCCTCTACACTGTAGTTTAAAAATAAAGTCCAAGTATATCTGGCCTTTGTAAACTAAAAGTACTCTGCCTTACCTAGAAATACTCATTTTTCTAACAAGAGTATTGATGCTAAATGCAGTTTTAAGAATGTTTTCAATTTAAATAAAGTTATCTGAATTTCAAAAAAATAAAATAAATGGAATTAAGGTTTTTTTTTTTTTGTTTGTTTGTTTGTTTGTTTGTTTTAAGGAATAAACTTTCAATTGATTTATAAAGTTCCTATAATTTAAAAGAACTTCAAGTTTCTCTGACTTCATGAGTCATCTCACTACTGACTTTGGAAATCACCTTGATTATGTTTCATTAATCCATAAAGATTTAATGGTTCCATATGTTGCAAATTCACTGCTAACTGAAGTGTAATCAGTAGTTTGCATTTTTCTGATTACCATATTTCTCTGGGAATATTTCATTAATGTTTAAAAATAATTGAAAACTTTTTTAATTGAAAATATTTCCCTTTATCCTTTATTTCATGACCAGTTCTCCCTACTGTGACCCTCCATATTATGCTTACTATGTATAATTAGACGTCTTAAAAATATATGTAGTTTTACACAAGTCTTTTTGCTGTTGTTTCTTGTAACATTAGCTAATTTTCTCACTGCAGAATGTTAAATCTTCAGAATATACAACATGAAAAACCACAGAAAAATAAAAAAAATAAAAATGTAAAAATCCATCCATAATGTTATCTCTCAAGAATAAATACTGATAAAAAGTTGTTTTATTTCTCTCCAGCCAAAATTATACATTCCTTGGTCTTCACACACCAATATACAAAGTCAAATAGCCTCCTCTTCATTTTTCTTCCATTAACTTCCACACCACCATGGGCAGGATTGTAAAGGGGACTCTGGTGATTAGTATGTTCTGTAACTTGTTCAAACAACAAAAGCTACAGATGGTAGTGATTGACACAGTAATGATTCAGGGGCCCAACTCATCACTGATATTTCTAGTGGTCTAGTGGAATTGGGCATTGTATTAGTCAGCCAAAGGGGTGCTGATGCAAAGTACCAGAATTCTGTTGTCTTTTATAAAGGGCATTTACATTCGCAAGGCCCTAAAAAGTCAACTCAAGGCACCAAAAGAAGTACTTTCTCACCCAAAGTGTGTTGCCATGTGTTGACACAAGATGGTGGACAATGTCTGTGAGGGTTCAGCCTTCCTCTTCCCTCTTAAGGCTCTGGTGTCCAGCTTCTTCCAATTTCAGCTGTAGGCTGGCATAAGGGTCATCTCTCTTCCTGGGACTCATTTCTTTCTGGGCTTAGGATGCTCTGCTCTCTTCACAAGTTCAGCTGTAAATTATCAGGTGAATGGCTTAACTCTCCAGTATCAAAACCAAGTTCTCTCCTCTGCTGTGTCTTTGTGTGACTGTCCACCCACTAAGGGGGCAAGGACTCCACGCTTTACTGATGTGGCCGAATCAAAGCCCTAATCTTTATTTAATCAAGTAAACGCAACCTTTGAATCTAATACAGTCAAAGAGTATCATACCCAGAGGAAGAGACCAGCTTACAAACATTATCTACAAATCTTTTTGGAATTCATCTATAATATCAAACTCCACAAGCATAGAATAATAATTATTATTATTGAATTTTGCACCCAACGCTACTAAGAACACACAACACCTGGTAACTCTTTAGATTTTGTAATGCTGCCCCAACCCAAATTTTCTGAGTGAGAAGTAAAGCTACCAGGTTTGCTTAACCCAAGTAAGGACTCTGAAATACATATAGTCTGTGGTGCAAACAGTCCTATTACTTTATCTATATGTGTGAGCTGTCTCTATAGACAGAAATATCTGTGGTGAAAAACAAGTCTATGCCCCTCCACCCGGGGTATATAAATAATCAGTCCCTCTTCTCCCATAGAAAGCAAGAGTATGCACAGCTGCCATTCACTGACCCTTACCTGAGCAGTTCACTTCCCCAGGGGACCAGACTCCATGGATCCTCTTACCCTGCTCTTTTGAATCCTTTGTGCTGTGTAGGCAATATAGCAGTCGTTTGTTGAGAATCACTGTTTTGCCTATGCCTGTGTTACTGCAATGCACAATATAGCAACTCACATGACAATGAGTTTCCAGAACAAGACCATGCCCATGCAAAAGAGAATTACAGACCATTTGAAAAATAACCTCTGGTATGCTCCGGAACCTAATTATGATGTACCATTACACTATAATATATGAGGTTTGTATGACCAAACAGGGATTCTGTCAGATCTACAGAGACATAAGGTAATCATAACCAGGAGAAATCAGTAGATTGGACATGAACAGGACAAGACAGCACAAGAAAGTGGGTCAAGAAAGTGGTTCAGTTCATGAAATACACCATCCTACTAATGCAAGGAAGTCCCTTCTGAAAAGCTGACGGACATTGAAAAAGACAAAGGCTGGTTTATGTCCATAGATGGGTCATTTCATTATGTGAGTGTAAAATGAAAATAATCTGTGAGTTCAGTATACTCCACTCAAGAAGGGTCCTGAAAGATAGAGCTGGGGGAAATTTCTCCCAATAAGCAACATTTCAAGTAGTGCTCCTGTTCATAAACTTTGTGTCAAAAAAGATGGGATTTGAGGTTGGAACGTATATGTCAGACAAGCAGTTACAAATGACTTATCTGTTTGGACCGGCCTGTTAAAAGAAACAATGAAAGATTATGGAAAAGAGTAATGTTGAGGGAACTGTGAAAGTAAGCGTGCGGTATGAACATTCATCATAGAAGAAACACTAATCTACAAATTGTACAGATATTGACTACAAAATATTTGCATAATAGACTCATGGATTATATCCTTGTGATGGCAAAGATGTAGGTCATGGATGAGCCCACGTGGATGGCCCCCAAATCACCAAGACTATATTAGCTGCTGTCAATATTATATGTACAACCTGCCAGCAACTGAAACATGCTCCAAGAGCCAAAAATTTCTTGAAGAAACCAAACAGCCACTAGTTGATGAGGTATTTATATTAGATCTTATCTTAGTTTTCGAATCTGTTATGACAAATAACAACAATAAAAGAGTTGGCTTAAACAATAAACTTTTAAATTAGCTCATGGTTTCAGATGCTAAAAGGCTTGCTTCCTCCTGGAATAGGTAACACTATAGCTGACCAGCAATCCTTGGGTTTCCATAATAACTTCCTCTTTTTTTCCTTCTGGATTCCTACTAACCTCCAACTTCTGCCTCTTCAATGTCTTTCTCTCTATAGGGCTATTAGTAATAGGATTAAGACCCATCCTGATTCAGTTGGCCACAACTTAACTAAAAATAACATCTTCAGAAGATCCTATTTACAAAAGGGTTCACACCCACAGGAATAGGATTAAGATTAAGATTTATTTCCCTATGGTGCATAACTCAATATGCCTCAGATTACTTCCAGTTCTAGATGCTTCTTTCCATCTAGATCAGATTGCTGCTCTAGCCTAAGCCCCAGGCCCACCTCAGTCAGGGATGAAGCTGGGGGAGCTGAGCCAGCCTCTCCAGGAAAAAAAGGCCACACCCCAGAGGCCAGTGATCATCCTACTTTGGCCATGCAAGCCACTCCAGGAGCTATTCTGTGGCAGGAATTGGAAGATCCATTTCCCAAAAACAAGGGAGGAAGAGACGATTGGCCACAAGTTTCAGCTACTGATTAGTAAATTTGGCTGGCTAAAGTATAACCGTAAAAACAGCTAAAGTTTGAGCCTGTCCAAATCAGAAGAAGGCCGGTAGCCACCATTTTGACTCCACCCCAAGAATGAGGGGAAGCTGGGCTGAGGGAAAATCACAGTGACAGTAAAGACTGGTTTCTTTCACCTAGATTTGGTCTGCAGCCCTAGTCTAGGCTTCAGCCCACCTCTAGCAGGGAGGAAGCTGGCAGGCCCTGCATCAGCCTATCCAGATAACTGCAGGTACATTTATCTAGCACAGACTGAATAGTCAGAACTCTAATGGGGCAACTGTGGTCATCTTGGACCTGCATTGCATAGTTTGCTGCCCACATCTGCAACTCCATCCCTGCCCTAGGCATGGGAGAAAGGAACATGAACTTTTATCTGTCTCTCTGGGCAATTACAGTCTAAGCCTGCATGAGTTGGATTATTCCACACAGCTGTGGCTCTGTCCCTACCCGTGGCAAAGGGGAAAGTTGGGAGAAGCTTCATTCATCCTTGGGGCAATGAGGGCAGCTTGAGCCTCCACAGCTTATAGCACTAACTACATCCTTGGCTCCTACTACACAACCAGCAAGGGAGAAAGGGCAGGAAGCCCTAAACTAAAGAGAAAAACTGCACTCAGAATAAATACTTGAGTAAGCCAGATGCCAAGACACCAACAAAAAATTACAATCCACACCAAGAAACAGGAAGATATGGCCCAGTTAAAGGAACAAGATAAGCTTCCAGATGATGTAAAGTAGTTGAGACAACTAATCATAAATGTTCAAACAAATCTCCTTAATAAACTCAATGAGATGGCTAAAGAAATTAAGGATATTAAGAAGACATTGGATGAGCACAAAGAAGAATTTGAAAGCATACTTACAAAAATAGCAGATCTTATGGAATGAAAGGTGCAATAAATGAAATAAAAAATACACTGGAATCATATAATAGCACATTTGAGGAGGCAGAAGAAAGGATTGATGAACTTGAAGAAATGGCCTCTGAAAGTGAACATACAAAAGAACAGATGAAGAAAAGATTGGAAAAACTTGAACAAGTTCTCAGGGAACTAAATGACAGCAAGACATGTGCAGACATGCATGTCATGGGTGTCCCAGAAGGAGAAGAGAAGGGAAAGGGGGCAGAAGGAATATTTGAAGAAATAATGGTAGAAAATTTCCCAACCTTATTGAAGGACATAGATATCCATGTCCAAGAAGCATGACATACTCCCATCCAAAAAATCTGAATAAACCACTCTAAGACACATACTAATCAGAATGTCAAATGCCAAAGACAAAGAAAGAATTCTGAGGGCAGCAAAAGAAAAGCAATGCATAACATAGAAGAGATACCCAATAAGATTAAGTACTGATTTCTCCCCAGAAACCATGGATGCAAGAAGACAGTGGTATGCTATATTTAAGATTCTGCAAGAGAAAAATTTCCAGCCAAGAATCTTATATCCGGCAAGATGGTCTTTCAAAAATGAAGGCGAGTTTAGAATATTCACAGAGAAACAGAAACTGAGAGAGCTTGTAACCAAGAGACCTGCTTTGCAGGAAATACTCAAGGGTGTGTTACAGCCTGTAAAGAAAAGGCAGGTGAGAGAGGCCTGGAAGAAAGTCTAGAAATAAAGATTATATCAATAAAAGTAACTGAAAGTGTCAAAAAAGTGGTGAAAATAAAATATGACAAGTAAAACCCAAATATTAAGGAATAAATTTGACCAATGATGTAAAGCAATTATATTCAGAAAACCACAATTCATTGTTAAAAGAAATTTTAAAAAGACCTAAATAATTGGAAGAACATTCCATGCTCATGGATTGGAAGACTAAATATCATTAAGATGTCAATTCTACTCAAATTGATGTACAGATTCAATGCAATCCTGACACAAATTCCACCAGCATTTTTTAAATAAATGGAAAACATGATTATCAAATTTATTTGGAAGGGTAAGGGGTCCTGAATAGCCAGAAACATCTTAAAAAGGAAAAGCAATGTTGGAGGACTCTCATTTTCAGACTTGAAGTCATGTTACCTAACTACAGTGGTAAAAACAGCATGGTCCTGGCATAGACAGACAGACAAATGGAACAAAATTGGTGGTTAAAAAATAGACCCTCACATCTATGGTCAAGTGATTTTAGACTACCAGTCAAACCTACCTAGATTCGGCAGAACAGTCCATTCAACATATGGTGCTAAGAAAACTGGATATCCACAGCAAAAAAAGGTAAGAGGACCCCTAACTCACACCTTATACAAAATTAACTCAAAATGAATAAAAAACCTAAATATAAATGCAAGAATCATAAAGTTTCTAGAAGAAAGTGTAGGAAAATATCTTCAAGACCTGGTAGTAGGTGGTGGATTCTTAAAGGAGATAAGAGGAGGACTGAGATGGACTACTGATATTTAATGTATGTAGAAGTTTTAATTAGCTTTACTGTAAAAGTGTGGAAATGTACAGAGTTGATTGCTTTATAAATGGGGATGTGGCTGAAAATGGTAGTCTAGGGATGTAAATGCCAATTGACAGAAAGCTGGAGAATAATCTAGGGACTGAATTGCACAGTAAACCCAGATGTGGATGAGAATTGTGGTTGATGGTACAGTTGCAAGAGTGTCTTTTGTGAGCTAGAGCAGATGTACATCACTATTGCAGGGTGGTGGGAATGTGGAGAAGCATGGGAAAAATACAACTGGGGTGACCTTCGGACTCTGGTTAACAGTAATAATGTAATATCTATGCCAAAGAGGTACTGTGTTGATAATCAGGGAGTATAGAAAATGTGTGCCAAATGTATGCTGTGGACCTGGTAATAATCGAATGATATTTTCTCATAATCTGTAACACATGTTCCACCACAGTGTGGTATATTGATAGAGGGATATTGTTTGGGAATTCTGCACATGTGCATGATTGTTTTGTAAGTAAAACTTCTGTCATAAAAATATATTTAAAAAATAATAATAGGGTTGGTTGTGGGAAATATACCCCAAATGTAAGATAAGGACTATAATTAGTTATAAAATTTTGACAATATTCTTTCATAATTTGTAACAAATGTCTTAGAACAATGCAAGGTGTTGGTGGAGGGTTGATGTAGAGGGTCCCTGTATAATGTTATGGATGTTTGCTTTGTAAGTTCACAACTTTTACCATACACTTATTGTTTATGTATGTTCATGTATAAATGTTATAATAATAATATTAATAATAGAGTGGGTTGGGGAAGATACTTTGGTTAGTAGTAATATTTTGAGCATTCTCTTTAATCATTAGTTAAAAATGTTTAACAACAATGCAAGGTATTGTTGGTATGGTGAAGTATGAGAGCCCTGTATAATGTGGGTGTTTATTTTCTAAGTTCACAACTATTGTTTAGGTATGTTCATGTATGAGTTATGTATTTCAATAAATTAAAAAAAAAAAAAAAAAAAAAAACCTTTGCCTTAAGTGACAGCCGTGGGCCCTGGAGATGGTGGCGGGGGCCAAGGGGCCCAGGGCTGCAGGCTCCTTAGGGGAGTTGACCGTGTGTCCTGGGCAGCTGTGTCCATGACCCTGTCTGCCATCTGAGCTCCATGGGGAGCAGGGAGGGCCTGGGAAGTGGAGAGGAGAGTCCTACCAGGAGAGCCAGGTCATGGAGTGGTGGCTTTTCCAGAGAGTTTCTAAATGTGTAGAAGCACTTTGTAAACAAACTCGGTGCACCCCGTCGGAAACACTGGACAGTAATGACTACACTGAAGATGTTTCACTCATCTTCAGATGCAGAAGAGGAGACTAAAAATAAGCCAAAAAAATATAAGATCAGACACGCAGTGGCATCATTTTCCCATTTATTCTTTTGAGTCAGTGCAATTGTAGTCTCTGTGAATTGTTTGGCAGCAGCTTTATTGCCTGTCTGGTGACCATTATCGTGTTGTTGTCATGTGACTTTGGGGCAGTGAAGAACGTCACAGGTAGACTAATGGTTGGCCTGCGGTGGTGGAATCATATCGATGAAGATGGAAAGAGCTGTTGGGTGCTTGAGTCCAGGAAGGCATCCTCTCAAGATAATAATGGTTCAGAGGCTGAATTGAGGATCATTTGGTTAGGACTTACTACATATCCAGTGCTGTGGGTGATCTTTGCCTTCAGTGCTCTCTTCTCTTTCAGAGTGAAATGGTCGACAGTGGTTATCACGGGTGTGGTGCTCCAGGGGGCCAACCTGTATGGCTACATCAGGTGTACAGGGGGCAGCATAGAGAAGTCACCAGGATTGTTTACCTCTTATCAAGACAGGGGTTGGGTTTGTTTCTCCATTGAAAAAATTTATTAAAAAAATAAAAAGGAAAAACAGTTTTCATATCAAGTTTGTCTTTTCTTTCTAGCACTTAAGGCTTGAAGGTATGGTGTCACTAGAAACATTGTCATAATTTATTTCATGGTATACTTATCATGAAATAGTCTTGTAATCTCCATATGTCACCACATAGTCTCATAAACTCCATATTTTCCAACTTAATGAAAGCATTTGCATTCATACACATGGGTAATGGAAACCTTTGCATTTTGATCTCTAAATTTCATAGAAGAGGTTCTTAGTCTATCTCAAAGCTCTATGTGTTTACATATTATTTCTATAGATTATTTTTAGAAGAAAGTTTTCTTTCCATGGTAAAATTAAGAAATAATCATTAATTTTACAACTTACTATGTACTTCATGGAGAAACTTCTTATCCTAGACATACCCAAACAAGTAAAAACCGAATTATTTTATTTTTATTTGTAAAAGTTCTTGTGCTTCAGACCCAGTTAATATAAGCAGAATCTTCATAGTTTATATTTAAGTGATACCAAGAGATTGCTGCTATTCTTTATTTTTATGGAAAGGATAGCCAGGTTTTTCTTTGGAACTTCCTGGATGCCCCTCAGTGGTCCTTGGCCTAATGAGATCTGTCTTTACCACTAAAAGAGTATTATTCTTATATTGTAGTGAGAATAATAATTTAAATACTTGGCATAATGAATGCCTGAAAGACATTTTATTTTGTGAATTTTTTTTTCTTTCTATTATGGGGATATTGTAAATCATGCATTTGTATTAATGTATTTCTTAAAGCAATATATGTAATAAACTTAACCAATCTACAAACTATTGTAGGGATCTGTAAATTTTGTTGTAGGTACTGTAAGTTTTGTTCAAGTCTCTTAATCAACAGATTATTTTGTGAATGTTTTTATACATTGTTTAATCTTTTAAAGAGATATTTTTAATTCAATGAGTGTCTTTATTAGAGTGATATCTTTGAAGGTGCCTAATTTTATATTCATATAAAACTCTACTGTTTATGAAAAAAAATCAAAAATCATTTTAGGGGACTCTTTTTTTCCGCATTAAGTAGAAGACATGGTTCAGGAATCAAAAAGTGGAAGTAGGAGTGGCTCCACTTATCATTACTCTAAAGGACCCACTAAGGAATGTGGACTTTCTCTCCCCACCAAACTAGGCTCTGTGGATCTAGAAGTGCTGGTATCCAGAAAGGAAATACTTCCTTTAGGAGCCACAAGGAGATTCCCATTAAACTTTAAGCTACAGAGGCTTCCCAGTCACTTTGAGCCTCTTTTATTCTGAGACCAGTTGGAAAGAAAGAATTATCTGTTTTGGTAATCTCTTGTTGTGAAACTATTTATCCCCAAATGTAATAGCATAAAAAATTTATTATGCACATGATTTCTGTGGATCAGCCTTTTGTTTGAAGCATTGTGGGGATGGCTTATCTCTCCTCTATGATGTCAAGGTTCTCAGTAGGAAGACTCAAAGTCCCATTTGAAGAATCATTTAAAGGATTGTTCACTTTCATGCCTTTTGGTTGATACTGGCTTAAAACTGGGGCTATGAGGTCTTCTCCACATGGACCTCTCCATGTTATGCTTACTTTTTAACTAGTTTGGACTTCCTCACAATATGGTGGCCAGTTGCCCCAGAACAAGCATCCAAATAAGACAAAACCTACCACCCAGAAGTCACATGTCATATGTCCACCATATTTTTTGGAGTGAAGCCTGTCCAGGTTAAAGGGGTGGGTAAATAGGCTCCACTTCTCCAGAGGGAATGGGCAAATATTAGGAAGAACATGTGGAACTAGACATAGAGTGATGGTAATTTTTTGTAAGTAAATTGTAGTGATATTATCCTGCCTGACTGTGTGTGTGTGTTGTGTTTTGGGGTGGACATAATTGACCTGCCCATCAGGAATAGGTAAAACTACTTTCATAAAATGGGACAGTGAAGAAAAAATTTTGTATCCAATTTATCCAAGTGACTTTGTTAGCCTCTACCTAATTCTGATAATAAAATAACAAATGCAGAAGTCCTGGGAAGTTATAGTGATCAGGGACACAGACAGCTCTCAGATGAGGATATAGTTAGCCCTACCAAATAAGCTATAGATGCCAGTTTAGATGCTATTAAAGGATGAGGAGAATCCAGAATAATTCATAGAAAAAGAATAGGATGAGTATCACTACAGACTTTAGATCAGTTCAAGCTATAGTGTGTTCTAGCACCTTACCCATATCAATTTCTGTATTAGTCAGCCAAAAAAGTGCTGATGCAAAATACCAGAAATCTGTTGGCTTTTATAAAGGGTATTTATTTGGGGTAGAAGCTTACAGTTACCAGGCTATAAAGTGTAAGTTACTTTCCTCACCAAAGTCTGTTGTCATGTGTTGGAGCAAGATGGCTGCTGACATCTGCAAGGGTTCAGTCTTTCTCTTCCTCTTAAGGCTCCATGGTCCCAGCTTCTTCCAATAGCAGCTGTAGGCTGGGATAAGTCTTGTCTCTCTCCTAGGGCTTGTTTCTCTCTTTGCTCAGCTGCTCTGCTCTCTCCACAGGCCAGCTGTAGTCTGTCAAGCTAATGGCTCACCTCTCTTCCCAGGGCTTCTCTCCTTCCTCATGTATCTGCTTCTCTGTGTGTTTACTTCCTGGGGCTCCAGTATAAAAACTCTAACCTTCTTTTTCTGCAGTGCGATTTTTCTACTGACATGGCCTAATCAAAGCCTTGATCATTATTTAATCAAGTAAAAGTGAAACCTCTGAATCCAATATAATCTATTATGCCCAGAGTAACATACCAATTTACAAACATAATCCAATATCTATTTTTGGAATTCATAAACAATATCAAGCTGCTATAATTTCCTCTGGAAAAAGTCTAAAACCCAAGGAAACTGTCTACAGAACCCATTATACAATGGTAAATGGTTCTAAGAATGCAAGAAGTGGAATGTAATAAAGTGTGGTTGATGTAGTGTTCTTCCCAGACCTCCTTAAAAGGCTAAGGCTCTCATTCTTCCAGCTTCTTAGAATAAAGACTGTTAGCCAAGTCATTCTGTTGAATTGTTTTCAGTCAAAGAGAACCCCTTCACTGAAGATCACAGCTTATCCCTAAGGGCAGCCCATATGCAATGTTTGATCAACGCTAAAGGCTACCATCTGTTGTGGCTACATCACCAATCAACTTCTATTTACCTCCAATGGTTCTTTCCCCACTTTTCTCAAGATCTGTTTTTCAGAGCAGTGCAATATATTTCCTGCATGTGAACCTCAAGGTCTGTTTTCAGAGAATCTTAACTTTGATCTATAGTACTATTATTAAGAAATAAGATGCTTAATAATATTAAAGAAAGTATTTCTATAATAATAATTGTGGAACAGAGTCCATCACTATATTATACAAAATGTATGAACTCAATAAAATAACATGAAATTAAATTAAAAGGTTAAGTATGTGTGTGTATGTGCATATGTGTGAGATGTTAATGATAATCCTGGTAGAATACATATCAAACTCTTGATAGATTATACATAAAAATCTCAAAAGAGAGTGGGTCTGGGAGATTGTTTTTAAAGAAAAATTTCATTTTTAACAGTATTCAGTCTTTCTGGTTCGATTTTTAAAATATTACAATGTAGCTTTCCTTTTTTTTTTTTTTTTTTTTTTCTTTCCATATAAACTTTATTTTTTTTTTGTTATTTTTTTTTGTTTTTTGGGGGTTTTTTTTTGTTTTTTTTTTATGGGTAAAAATCAAAATTCTCACAATACATACAAACATTTGCAAAATGATATATAAATATATATGTATATATGTGTATTTGCTTACAAAAATGTTATTTATATATATATATACATATATTTTAAGAGGTGCTTAGATTACCCAAAATATTACACGGAACCCACTGGGATTCCCATGTTGCCCACCTCCCACACCTCCCACCACATCCCACACAAACATCTCCCACAGTGTGGCCCACCACCCTCAATGGACTTACACATCCTGGAGCCTTGCCACCAACCATAGACCACAGTTCACACTGTAGACCACACTCTCTCCCACTCAGTTCTGAGTGGTGTGTGCTGATTTAAAATGGCCTACATCTGTTGCCACAACAGTACTCAGGCAACCTCCAACTCCCAAAGAAGCCCCTGTATTTCAACTGCTCATCCCCTCCCTACCCCAAAAGTGTCAAGTGGCCACTGGCTCCACCTCATTGTTATAATTTCTTGCATTACTAGAATCACCATATGTGAACAAGAGAATACCATCAAGTCCACTCTAGTCCATAGTTCTCCCCCCAGTCCTGAGGGGACTGGGATGGTGATGTCCACTCCAACTCCAAGTGAGAGAGGGCTTATATCCCATAGATATGGTGGGTGGGATGATCCTGCCTGCAGATGCAGGCCCTCTCCATTCCCTGGGATGACCATTGCCCATCGTTGTCTCCTCACCAGGTGACTTGGATGAGTCCATTGAGCTGTAGGGTAGGAGTTGCAGCTCCACCTAGATTTCATGCACACCTGGCACATAGGTAGGCGGGAGGCTCCAGTCTCTGGAAGTATACCTAAAAACTCCAGCATCACATATAGGTTTGAATAGAAGGGACTGGTGAACCTTGTGCAGGGAGGACTTATTTGAGTCTAATTCTGTCACTCTCAGGAGCACAGATTCCAAAATAGAACCCACTGATAAGGCATCAGTCTCTGGGGCTATCCCCCCTTATATAGGACCAGGGTGTCTCCGGAGCTCTCAGGAACCCCAATGAGTGGGGTGATAGGCACTTAGATGTTCTATGAGCTCCTACTGAGGTGTGCATAAGAGTTACCTCTGGGATGATCTCCCGACTCTCTTTTAAAAAGAAAGAACCAACAATTTATATATTTTGAAGAAGTAATTTGTTCTCAGTCAATAAAATATTTGATTTTGTTTTATTTGCATGTACAATTTGTAATTGTTCTTAATAAGGTCTACAAAGTAAAAGTACTACAAAGTACAAAACACGATTATTCATTTTCTCATAGAGAATAAGCTTAATTAAATCTTATCTAGATTATCATTTTAAAAATATTTATCTATTTTTAGTGATTTAAATAAAGCAGTGCATTACGATAAATCACGATTTGTTATAAATAAGCCTTTTTTTTTCCTAAAGTCCCCATAAACTACAAACTTTTCAGTTTTCTCAAGATTGTGTGACAGAGAAAAATTTGAATTGTCATAAGTCAATAGAATAGTTGTTTCCTAGCCAGCATTACAGCCAGCATCCAGTTATGCAGTGATGAAGATAGCAATAACAGAAAATTTCCCAGGTCCTTTTGAAAGAATTTATATATATATAATATATATATATATGAAATTCCTTTACTTTCCATTTTTGGATTTTGTTTTCTGTTCCAGAACAACTAATAAATGAGAGTTGATTATGCATACGTTAATAGAGTGCCATTTTCAAAATAAAATTTTAAGGTTAGTAATCAACTTCCCTGCATAAATGTGCACTACACTAATTTTACAGTCCATGTCACAGTTAGAAAAATGACAGGTGGTTTCGTGCTCTGTGCTATGCTTGAATAACTAATCTACATAAGCACAGTAAGAAAACTCATTACACAACAACATATGTGGACACATCATTTCAGGTTGCCATATGCTTCTAAGACACATATAAAATAATTATCACAGCTAGGCCCAGAATATGTCATGTGTGTTTCATTGAGCTTTTGCTAGGAGGCTTAATTATGCCATCATATCTGCATTCCCTTTATATTCATTCCATCACAAGTTACTTGATTCGCATTTTCATAAGTAATTTTATTTTCTACCAATAATCATTTCTCATTGTCCCTGGCCCTAGAGTAATCCAATACAGTGATATTTACTTATGCTAAAACATAACTTTATTGCTATCTTAGTTTTTTTTTTTTTAAAGCTTTATCTCATATTGTAGACTTTTCTATTTCTCATCCAGTTTTTCCAAATTTCTTACTTTGACTATTTTTTATCACTTAAATGTCATTTTTAAAAAGAAATATCTCTATTTATGAAGGCATTCATGAACTATTTTGAGTCCTGGGTTTTAAGTGTATGCTAATAAATATATTAACACAAAATAAAAGATATATTCTCTAATATTAAAAAAAGGGAAAAAGACAACGCTAGGGTTGCAACAACATTAAGTCTATTAAAATTTATCCAAAAACTCCAAACAATGCTCATAACTGCATTCAGGCCAAGAGTTTAATCATTACAATTACTGCCCTGACCCTTATCCACTGGGATGGGGTGTACTCCATCTGTGGTAATGCATAACTGTGCAGAAGGAAGTACTGGAAGATTTGTTAAAGCAAAACAATTTTTAGTGCACAACTTCCATCTATTGTCTCTCTTAAAATCACTAACCTAAGAACATGCTTATTCCCAGAAAAATAAGGTAAGTTCAGCATGCAGCCACCCCTTTGTTAGTAACAGTTTCTACCATCTCAGAAAAAGGAGAATCTCTAATCTGTCCCTGATGTAGTCATGCTGTATCCCACTTTATCCCAATATCCAGGAATACAATCTTCTTGAATCTGGGTGAAAAAGTAAATGACTGGGCAAAAATAACATTTTTCAAACCTGATCATTTCTTGTTTTTGACTGTCAAAATTTTAAAAGTCTCTGAGTATGTTGTCAGTTAAAAGAACACTAAATATAATTTTGATTATAAATCGTTACTGATTTTTGTCATATAAGGTTGAAATTTTTCAAATAATTGAATGCCTGCTTAGAAAAACCCCTTCTTATTTCCTGTTATTTATTTAAATCCCAGGGCCAAAAGATCGCCAGGAACACATGGCAGTCAAACAAATTTAGGTTTCTTATCATGCTTCTGTAAGAGGTAAAGCACTGAGACAACCATGAATATTCTCAAAAAGCAGGAGTTAAAGAAGTTGCTTAGAGGGTTTAGGATAGTAGTTAGTCCTAGCATGATCTGGTCAGAATTTGTAAACTAAGACTTTTTGGAAATATTAGTAGTCTTTTCTGTAAAACACGTAAGTCCATGTAGTGTTACTGTTTGTTTTGTTCCTTTCTTGGAATATGCAGACCTGACTAAATGGGTGTTAAAAGAGTTCATTGTTCAGTTTTATGTGTCATTGAGCAATCTGAAACCACCTTGTTTCAAATCTCAGGAGTCCTTCACAGGCTAAATCCCAATTAGTTGTTTTTCAGTTGAGTAGAACCTTTAATTTTTCAACGGAAAGTGAAAGTGGAACTATTATCTTTTGGGGACATGAGTAATCTAGAGCTGTAATTTTCCACTGATCAGAATGTTGCTCAGAATATGTTGTCTGCATCTGGACAAAAATAGGCTCCTCAGTTTTCTTTTGTTGTAGGTTGATGTAAAAAGAAATGGCACTGCATTAGCATTTAAGACTCTGGCAATCACATACTTGGTAAAATCAATAAAGATAAAACTATAATTTTAGGATGTTTTAAAAGTTTAATCCATATCCCCTATAATTTATGTCTTACTTTGCCAGGACTGCTGTAACAAAGAACCACAGATTAGTTGGCTTACACAAGAGGAATTTATTGTTTCTGTTCCAATCCAACTCTTGAAGGGCACAGGCGGGAGGCCACAAGACCAAAGAATGCACTCGGCACTGAAATCGACATAAGCTTTATTGGGACTTAGGAACAGGAGGTAGTCTCCTAAGGCAGTAGTCTGGAGAATGCACATAGTGTTCCACAAAAAGGTGGGAAAATGAGGGGCAATATACAGAGTTCAGAACAAAGACATTTATAACAGAGTTTCTGCTAGGGTCACATGAAGCCCACAAATGGGTTCTGGTGATGTTATTGTAGGAAGGAAGTGTACATACTGGAGAAAATTACAGTCTACAATACCATCTGTATGTTCTTTTCCCTCTGGGGAAGACTGTCAAAGTTTAACTTATGCCCGGCTCATGTAGGTGACTATGTGCTTCTGCCTTTGTTTACTTTAAGGAGGGGGAGCCCAGGCCCTGGGCTCAAACAGTTCCTGATTTCTGGAGGCTAGAAATCTGAATCAGAGTGTCTGCAGGGTCTTCCTTCTTCTGAAGTCTGCAGAGCTCCAGAAGTAGATGATAATTTCATTATGTTCCTTGTCTTGTGGCACAAAAGGCCTTACCTTAGTCCAGTTTGGCATCATTTTAAATAACGATATCTTCAAAGATCCTTTTTACCAATAAGTTCACATTCATAGGACTAAGAGTTAGGACTTGAAGATGTCTTTTTTAAGGACAGAATTCAATCCTTAACCTTCTATTTAGATATTCCTTTCATAAACAAGGTCTCGGTCACTTAATTTGAGTATGAATCACTCAACTTGGTCAATTATGAAGAATTAGTCCTGTCTTTGATGATTGTGAAGGATAAAGGAGTGTCATGGAGTATCTGGGTTAAAGGACAGGCATGACTACAAATGTGAACTTTGAATGAACAGTGAGGGAGAAAAAGAACCAAGAAGATCAGAAACAAAACACATGCATATAAGAAAATGGCAACCAGTGGTGTCCAGTATCTAAACACCCTTATTCCTACAATCTTTGTTACAAATCCGTGTAAGAGTGTTTGTCACATGTATATTTACATGCCTTAAAACATGCTGCATTACATTTTCATTGAAATATATTATAAAATTACTTTACAAATAAACAAGTTTACCTATTCATTAACATTAACAATATCAGCAGAATATTTTTATTTAAGTCTTTAGACATTCCTCCATTTCAGACATGTCAGTATTATAATTCTGGCATTAGAATACTTTAGATACACTTAATTGCACATTTGTCCAACATTATTTACCATAATTCCAAAGTAGAATCCCATAGTAGAAAGGACTTATGATGAAGACCATTTAAAACTTTTAATGAATGCTGTTAAAGCTTATATCTAGAAAGGCTATTCTAATTTACACTCCCACAAGCAATATTTACAGAAACTGTTCCAAACTGCAAACATTGTTAATTAATCTTTGCCAATATGTTAGGTGGAATTACAAAACAAATATGCATATCATCACACAGGTCTCCCATACATCTCCCAATCACCAATACCTTGTATTGTTATGAAACTTTTGTTACAAGCTATGAAAAAACATCATCAAAATATGACTACTAACTATAGCCCATATCTTACCTTTGGTGTATTTCCCCCAATCTAACCCATTGCTAACACCCTGTATTAATATTATATATTTCTTATAGTTCATGAGAGAATGTTTTCATATTTGTTTTGTTATCCACAATCTATCTTCAACCACTGGATTCCCTGTGTTATGCAGTCCCATGCTTTGTAAAATCCATTCAACATGTACTCTCAGTGGCTCTCATTTTTATCACAGAGTTGTGATGTATCACCTCAGTCAATTTTAGAACTTTTTCATTACTCCAAAAGGAAACATCCCATGCCCTCTTATACCCCCTACTGTAGTCCCTTAGAATTGATATATTGGCTTTTTTGCCATTGCTGCAAAAAAATTGTACAATGTTACCAATAACTATAGTCCATAAGTTGCATTATTTGTAATATTCAGGTGTATCACCATATTCTAACACTTTGTAAAAGAACATTCTATATTTATACTATTAACCACCATCTTCATCTACCACCCAAGCTATTCTCTAGCTTCCTTTAAATTGACATTTACATAGTAAGGTGACTTTTTAAATATCAGGTATTATTTTATCATTTTAATATTTATATAATTTTAAATATGGCTCTAACTTATTAACCAAAAAAGGCAGAAGTCAAGACATTATGGTTTTAGCACATACCTATCTCATACATTAATGAAAATAATACATTAAATACTAAGTCCAGTAATTCCCTACTTTCCATTCTTATCATTATTAATTACTAAAGAAATCAATTAACCAATCCCTTCTTGTAAATACAATTTTCTCAAAATTCATTGTTTCAATTTAACAACACTTAAAAATGTTTGCATATGAACATTATTAAATATTTTCTTCATCCTGTGGATAAGATAGAAAAGACAATAAATCTCTTTTTCTCAGAGAAATCCATAGAATTATTCAGAAAATTTTGGAATATTAATAAACAAATATATGATTTTTTGCTTAATTCTAGTATTATAAAACACATACATTTTGTTTTATATTCTTTGAAAAAATTTTGAGATTGTCTTTATAGCCCAGTATAAAGCATTTCATTTATTATAACATTTACATTGGTGATTCCTTAGATCTGAAGTTTTCAATACCACAGATACATCACGTGGGCAAGGATATATTTCAAGCTTATTTATGCAGAAAAATAAATACCTAGATCTAGCAGATTTTGAGAAGTAAGTCAAAGAAACCTTTACAGGAAAAGATGGCATGATATTTGCTGCTTTCCACCCCTTTAAAATATTGGTTTCATATTTTGAAAAATTGAATATTTTTAAATTTCAAGCAATAAATAAACATTCACTTACTGAGTAGGTATATATTTTAAAATAATAGGTTTATTTACTTAACTTCACTTAATATTTAAAAAAATTAATGTTCACCCATGAATTTATAAAAACTTAATAATATGAAATATAAAATTTTAAATATAAGTACTGTCTCTGTGTGTATTTGTATATATATACATACATACATACATATTCATAATTATCTATCCATTGAGAGAGATTGCTTCAATTTGGTATTGGATGTTTAAAGTCAAGAAGAAAAAGAACTTCATAATTTCTGAATATTTAAGAAGTGTACTATAGCTAAAGCAATAATCTAACTGTAGTTTCAAATAGTATGTCTTCAACACAAGTGAGTTAGCAAAATTAAGGTACTATAAAAGTTGTGCTATTTGCCATCCAGACTCATTTCTTAACTTCTGTACTAGGGAAACAGAAAGAGACACAGAGAGTGAAAGAGATTGATTTCAGAACAAAAAACATTAAATGAGAAATATTAATAATTTCAATAGTATAATACAAAATTTTATTGCAAGGAGCTTAATAACACAGGCTTAGTACCAAATATTCAAGATGCAAAATGTAATAAGCTATATGTAAATGCACATATTTAACAAAAATTAGTGACAATATATAAAACTATATAAAAGGAAGAGACACCTCCATTAAAACACAGGTCTTGATGAATTTTAACTAGGCCTCTGAATGAAGTGCCTTTGGCTAAACTTAACGTCTGCTTCATTTCTAGCATATGTTTCTTCCATGCATATGGACTGTGAATCTTTTTTATACTTTGGTATGCCCATATCCTTCTCAACCTGGGTATATATATATATATATCCACAAATGCATATGCATACACACATATATGTATATGTACTCTTAATATAGAGTCATGCATAATTGTACATTGGAGACAAAACAAATTTGGAATATACAGAAAAGAAAGGAATAAAATCACTGGAAATCCTATAATCCTGTGGCAGTTTGGTAATATTTATGAATCCCCCCGAAAAAGAGAAAGATTATGTTTGTAAACTGATCTGTTCCTCTGAGCATGATACTCTTTGGTTGGATTAAATACAAAGCTTTTACATTTACTTGATTGAATCAATTTAGGACTTTGGCTTTGATGACATCAGTAGGGCATGACTCTGGTTAAGTCCTCTTGGTGGGCTGGTATAAACAGACACTCACTCAAGATAACACAAGGAAGAGGAGATAGCTCTGTCATTTTTGATCCTGGGACCCCAGGAAGACATGAGTCATTAGTCTGGTAGTTTGCAGCTGAAGAGAATAGAACAGCTAAGCACCTGATAAGGCCTGGAAAGAAACAAACCATATGCCAGACTGATATAGGAAGCACTGAGAGAAGTGTCCTATGCCAGCCTATAGTTATGCCAGAAGAATCTGGGCCCATGGAGTCTTAAGAGGAAGAAGGCAGGGGAAACCAGACAGAGATCACTTGCCATCTTGCTTCAACATGTGGCAGCTGACTTTGGTGAGAAAGTACCTCTTATGCTACCTTGAGTTGGACTTTACACAGCTTTGGGACTGTAAGCTTTTACCCCAAATAAATATCCTTTGTAAAAGCCTACAAATTTCTGGTACTTTGCATCAGCACCCCCTTAGCTGACTAATACAGAATTTGGTACTGGGAGTGGGGTTGTGATTTGCAATTACAAAAAAATGTGGAAAAGGCTTTATAAATAGGTAAGGGGCATTATTTTTGGAGGAATTGTGAGATGCTTGATAGAAAAGACCTAAATTGCTCTGAAGAGACTGTTGGTAGGAATATGGACACTTAAAGAGACTTTTGATGATGACTTAGAAATAAATGATGAAACTATTACTGGAAAGTGGAGGAAAGGTGATCTGAGTTTTAAAGTTGCAGAGAAATTAGCAAGATTGACTACTGATGTTATATGGAAAGCAGAATTTGAAAAATACAAGCTTGGATATTTAACCAAGAAGATTTCCAAACTAAATGTGGAAAATGCAGCCTGGCTTTTCATTGTAGCTTATAGCAAAATGTTAGAGGAAAGAGATAAGGTGAGAACTGAATTGTTGAGCACAAAGAAACCAAAAGCTGATTCTGGAAATCAAGCTCCCAGATGATACTGCCCCATTTGAGGAATTAACTAAACTTGGAACTTGTAAGCCAGCATTGAAAATGCAAAGGAAAGATTTGTGGAAAGTGTTACTGTCTGGTGGATTGGATCCTTGCTTCCTTGCATGCAAAACTAACAAACTTTTTGTGAAATCTCTATGAACAAAAGAACTGTCAGCCTGGACTAAAAATGACATGGAGAGGAGAGATGGAAGGGAAAACAGCTTTAAGAGGAAAATCATGGAAGCTGAGGTCTGAAAATAAGACATCTCCTTAAGCCAAGAAAGGGACCCCACCCTTGTGTGTGGAAAGGGTAATTTTTCCCCAACATTTGAAGAGGGTGGGTGTTCAAGCCCAC
This sequence comes from Tolypeutes matacus, assembly GCA_026826555.1. NCBI lineage: Eukaryota > Metazoa > Chordata > Mammalia > Cingulata > Chlamyphoridae > Tolypeutes > Tolypeutes matacus. The sequence continues at coordinate 9,286,656 of JAKSZT010010858.1, read as the reverse complement.
TATTCAGGGACAGTTTTGCTGCCCTGTGTTATAGAGAGGGTGGAGCACATTCCCCAAGGGTTGGGGAAAGTGAGGTCCCCACTCCAGTGCTCTGAGAGGTATGGGCCTGTTCCCCATAGGTTGGGGACAGTGAGGTCAATACCCTTTTGCTCTGAGTGGGATAGGCTTGTGCCCCATAGATTAGGGAAGGCCAGGTCATCACCTCATTGTTCTGAGAAGGTTGGGCCTGTATGACAGAGATTAGGGATAAAGTTGATGCCACCTCACTGTACTAAGCAGGTTGAGTCTGTACCCCAAATATTGGGAAAAGGGGGGCCATCACCCCAATATTCTTGGAGGGTGAGGTCTGGAGCTCGGTCACCACCTAGATGTTTGATGATGGTGAAAACATTAAAATGGGCATTGGGCAAGCCTGTGGAAAGGGTGGGTCCTTATGAGGCTCTGAGGAGAAAAAGCCATCATCTCGAGAATGCCTCTCTGACTTTGAAATCTATGGAGTATACACTGAAGATTTTCAGAACTGTTGGGGACCAGTGACCCATGTTTCCCTCACAAATTCTTCTATGGTAATGCAAATGTTTATCCTAAGTCTGTCCCTTTGCATACTGGAAACAAATAAATTATTTTATAAGTTTCACAGGTATACAGCCAGAGGAAACTTAAGTGCTGTGAGAACTCCCAATTTTATCAAGTGTTCTCAGTTTTGCTTTTTAAGTTTTCACTCAGGAAACGGGAATAATGTAGAGAAGGGGTGTTTCAGTTTGCTAGACAGCCAGAACGCAATATAACAAAAGGGGTTGGCTTTTACAATGGGGATTTATAAACTTACAAGCTTCCAGGTCTGAGGCCATGAAAATGTCCAAATTAGGGCATCATCAGGTGATGTTTTCTGGCCAATGACTGGTGATCCTGGATTCCTCTGTCGCAGAGCAAGGCACAATAGTTGCATCTACTGGTCTCTTTTCCTCTGGCTCTCCTTGTTTCAGTCTTCCTACTTTAGTGGATTTCTCTCTGTTGAATTCATCCCATTTATAAAGGACTCCAGTAAGAGAATTAAGAACCAACCTGGATCATGCTTTACTCAAGTAACCTAATTAAAAGATCCCACCCACAATAGGTTCACAACCACAGGAATGGGTTAGCTCTAAGGACCTGATTTTCTGGGGTCCATCCACATCAAATCATCACAAGGGGGTTGTGGCAGTTTTATACTGTTTATTAATTCCAAAAATAGATATTGGATTCAGAGGTTTAACTTTTACTTGATTAAATAATGATGAAGGCTTTGATCAGTCACATCAGTAGGACATTGAGTCCTCATGCTCTGGGTCTCACAGATAAATGACACCACAGAGAAGGGAGGTTGGAGATTTGAGCTGGAGCCTCGGGAAGTAAACATATGGGAGAGAGCAGCGCAGCTGAGCCCAGAGAGAACTGATCCCCCAGGAGAGAGACAAAGCCTAGACTGCCTAATAGTTTATAACTGACATTGTGGAGAGAACAAAGCAGCTGAGCCTGGAGAGAAATAAGCCCCAGGAAAGAGACAAGACTTATCCCAGTCTATAGCTAACATTGAAAGAAACTAGAATCATGGAACCTTAAGAGGAAGAGAAAAGGTGAACTTCAGTAGCCATCTTGCTTCAACACGTGGCAACAGACTTTGGTGAGGGAAATAACTTATGCTTTATAACCCGGTAACCATAAGCTTCTACTCCCAATAAATACCCTTTATAAAAGCCAACATATTTCTGGTATTTTACATCACCACCCCTTTGGCTGACTAATACAGGGATGGATTTTGTGTGTGTGTGTGTGTGTGTTTGTGTGTGTGTGATTTCTGGCTTGATGATCAGAAGAAATGAATGGATACAATGGAATGACTTTCTTATTGTGGTAATTTCTGAATACCAGCCTTCTAGGTTTTTTCCAAGACTTTTCTTATTCTTCCTCTCAGTCCTGTAGCATCCCTGCTGAACTTGTACCAGCCATGCTCTTTTCATATTATGTAGCCATATAGTTAATGCCTGATCCCTGTCACCTAGATTTTTTAATGATAACATCCATGCTTTTATTCTTTATTTTGCATTCCTACTTGCTCTGCTGAGCTTTAAGAGTTGACCAGGAGGGATTCAAAAAAAATTTTCATTGTGCATTTGTTTCTGTTGCTGTGTAAAATATTATTGCAAACATAGTTGCTTTAAACAACACCTATTTATTATCACACAGGTTCCATGGGTTAGGAGTCTGAGAATTCTGCTCTGTTGCTTCACAAAGCTGCAGTCAAGTTGTTGGCCAGGGCTTCTCTCACCAGATAGTTTGCAAGGTTCTTTTGCAGAATCCATTTCCTTGTTTCTGTAGAACCATTTCAACATACTTCTTTATGACTAGCAGGAGAGATAGATAGAATCTTTTAACTCAGGGAACTCAGTCTCTTTTTGAAGGGTTTTCACCTGACAAAATGAATGCAACTCTCTCTTCTTCCTCCTTCACAGAATTGACCTGTCACAGCCTTTAATGCCCACTGTGCCACAAGCATCTCATGTCAAATCTCTAAAGATTTCCAAGGATGTTATGGTACAGTCTCTTTTTATGTGGATCTAGAGGACCCAACATCCCCTGCCAGTTTGACACCATTCATGCACACCACTCCACAAAACAGTTATTCTTGGCTCTCTTGAATGGATCTTTGCTGTTAGCTCCACATCAACCTTCAATTCTGTCCACCTAATCCTCAGGAATTACATGCATTACTGCCAAAAAGGTGTTAAAGGCAAGCTGCTACCATCTCCACTCTTGGTCCTGATATTTCTCCCTTGCTCAGAGAGGCATGTATGTTGCTGAATCTGATACTCAACTGGGCAATGGGATTCCAGTCCTTTATTATAAGGAATACAGTCTTTGTGGATGATTATATTTGAAATTTACCTCGATGAGCAAGGGAGGAAGTGATGCACTTCTCAGCATAAATATTGCTATCCCCTCTCCAAAATTCATATATGGATTGGCTAGGAGTGTGGTGGAATGGCAAATAATCAGTAAACCTTTTACTTAGCCTTGGGGAAAAGTTTCAGTTTACAATTGATAGTTGCTCTTCTAGAACATGGGTTCTTAGCATATCTTGGCTTTAGCTGTGGGCATTAGTGCCAATGCCAGGACCAGAGAAAGTCCTACTCAATGTCCTCTTATAATGCATTTATATGAAACTAGTCTAATTTTTAAATAAATTATAATACAGCTGACTATATCTGTAGAACATTTATTACTATTTAGAAAGAAGATAGATGCCTTTAAAGCCCATAAATATCATTACCATCTGTCCATATATATCCTCTCCAATTGTCAGGTCTCCAAACCTTCCTAATCAATGCACAAACATTGAAGACACCTTATGTTTGTAAATTCAGTTTGCAGTGGAATTCAACGACCCACTTAGTCTTTAGTCTTTGGGTCTGATTTTTAAACTTTCAATCAAATGGCCATAGGAGATAAAGGTTTCTTTCAAGGCAATCATAGGAACTTTCTGGTCCTTAATATGGACTATGATCTGGGAATTTTCACTGTGTATAATTTTCTTTCTCCAAGTTGCCTGGCAATACCTGGAAGCAGCTGATCAACTATCTTATCATCCTTATTTTCACCAAAGGATTATATTATGCTAGAAGGTACTTGAGGAAATGAAACCCTTACTTTCAGTCTTCACTTGATTAAAGATGTCTACAAGTGACAATTTAGGTAACTGTTTCCCCTCCTAGGTGCCATGGGCTTCTTTTTAACACTGACAATATTGACATTAATGACTTTAAATCTAATCAGGTGAGATTCTCATCCTTAATTTTCCATTACCCTGCAATTATTTTTGTTATCAATAACTTTACCATTCAAGGTTGAATTAGGGAATTAGAACTAATTTGCTGCTGTGTTTGGTGCTGTGTCAACTAGGTCATCAGTTGGGACAAAGGACTGGATGCAGAGCAGATGAGAACAAGGGGCTTCTGCTGGTATCTCTTTGTTTATCTCACACCATTGCAGGGAGTAAAGAAAAGCTGACACTCAGCGCCTCAGAATGTCTCTCATCTCATCTAAGCACAATAACCTTAAGTGTCTACTGAATGCCTGCTTCATTTCTGCTCTCCAAATTTATAAGAAATCTCTCTCTCTCTCTCTCTCTCTCTCTCTCTCTCTCTCTCTCTCCCTTCTACTGACAAACAGGCAGGGAAAAGAATTCCTTGAAACATAGCTCCAGATTATCTGAATTCACCCAGTATGAAAATGATAATGTGATAGAGAACATTCACAAACATATATCTTCAGAACAATTTCAGAGATTCTGTAATATATTAGGGAATTAATCTCTCCACAGAAGTTTAAGTATATGGCTGTTTATTATTAGGTCCTTGTCTGCACATTTTTATCCCAGATCAACAAGATGTGCATAGGTGTTCAATTTCGGGGTTAGGTGATGTATAGGAAAATGAGACTTAAAACTTGAGATCAGATTTAACTAGGAACCTTAAAAGATTATATATATGAAGAATAAAATTCTCTTTTTAATACAATGAGGTCAACTGCAGGCATAAGCACAAATTGTAGTTTAGCATAGTCACCTAATAAAACAAATCAAAGGGAAGCGGCTGTGGCTCAATCAGTAGGGCTCCCGTTTACCATATGGGAGGCCCCGGGTTCGGTTCCCGGGGCCTCCTGGTGAAGGCAAGCCCGCCCGCACGGTGTGGTTAGCTGACCCAGCGAGCACAAGCAGCAAGGGGGGGATAAATGAATAAATAAATAAAATCTTTAAAAAAAAAAAAAAATCAAAGACCTAAATTGAGGTTTAGCCTAGCAGTACTAATCTTTTTACTTTTTCAGGAAATGCTGACAATTGATAAAAAATTTTAAGGATATTATGTTTACCAAAAATATGCTTACATAACATATAATCTATCTCTTTTTTTGGAATTATTTATTTATTTTTAAAAATGTTTTTTATTTTTTAGAAGCTACTTAGATTACATAAATGTTACACAAATAATATAGGGATTCCCATATGCCCCACCTCCCTCAACTCCCACAACCTCCCACATAAACATCCTTCATTAATGTGACACATTCACTGCAATTGATAAACGCATCCTGCGGCTTTGCCATTAAGCATGGACCATAGTTCACATTGTAGACCACATTCTCTCCCACACAGTTCTTCATGTTATATGATGATATAAAATGGCCTATATCTGTCATTGCAATGTCACTTAAAATGATTCCAAAGTCCCAAAAAAGCCCGCATATTACAACTGCTTTTCCCTCTCCCTACCCCCAGAGCCTCCAGTGGCCACTGACTCCACATTAATGTTGTAATTTCTTCCATTGCTATAATCACAATATGTCTATAACAGAATACCAATAAGTCCACTCTAGTCCATAGCTCTTCCCCCAATCCTGAGGATTCTGGGATGGTGATGTCCATTCTACCTCCAATTGAAATGGGGCTTATATCCCATGGGGAAGATAGATGAGAATATCCTGCCTGCAGAAGCAGACTCTCTACATTCCCTACAGAGAATGTTCATTCTTCATCCTTCAATGCCTGGCTTGCTTCACTCAACATAAGGTCTTCAAGATTCATCCATGTTATTCCGTGTGCTAGCACTTTATTCCTTCTTACAGCTGAGTAATATTCCATTGTATGTATGTACCGCATTTTGTTAATCCATTCATCTGTTGATGGGCACCTGGGTTGATTCCAACTTTTAGCAATAGTGAATAATGCCATTATGAACATTGGTGTGCATATATCTGTTCGTGTCTTTGCTTTCAAATCTTCTGGGTGTATACCCAGCAGTGGAATTGCTGGATTATATGGAAATTCTATAGTTTGTCCTCCACAATGTCTGGAAAATTCTACATTCTCACCAGCAGTGGACAAGGGTTCCAATTCTTCCACATCATCTCCAACACTTACAGTCCACTATTTTTTTAGTAGCCGCCATTCTAATGATAGTATCTCATTGTAGTTTTGGTTTGCCAGTGATGCTGAGCATCTTTTCATGTGCTTTTTAGCCATTTGTATTTCTTCCATAGAGAAGTGTTTTTCAAGTCACTTGCCCATTTTTTATATGGGTTGTTTGTCTTTTTATATTCGACGTGTACGATTTCTTCATATATGCAGCATATTAGGCTCCTATCGGATATATGGTTGCCAAATATTTTCTCCCATTAGGTAGGCTCCCTTTTTACTTTCTTGATAATGTTCTTTGAGGTGCAAAAGTTTTTAATTTTGAGGAGATCCCATTTATCTATTTTTTCTTTTGGCTGCTTGTGCTTTGGGTATGAAGTTCATGAAACCATTTCCTATTACAAGGTCCTATAGATGCTTCCCTACATTATCTTCCAAGGTCTTTATAGTTTTGGTTCTTATATTTAGATCTATGATCCATCTTGAGTTGATTTTTGTATAAGTTGTGAGATGGTATTCCTCTATCATTCTTTCGGATATAGAAATCCAGTTCTCCAAGCACCATTTGCTGAAGAGGCCATTCTCTTCCAACTGAGTGGGCTTGGTGGCCTTGTCGAATATCAGACGACTGTATATGCGAGGATCTATATCAGAACTGTCAATTTGGTTCCATTGGTCGGTATGTCTATCCTCGTGCCAATACCATGCAGTTTTGACCACTGTAGCTTTGTAGTTTGTTTTAAAGTCAGGTAGTGTGATACCTCCAATTTCATTTTTCTTTTTCAATATGTCCTTGACAATTCAGGGCCTCTTACTCTTCCAAATAAATTTTGTAGTTAGTATTTCCAATTCATTAAAAAATGCTATGTTGTTTTTTATTGGGATTGCATTAAATAGGTAGATTAGTTTGGGTAGGATAGACATTTTAATGATGTTTAGTCTTCCTATCTATGAACAGGGAATATTCTTCCATTTATTTAAATCTTCTTTGATTTCCTTTAACAGTATTGTATAGTTTTCTGTATATAAGTCTTTTACATCTTTAGTTAAATTTATTCCTAGGTATTTGATTCTTTTAGTTGCTATTGTAAATGGTAATTTTTTTTGTTGATTTCTTTCTCAGATTGCTCATTATTGGTATACAGAAATGCTACTGATTTTTGAGCCTTGATCTTATAGCCTGCAACTTTACTGAATTCATTTATAAGGTTTAGAAGCTTTGTTGTAGATTTCTCAGGGCTTTCTATGTATATGACAATGTCATCTGCAAATAGGAAAATTTTTACTTCTTCCTTTCCAATTTGGATGCCTTTTATATCTTTTTCTGTATATCCTCAGTGCTTGAGCAAGTGCTTCTAACATAATGTTAAATAAGAGCAGTGATAATGGGCATCCTTGTCTTGTTCCCGATCTTAGAGGGAAAGCTTTTAGGATTTCACCAATGAAGATGATGTTAGCTGTGAGTTTTTCATATATACTCTTTATCATGTTCAGCAAGTTTCCTTCTATTACTAATTTTTGCAGTGTTTTTATCGGGAAAGGGTGCTGTATTTTGTCAAATGCTTTTTCTGCATCTATAGAGATGATCATGTGATTTTTTTATTCCAATCTGTTTATGTGTCGAACCATCTAATTATGTTGAACCATCCTTCCATACCCAGGATGAAACACACTTGGTCATGGTGTATAACTCATTTTATATATTGTTTAATGTAATTAGCATGTATTTTGTTGAGGATTTTATCATCTAGGTTCTTAGAGAGATCGGTCTGTAATTTTCCTTTCTTGTGGTATCTTTATTTGGTTTTGATATTAGGGTAATGTTGGCACCATAGAATGACTTAGGCAATGTTCCTTCTACTTCTATTTTTTGGAAGAGCTTAAGCAGGATTGGAGTTAGTTCTTTCCAGAATGTTTGGTAGAATTCACCTGTGAAGCTGTCTGGTCCCAGGCTGTTCTTAGTTGGAAGGTTTTTGATGACTGAGTCTATCTCTTTACTTGTAATCTGACTGTTGAGTTCATCATTTTCTTCTTCTGTCAATGTAGGCTGCTTGTGAGTTTTGAGGAGTTTGTCCATTTCCTCTAAATTATCCTTCAAAAGAAGGCATATAATTTTTCAGAGTATCCTCTTATGATACTCTTTATTTCTGTGAGGTCAGTGGTCATATCCCCTTCCTCATTTCTTATTTTGTGTATTTGCTCCTGCTCTCTTTTCTTCTTTGTTAGTCTGACTAAGGGTTTGTCAATTTTATTGATCTTCTCAAAGAACCAGCTTTTATTTTTTTTAAATTTTTTCTAGTGCTTTCTTTTTTTCTATTTCATTTAGTTCTGCTTTATTCTTTGTTATTTCCTTCTTTCTACTTCCTTTGGAGCTAGTTTGTTGTTGCTTTTCCATTCCTCCAGTTGTGCACTTTGGTCTTCAATTTTAGCTCTTTTTTCTTTTTTGATATATGCATTTATGGCTATGAATTCCCATCTCAGTACAGCTTTGGCTGCATCCCATAGGTTTTGATATGTTGTGTTGTTGTTTTCATTCATTTCAAAGTAGTTACTGATTTCTTTTGAGATTTCCTCCTTGACCCACTGTTTGTCTAAGAGTGTGTTGTTTAACTTCCATATCTTTGTGCCTAATCTGGTTCTCTGGCCCTTACTGATTTCTAATTTCATCCCATTGTGGTCAGAGAAATTACTTTGTATAATCTCAATCTTTCTGAATTCATTGAGAGTTGTTCTGTGGCCTAGTATGTGGTCTATCTTGGAGTATGATCCATGTGCACTCGAGAAGAAAGTATATTCCACTGTATTTGGGTGTTGTGTTCTGTATATGTCTATTAGGTCCAGATGCTCTAATGTATTATTCAGAGTTTTTGCTTCTTTATGGATTCTCTGTTGAAATGTTCTGTCTAATGGTGATAATGGCATATTAAAGTCTCACACTATAATTGTAGGGACATCTATTTCTCCTTAGTTTTTGCAGTGTTTGCCTCATATGTTTTGAGGTATCCTGATTAGGTTTTTAAATGTTTATGACTGTTCTTTCTTCTTTAAAGATTACCCCCTTTCACTAATATATAGCATCTGTCTTTGTCTCTTACCATAGTTTTGCATTTAAAGTCAATATTGTCCAATATTAGTATAGCTACTCCCACCCTTTTTGGTTATTGTTTGCTTGTAAAATTGTTTCCCAGCTATTCACTTTCAGCCTCCTTGAATCCCTTGGTCTAAGGTGGGTTTCTTGTAGACAGCATATAGATGGGTCATATTTCTTTATCCATTCTGCCAATCTGTGTCTATGAGTTTAATCCATTAAAATTCAGTGTTATTACTCTCAAGGAATTTCTTACATCAGCCATATTTTCTTTGGGTTTATGTATGTCATATGTTGTTTTTATTTTCTTTTTGTCTTTTTAGTTGTTTGTACACTTTCCTCCAACTTTCTCTCTCTTGTTTTTTCCTTTCAACCTGCAGAACATCCTTTAATATTTCTTGAAGGGCAGGTTTATTATTGGTACACTTTCTTAATTTCTTTTTATCTGTGAATATTTTGAACTCTCCATCATTTCTGAATGCCAGCTTTGCTGGAAGTTTTTTTCTTTTAGTACCTTGACTATGTCATACTACTGCCTTCTTGCCTCCACAGTTTCAGATGAAAAATCAGCACTTAATCTTAGTGAGTTTCCCTTGTATGTGATGGTTCTCTTTTCTTTTGCTGTCTTGAGTATTTTCTCTTTGACTTGAGCATTGGACATTTTTACAAGTATATGTCTTAGAGTAGACCTATTTGGATTTATACTGTTTGGGGTGTGTGTGCTGTGCTTACTGGACATGTATGTCCCTCTCCTTCAATAGGGTTGGAAAGTTTTCAGCCATTATTTCCATCAACACCCCTTCTGTTTCCTTTCTCTTCACTTGTCCCTTTGGGATGCTTATAATGCATACATTTGTACATTCTGTGTTATCATTTAAACCCTGAATCCTTGCTGGATTTTTTCTATCTTTTTATCTATCTGTTCTACTATCTGTTTGATACCACATCACTATCTTTCTTCTACTTGTTCAAATCTGCTGTTATGTGATTCCAGTGTCTTTTTGATTTCTTGGATTGTGCCATTCATCCCCATCATATCCGTTATATTTTTATGAATGTTTACACTTTCTTCAGTATGTTCTCCCAGTGTCTTCTTAATATCCTTAATCTCTTCCTTCACTTCATTAAGTTGGTCCATGATATTTGTTTGGTCACCTTTAATCAGTTGTTCAATGTTCTGCATCTCTTTCTGGTTTTTAGTTTTTTCATTGGACTGGTCCATGTATACCTGTTTCTTAGTATGGTTTGTAATTTTTTGTTGCCCTCTGGTCATATTTTTATCTTGATGAGTTTATTCAGTTGATTAGCTTCTCTCTCTGCTCCAGAGTTTTATTTAGCTTCTCATTTTATGTGTGTGTTAAGTTTTGTCTTTGACACTTTGTTCTTCTTTTTCTATTTCCTTGCTGTTTTTTATGTTTCCTTGAAGGAAAAAGATTAGGGCCACAGAAAGTGAAAGAGGTAAGAAAAGAAAAAGGATAATAGTAATAATAATAATAAAATTTAGAAGAGGTGTCCTATAAGACTTAGTAAAATGAATATTTAACTCATGTAAGCAGTGTAGAGTAATAGGAATAAAAATGTGGAGTACTTACAATGAAATGGGAAACTGAATAGAGAAAAATAAATAGAATGATTTAAAAGGCCAGAATGATGATGAAGGGAGAAAGAGAATAAAAAGGACAGAAAGAAAAAAGTTAATAATAATAATAATAATAATAATAATAATAATAAAAGAAAACAGTATAGACAAGATAGAAATCGAAACCAGAAAAGTTGAGGACTAAATAAAGAAAGGTGAAATGTAAGAACCACAACAGAATACAGAAGATAGAAAGATAAGGGAAGGAAAAAGAGACAGTGTTGGTAGACAAAATCAGCATACACAGAAAATGGGAAATCAAGGAAGAAGCACAGCAAAGATGAAACAAGCTAGCTGTATCTAACTGTTTTTTTAAAAGGTGGGGAGGGGGGGTGTAGAGGAATGAAAAACAAGGAACAAAAAAAACAAACTAACACACAAGCAGGCAGTCAAACAAAGCTTAGGGAGAACAGCATTCCTTCCTGGGCCCTTGTGAAGCTTTGTAGTCTGCCTGTGTTCATCAATCAGATACCCTGCAGGCTTCTCTCTGAAGGTTTTGAGGCAGGTTTTAATGTGTAAACTAAGTTAATTTTTTTCTTTTTTGAAAAATAAGGGACGTAAAAGAAGCTAGTACAAAAATAATGTCTATGCTTTCCCTGTCCTAGAGTATCAGCTAGATATTAGATACCCCGGCGGATTGCCACTCTTAGAGGAGCCATGAGCCATGAATCAAACTAGGGACCTCGTATATTCAAGGCTGAAACTCCTCCACTGAGCTACCTTTCTAACTGTGTCAGTAAGCTCTTCAGAAAGCTATTTAGTCACTTTCGCCTGGGCAGATTTGATTCTCCTAGGGCAGCAGGATTCAGCAGGTTGTATCAGTAAATCCCCCTTCCCCTCTCCTGGTCAGGTTGAGTTCCCTTTTGAAATTCAAATGGGACCCTGATGACTGCATTCACCACACAGAAATGATTCTCAACCGGCTTCTAGACCACTCCCTCCTCCCACAGTACCCTAAATAGACTCTTGGAAATTAATTATTTAGTGCTTCCCACTGCCTGACTCCCTCAGAGGAGCTGAAATTCTGATAGTCCTCAGTGCGGAATTATTAAATTGGCTGACTCCACCCTCTCTCAGGCCAAGCCTCTGTATCCAGGACAGCTAGGTAAATCAGTCTTCTTCTGCGGATTTGCCTCTCCCCTCTGCCTGGTGCCACCTCTACCCAGCTGGTGTGCTCCCCAGAGCTCAAAGGGGGTCCAGGAACCAAACCCACAGAAAGGAATCCCTTCTCCACCCCTTGCCAGAACCCTATCACACTCACTTGGAAAATGCTCCCTCTCACTGGGTGGCCAGCGAGAGTCAGAGCTCACCCTGGCTGGCCCTTTGCCCTGAGGGTGGGGCTTAGCCATCCGCGATTTTCAGGCACAGGGCTAAAAACTTGAGCAATCTAGCTTCCTATCCAGCTCCCTCCATATCAATGCCCCAAAGGTACCTGCTCCTCTGTGGGCTCCCAGAACAGCTCACTGGGGCAGGATCTTTTCCCCAATCAGCCGTCTATTGCCAGAGAGATGGTGAGCACCCACTTAAACTGATGCCATCTTGCCTCTTCTCTATCTCTTTATAACTAAGATTTTTGCATGAAGCATGTGTTTGTTTCAATATTGTTAATCTTTTGATAGGATGATAAAATAACTTTCAAAGGAAGAAATTATGTCAATAGCCATTTTCCTTTTCTCATATATTTAGAATAAATAAAAATGTCTTAATGTCTTTTCAAATAAATGACTTTCTTATTTTTTTAAGTTGATCTATTTTTCAGGCTGTTTGATAGTGCATACTACAACAGTGGATATGGTTTTAAATTCCTAAAGCACATATCTGCAATAAAGAGTAGAATTAATTGCTTATTTGTGTAGTGAATAGAGACTTGCTTTGCCTTTCCAATAACTTTTAGGAAATTGTATTGCTTATGCTTATTTTCAGTAAATTATGTACCTCCTAGTTATAAAGCCTGCATATTTATCCTTTCCTAGAAAGAAGTATTTGCTAAATTATTCTTAATTGTGTAGAATATTTACACATTTTTAAAAAGCTTACAACTTTTCAAAAGGTTTTATGAACATTATCATAGTCATAACCTTTTGGTAACCAATTAAAATTGCATGGACATAGTTCTTCTGTATTATCTGATGATGTACTCAGTACCTAATCTGTCCAATGAGGTTATAATTCTGTTACATTTCCTTAGATGATGTGTATTCAAATATACTGACGTTCCCAACTCAGCGCTGATGACTTCTGCCTTTCAATTATTTGTTTTTATTTTTCCATACAACTAGCACACTGATTGGCTCATTCTCAGCATTCAAGTAATATTTGATGACTGAATGAATGAGTGAACGATTGGCATATTGTATAGCATGCCAGGAAGTTTTTAAGTGCTGAAATCTAGAAAATTAATGCCAAACAAAAAGAACTAAAATATGTAATCTCAAAATAAAAGCCCAATGACTTACTTTTTAGTTTTTGTCATTCCTGTCAATACCCCATGCCTAATTATCTTTAGAATCTGGGAATTATTTCTTACATGGACTTGTAAGTTTTAATTAGCAATTTAAAAAAATAGAAATGCTCTATTTTTAAAAAGGGGCTTAGAAATCACCCAACCCAATCCTACTATATTTGTATGATATTTGTGGTCTGAGCTATGTAGGATGCTTCCAGTTCTGAGTTTCTTTCCTCTATTTAGAGATGAATTGCATTCATTTCTGCACTTTTGTCATTGTAGTAATTTCTGAGAACTGCCATGTTTCTGAAGCTGTCGCTGATGGCTGCTAGGCATCTGTGGGAATTAGATATTTGGGATGGGAATACTGAAGACATTTTCTTGGAAATCTCAAACTAGAATTGTTTGTAGTTGCAAATTTAATTTCCCTTTCTTCCCCAACAAAGACACAGTTAATACAGTGGTCACATTTAGTTATCTTAGGTAAAGATATCTACCATCTAATTATTTAGTACTTTCCTTGATGCATCCAATATGATGAAATCTCACAGTAGAAAGTTTGTGGTATGAAAGGTGTCAGTGGTAATAAAGACTGTCATAACCTCATTCCCGGGAATAGATATATGAAACTCTGAGGGCACACAAAAATGCTATCAAATTTGTTATATTTCATTAAAATGCTATATACTTCTATATAATCAATTAATATCCTTGGAAAATATTGAAGAATGTTCTTAATATGCAAAATAATAATGCTCTACAGTAAACTTAAAAAAATATTCTGGCAACGACTTGTCCTCTGAGATTTTAAAATATGGGCTTGTTAATGAAAATATAATTTGTAATTTATTTACTGACTATCAGATTTTCCAATAGATATAACATGTATAGTTAGTACTTCAAAAATAGGACTGAATGATTCAATGAGTATGTACGAAATGTCAGAAGGAGATCACATGGCTTGTAATTGATATTCTGTAAACCTGATGGTTCAATTTTATTTTCACAGTGGATTTCTTTTTAACAAGAATGAACATGGTTTTCATTTTTAATATATAATTCTATTTTCCTTTTTGGAACTTAAGTTTGTTTCAGAATTTTATAAGAAATACCTATCAGAAAGTCAGTATTTATATGTGGTTATGGTTTAAAGCCATAGAATGATTTCATTTATGGATTCACTCTCAATTACATATCTAGATACAAATTATTTGATAGCATTTTCCTCCCCCTTTTTGTTAAGACAAAAGATAATGTTGATTGAAGAAATCTTTGACTGAGACTTTTCATCAAGCCCACATTTCACAGATAATATAATATTACATTGTGAGGCTATGAACTTTATTTTGTCATTTCCATAAAATATCATTGCAAAATATCCTAATGAAAATATTTTGGTTCAAAGTTTTCAGTAATGCAATTTCGTGGAGAAAAATATCTTTGAATTACTCAAATAAGAAAGAATAATGTAGAGAATGGCATCCCTTTCACCATATTTTCTTTCCCATGTTTCCATCTAATTATTTGTAATCAATTATCTGATCTCAAGGGCCAAGGTTAGAGTCTAGGCTTAGAGAAAATATCTAAATGTCCATAGAAATCAGCTTGTAGTCTATATACGAGGAAGAAGAAGCAAAATTCCTTAAGTTGTTAGTCATCCACCATAGCTTATTAAAACTGGGATCCATACAGGAATTTTTCCAGACTTTCCATCCCTTAGAAACCTCTTATAAGTAGTTGAATTGTTGAGAATTTTGGGGATTTAGGCACCTGCACTAATCTTCTCTATATCTTTCTTGACTTTATGCTAACAATTACAGGGATAAATTGATGATTTAAGGTAAATAATGAAAAAAGGAAATGATATACATATGTTTATATATATGTATACATATTTTACACAAAAACATTTTTTCAATAATAAAATTTAATTGAGAAATCAGCAAAGAATGCATATTTTTCTTGTCATAAAAATATGTCTTAGACATATAAGAATTGGTTGCTGCACACAAATCACTGCTGATAAAATCCAAAGGAAGTTGTTGTAAGTAACATGTGCCAGTCAATTCAGACAATGAAATAAGAAGTAAGAAGATAGGCAAAACAACATACCACAGAAGGACAAAAAATTATAACATTTTATTATTATTTCTGCAAGAGTAAATTTTACTTATAGTAACCTGTTTTGAATGGAATGTTTACAAAGCACTTTATACATTTTATTGACAATAACTTAAAGGCATATGTTACATACCCCTCCATACATACTCTCTAATGTGTTCCAGTTAGTAAACTATAGGGTTACAAAGTTTCCATAGAAAGAAACACTCTGAAAGACAATGCTCCAAGTAAACAAAAATCCTAGTAAAATCCAATATTTGCAAGACAAATTGGAATACTAGATATATCACCAAAATTTAATTTATATTTTAACTTGTAGATATTTTTATTGTGGTACAATTTACATATAGTTAAGCAAACAAATCTTAATTGTATAATTCTATAAGTTTTGACCAATGCATATAAAGTCACACAGTACTATCAACCTAGAAAACATTTCTAAATCCAGAAATATTAATTGAGCCTTCCCCTGTCAATCTCCCCAAGGGAAAACAATATTCTGATTTCTGTCTTCATAGATTAGTTTAGTCAGTCACATTTTGATGCATATTATTCTTGTTTAGAGTTTTTGGAATTTGTGATTATGAATGCTACAAACATCCTGGGCATGTCTATTTGTCATCAAATATTTTCATTTCTCTGGTATATATCGAGGAGTGAAATGCCTACGCCACAGAGTACAAATATGTTTAAATTTATACATATATGATCAAGTTATCTATAAATCAATACAGCTTTATTTCTTTATTCCCAAAATGCATGCCTATTTTTTTTTTGCCCACTAGCCTTATTGTGGCATAACATGCATATAATAAAATTAACTGCACTGTTTGATAAATGTTCATTTTTGTAGTCAAGTTAAATCCATTGCAAACAAGATATAGTGGAGTTCCATAACCTTAAAATATTTCCTCATGCCCTTTTCAGTCAAACTCCTTAACCATCATCCCTGGTAGCTAGCAAACAATGATCTGATTTGTCACTATAATTTTGCCTTCTCTAGAAATTCATGTAAATTGAATCATACACTATGTAATGACTTTCTTAACTTAGCAGTTTGTGTCCTATCTATGAGATTTTTGCAACCCTTAAGGTCACAAAGATTTCTTTCTCTTTTCCTCTTAGAATTTTACAGTTTTAGGTTTTTTTCTTTAACTCTACAGTCCAATTCAAATAAATTTTAGTGTATGATGTGAACAAAGGGTTTATGTCCTTTTTTTAAAATATGATATTCTTTTTTCCAAGTACCATTAGTTGAAAAGAAAATTCTTTCTCCATAGCCTGCATTGTCATCATTGTAAAAGATCAACTTAAATTGCTCATTTAAGTACATATGTTTTATGACTGCCTTCATGCTTTACAGTAGAGGTGACTAGTTGCAGTAATAGACCATCGGGTCTGCAAAGCCAAAACTATTTTCTATCTGTCCCTTTAAAAAATGTTTGTTTTGTGTGATTCCTTATAAAGGACTTTTCCATGAGTTCTTTAAGGTTTAAAATTGTTTAATATTGTTTTACTATTACCTGGAGAGTAGAAGAAGAGAATTTTATACACAAATTCTTTGGTTTACATGGTCTTACTTGAGCCTTTTAATAACATTGTTCCACTGATGCCTTACCTTATTTGGTTGAAGACTGTGATTCTAGATAGGATATTTTATCCTTAATAAGCAACTAGGTATTTTTGCTTAGAATACTGGAGGATTTTTTAACAATTTATTAGCATCTACTTCAGATTTGAACATGTGTGATGGCAGTTCCCTTAAACATACCTATAGATTCAAAGCAAACACAATCAAAATCCTTTAAGATCATTTGTAGATGTTAACCTGAAATGAAAGTCCATCCCCATGGCTGTGTTCCAATAAAACTTTATTTACTAAAACAGGAGGCTTTACAGATTAGCCCTTGGGCTACAGTTTGCTGACTCAGATTTATGGCAATGATTCTCAGTGTGTGGTCTCCAGACTAAAACCAATGGGAAATTGATAGTAATGTATATTTCGAATGGGAAATTGATAGTAATGTATATTTTGTACTGTTGACCTAACCCATTGCATCAGAAACTTTGTGGGGGAGGGGGGCGGGGGGAGGGTTGTTTCAGTAACCTCTCTGTAACCAAACTCTCCAGGCTTTTTTGATGCCCACTAAAGTTGAGAACTACTCATCTAAAAGCTCAGTTTCATTCAAATAAGAGTGGACAGGAGGAAAATGTCAGTGAAATGACAGTTGGCGAGCACTAAATTCATTTAATGTGTATTTTAACTAACACAAAAGTAGATATCAGGGTGGATTCCACTGATACCAGGGACATGTTAAATGCTCCTGGAGGAGGGGCTGGAGATCACCTACCTAGCAACCTCTACTAACTGAAGAAAAAAACAGCTGTTGCTAGTCCAGACACCTTCACTGGTACAATGCAGGAGTTTGTGAACACTGGGAGCTGGACTGGAAGCCTGCCTGTCCTCTGAACTCAGCACAAACTAGGAGGCAGAAGGTCAGAGGGTATTGGCTATGCGAAAAAGACAAGAATTCTGAGAGTGTCTCAACCTGAGACTCATACACATAGTACCTGGCCCAGAATGATACAGGAATAGGAGACATGAAAAATCTGCCTACCCCCTTTTACAAAATTTGCACATAGTACCCCACAAGAGCAATCTACTATTGTGGGAGAGGAGTGTGTGTGAGACATCTCTGTGGCACAGGTAAGAAGGACATGCTGAAGTCTGAAGATGGAGCGAATTCCCCAGCACTCAAGTCTCACATTCAGCACATGACAGTGGAAGTCAACCACGAGGGGACTTTGAAGCCTTTAGTACACTATAATAAATGAAATAAAAAAAGCCCATACTCAGCATAACTACAGACTAGATTGACTCAATTTTCCTATTAACAGAATGACAGAAGAAGGATCATACTACTTCTGGGTGTAAATACTGTTTACCTTAGACTCTACAATTCTTTTATACACAATGTCTAACATTAAGACATTTGTGTGTCTTCTAACACACAAAAGAATTGGAGTCCTAATAAGCAGAGGAAATTTGTACATAGGAGAGGAGACAGATGAGAAGAAATAAGGTCATCAGATGGAGGCAGATAGAGTTACGGATTGCCAACAGTCCGCCACTAGAATGCTACAGATTTTAGAAAAAGTAAGTCCCTGCTGACAACTTGATTTTGGACTTCTATTCTCCAAAACTGTGAGAAAATACATTCTTGTTTTAAAATAACTAGTCCATGGTATTATGTTAAAGTACCCCTTGAAAACTAAGCTAAAATCCTCCAAAATGGATAAAAATTAAAAAGACCACCACCAAATATTGAAGAGAACGTAGAACAATTAGAATGCTCACCCATTTTAATAAGAATATAAATTGGTATAAACATTTTAGAAATTGATTGGTTAGTTTATTAAATATTTAACCATATATCTAGCTTATAACCCAACAATTCCAGTATCTACTATTTATCCAAAGGAAATAACAATATAGATCTACTCAACACCATGTACAAAAATGTTGATACTTTAATCATAATGAACAAAACCTTGAAATAAACCAGTTGCCCTTCAGTAAGAGAAAGGATAAATGCACTCTAGTATATTTACACAATGGAATACTGCTGCTAAGGCAATATTAAAAAGGCTCAGATGTATTATGTTGAGATAAAGAAAGCACTGAAACACACACACACACATGCTATCTTAATTTACCAGGGCTGCTATGTCAAATACCATATATTTGTTGGTTTAAGCAACAGGAATTTATTCTCTCACAATTTTGAAGGTTAGATGTTCAAAATCAAGTATTTTCCAGGCCATATGTTCGCCCAGAGTCTGTAGCATCTGTAACTGGTTTGCTGACAATCTTTAGGGTTCTTTGGCTCATAGGTGTATCTCTGTCTCTTTTAGATGGTGATTTCTCTCTCCTTTTTTTTTTTTTTTTGGCTTCTACTTCCTTGTCCAATTTCTGTGCTTTTAAGGACATTAGTCATATTGATTTAAAGCCCATGCTAATTCAGTTTTACTACACATTAACTAATAATATCCTCAAAAGTCTTATTTACAAATAAGTTCACACCTACAGGATAGGGAGTTAAGACTTGACCATGGCTTTATGAAGCACATGATTTAATCCCTAACACGTGCTATGCTAAAATAAGAAAAATTATCCTAGTTTTAACAGAAATAGTTAAATTGCTTTAGAGCAGAATTGTTGCTGTTATTCCTTATATGTAAATTACACCCCAAATATAAAAAAGCAAGAGATGTATTTCCTTAAAGAATAAATTGAAAGCAGACCTATCCACAGAAAAAATGGAAATCTAAAATCATTATTCTGACATTGTTACAGATTTGAAAGAAAATAACCACCAACCTTGATTTCTATGCCCCTCAAAATTATCCTCCAATAATGAATGTGAAATAAAGATACTGTAGACTTAAAATTTATAAAAATCATCAATACAAACGTTCCCTAACATAAATAATAAAGTAAATTCTACAAGTAGAAAGAAATTACAGATAATAACAAACAAATATAGACATGATTAAAGAGACCTTAAAAGTGTAAATAAGGGAAAGGTATTGTAAGAGCCTGCTTCATCCAAGAATTCATTAGTCCATAATAAGTTATGACTGGTGTTCCTCTTTTAGTATGATGATATATTCTACCAGAATGACGCTCTTACAATAGCAGCTCTAAACTCTGCACAAAATACAACAACTAAAAATCTCTGGATAGTGAATAAAAGTTAGCAGATTTGGGGAAAGAGTCAAAATTTGGAAGAAGAGACTAGCAAACTATGAGTTACCAGTATTTGTGGCTTTAAACAAAAGGCATACTACAGTCTCAGTGCTGTCAGGAATGGCTAAGTGCTCCAACAGAAAAACTTTCATTTTCAGCTTGGAGAGCAGGATGGATGAATTTGAGGAAACTACAGCCAGTACAAAGTGAGTTGGGAGGAAGTCAGAAAAAGAGAGTCACAAATTCTGCATATGAATTATGCTCAAATTTCTGGCTGAACCCTATTATAGATAACATTCATGCATGGAAAACTTTCTAGGCAACTGGCAACTATGACTAAAATAATTTAAATCAGCTGAGATTTGAACTGCTGTCCAATACAGCTAAGGCAGAGCTTGAAATATGAGTCATGCCAAAACAAAAAATAGCAACCATCTTTAAAGAAATATAACACAATTGAGGATTTGCACAATATACCATTTACAATATCCAGGACACAGTCCAAAATTACTTGACATAAAAATTCCAGGAAAATGTGCTCATTCTCTAGGGAAAAGACAATCAAGAGATACCAACACCTTGATAACCCAGATGCTAAAATCATCAGAAAAGAACTTTAAGTGTGCTATTATAAGTATATTGAGGTAAAATATAGTGTCTTTTTAACAAACAAAAAGATTAGAAATCTCAACAAAATTAGAAAATAAATAAAAACAACTGGAAATTATAGTTTATACTGTACTGAAAAACAGAGTAGGTAAAATTTTAAAATCATTTGATTGGTTTAAAAGGACAGTACAGGTTACAGAACATGTCAATAAACTTGAGCATTGATTATAGAAATGTTCTAATCAAAAGATAAAAAAGAGAGAGAGAACAAAGTGATTAAAAGTGTAAATTGAGCTTCAGGGACCTGCAGAACAAAATCAAGTTTAACTTACAAAAATTAACAACTGTTTCTATTTGCTAAATGCCAGCAATGAACACATGGAAACCAAAGTGAAAAGTATAACAGAATTTACAAACTTACAAAATGGTGAAATTCTTTGGAGTAAATCTAACAACTTGAATGCTGAAAACTACAAAATCTGTTGGAAGAAGTTAAAGAAGATATAAATAAATGGAGAGACATCACATTCATGGATCGGAAGACTCATTATAGTAAAGACGCCAATTATCCTTAAATTGACAAGCAGGTTTAATGCAATTCCTATCAAAATCACAGCAAGTTTTGTTTGATTATATAGACTATATTATTCTAAACTTTACATGGAAAGGGAAAGGAATTACAATAACTAAAATCATTTTGAAAATGAAGAACAAAGTGGGAGAGTTTCTGATTTCCACATTTATTATATATCAGATTTATTATATATCGACAGTAATCAAGATTGTGTGGTATGCTGGGTGATTGATCAGAAAAGAGAAACCAGAAATAGCCCTATACATATATGCCCAACTGATTTTAGACAAAGGTGCCAAAACAATTAAATGAAAGGTTAGACACTCAATCCATACTGCAGCAGTTATTCATAGGCAAAACAAATAAACAAATAAAAAATATCAACTTAAAGCTTACATTTAATATAAAAATGAAATCAAAATATATTATGCGCTGAGAGGGCGGCCACGGGCGGCGAGCGCTGGAGCCGGGCGGCGAGCGCTGGAGGAAGGAGCGAAGCCCAGTGAGATGAGGAGGCGCCCAGGGCGAAGAAGCGGCGACTCCAGTGTGCGGAGTTTGCCTCGGTCGCGAATTGCGACCCGGCCGTGGCCCAGTGCTACCTGGCAGAGAATGACTGGGCGATGTGTGTCGGAAAATGAACTTTACCTTGTGACTTCCCATTTGGAGAGTACCAAAGGGCATGCTGAGTAACGATTCAATCAGTTAAATGTGGTTTTAAAGACAATGCAAGAGGCTCCAGAGTCAGCTACGGTTATATTGGCAGGAGATGCTTATTTAAGCGATCAAGAAGTTACCAAATGTGGAGGTTTACCCAACAACATTTTGGACGTCTGGGAGTTTTGGGGCAAGCCTGAGCATTGCCGATATACATGGGATACACAGATGAACTGTCATCTTGGAATACCTGCTACTTGTAAGCTTCGTTTTGATGGAATCTTTTTCAGAAGAGCAGCAGAAGCGGGCCATATTATTCCTCGAAGTATGGACCTTCTTGGGTTGGAAAAACTGGACTGTGGCAGATTTCCTAGAGATCACTGGGGTCTTCTGTGCAGCTCAGATATAATATTGTAACCTGCTTTTCAAATATGAGTTTTAAATCTTTTGGATTTTAGCAAATATAATTTTTACCTGTCTGCAAAGGTAGGTTTAAAATTAAGGAATTAATATACTGGATCACTGTAAAAGAATTAAATCCTACTGTTAACTTTTATTTCATGGATTGTGTCCTCAGATTTCAGAACTAAATGTTTACTTAAACTGAAGCATGCCTGTGTTCAGAATATGAGGCCTCTTCATGAAAGGCACAGAGCCTATCAGCTTTCAGTAGTGCCTAGAGTGTCAGCTGGGGGCCAACAGTGTTTCCAGAGTACTTGATTTGTTTTTTCAATCAGGAAATAAATAAGTCCTCAAAAGAAAAAAATTACCTATTAATGTCCTAGGAGGTTATTGAGTCCTTCAGACTGGATCTTTTAATTAGGAAATTCGGATCATCTTAAATGAAAAAGTTAAGTGGAAGACAACTATCCTACATCAGAATTCTTTTGCCAGTTCATAGTATATAAGTGAAACCTTTGTTTATAAGGACTCTGTCATATTGGATTAAGGAACACCCAGTTTGGCCTCATCTTAAGTAATAGGATCTTTGAAGAGTCTTTAACAGATGAGTTTTTTCACAGGACTGGTTTTAGGATTTGACAATGCCTTTGTGGGGGACATGATTCAATGTGAATAACCAACACAAAGAGTCATTTCACTTATGAGGATGTATAGGTAGTAAATAGGCATATAGAAAGATGTTAATCATCACAGACCTTTTGGGAAATGCAAATTAAGAACATAAACTATCACTACATACCAAATGATGTCTAAAATTAAAAAAACAGTAGTGACAGTACCAAATTTTCACAAGGATGTTGAGAACCCAGACCCCTCATACATTGCTGATGAGAATATAAAATAGTACAGACACTCTAGAAAATGCTTTGTTGTGTTTCTTAAAAATCTAAATATATACTCATCATACAAGCCATCCAACATACTCCTGGGTATTTATCCCAAAGAAATAAAGATGTATGTCCACACAAATATCTGTGCATGATTGTCCAAAACCACTTTATTTGTGATGGTCAAAACGCAAAAACAAAATTTCCTTCAGAATGTGATTGGTGAGGCACACTGGTACAAACATATTATGGATAATTACTCAGGAATGAAAAAATAAAATACAGCAACTTTGATGGATCATAAGGGTGAAACAAAAGGTTGAAACCAGGTGAAAACAAAAGCCAATCTGAAAGGTCTTATACTGTATGATTCCATTTATATAACATTCTCAAAATGAGAAATGTATAGGAATGAAGAACATATTAGTGGTTGCCAGGGGTTAGGAATTATGGGAAGAAGGATGGATATGACTATAAATGGTAGTCTGAAGAAGATATTTGTGGTATTGGAATAGTCTTGTACCTTGATTGTGCTGAATCTACACATGTGATAAAATGATAAAGATCTATATGCACGTTATACTAATATTAATTTCCTGGTTTAGGTATCATATTTTCTTTACCTAAGATGTAACCAATGGGGAAAAACTGAGTAAAGAGCTCATGAAACCTCTTTGTACAATTTTTGCAACTTCCTGTGAAACCACAATTAATTTAAAAATGAAATCAGGGCAATTAATTCATTGCATATAATGTGTTTTATATTTGGGCAGTTAGAAAAGAATATAGATAAATTGGGGCATAAGTACTGGAAAAGAGGTTAGGGAACAAATCTTAACTATTCAATTCTAGTTCATCCTTTTCCTAATTAAGAAATAAATCCTTGTTTCCTTCCATTTTAATTTTTGGTTCATATTAATACAAAAGGATGATAACTTAAAGAAAAGATTTAGAATAAAATGTACAACAGAAGAGTAAAAAAAAAAAAAAAAAAAATTCCACTCCCAATTCTTCTAGTGCTTCTATTACAATGAGTAATCCAACTCCTAAATCTGCAGCAAAGGGAGTGAAAAAGTTGAAAATAGCATTACTAAGGATCCCAACTCCTAGCACAAGTTTCCTTCCTAGCTTTACGTCATCATACCCTCCATGATGTAGTCAATGAAAAACAAAAAAAGCAAAGCAAAAACGACAATGAGAATCCAGCCTTGAACTTCTACATCTCTATCATGCATTCTCACTTTACAAAGAGTAGGAAGGAAAAGACAGCCTTTTATGTAAGACCATGTGATGGTTAGGCTAATGTGTCAACTCGGCCAGATAATTGTGCCCAGGTGTTTGGTCAAGGAAGCACTGGGCTAATTGTAATACAAGAACATTTATGGACTTTGGTCACCAGTGAGTTTACTGTGTGGATGGCTGATTACATCTGTATCAATCAGGGAGATTGCCGTCAGCAATGGGTGACGCTTTTATCCAATCAGTTGAATGCCTTAAAAGAGGCAGTGATTTCAACATTCAGAAAGAATTTCCCAGCTTGTTTTTGGACAGCCAGCTTCTCCCAGAAACTCATCATGGACCTTCACTGGACTTTCATCGGAGCCCCTGGCTTGCAACCTGCCTGTGGAACCTGGACTTGTGCATCCCCACGGTCACGTGAGAGACTCTTATAAAATCTCATATTATTGACAGATATCTCCTGTTGATTCTGTTTCCTTAGAGAACCCTGAGTAATACAGACATGACTTAACATCTGCTTTCTATTACTAATATACTACTTTATATAAATATAATTTTCATCTACTGTTGGAAAACATGTAAACATTCTAAGCAGTGATCAGAATATAGACGCACAGTTCTAGAAGTGAATGGAAAATAAGTGAAAGTCATAAACTACAAGAAGGGCTGCTATGTTATGAAACCTGATTATAGGATCAGATATATAGGATTTGTAGTAAACATCAAAAAGTCACAAAAAAGGTTATTAATCAAGATAATGGGGTGGCTACGACCATAATTTGGTTTTAGAGAGGTGCGGGTACAAGTCTTGGCTCCTATATAAGCACTGGGAATGAATGAAAGTATACTAAATAAAATGCCACTAGACTTTTCTCCCAGGACTCTTTTCCTGTGTGATAAGAAAAATGTGAAATATTTGAAGTTTTTAAAAATGCACACACACACATGAAACAAACATTTTGGGGTTTAATAGAATTGAATGGCAGAAAAATATAGCAAACTAGACAACAGACTAATATGAAATTATCCAATCAGAAGATGAAAGAAAAAGAAGCAAATGGATTGAAAACAGTCAATGGAGCTTCAAGGACTTGGAGAACAAGAGCAAAAGATCTAACAATAAGAATTGTTAGAAAAGAAAAAGAATAGAGACAATAGGGCAGAAAAATATTTCAAGAGATAGGGATAAAACTTTACTGAATTTGGCCAAAAAAACTATAAATTTATTTTTTCAAGAAACTCAACAGGATAAATATTTTAAAAAGCCAGCCTAGATATCTCAGAATCAAAATATTTAAAACCAAATACAAGACAAAAATGGTGAATTTGTGGGGAGCTGATGTAGCTCGGTGGTTGAGCAACTACTTCTCATATATAAGGTCCTGAGTTTGAAAAAAGCCAAATTTCACAGGGGAGTGGATGTAGCTCAGTGGCTGAGTGCCTGCTTCCCATGTACAAGGACCTGGGTACAATCCCCAGTACCACCTAAAAAAATCATGAATTCAGTCAGAGGAAAAAAACACATAATAGGCAAGAAGACAATAATAGAACATTATTTTTAGGCTTCTATTTGTTTCTGTGGAAAGGTCTTCCATAAACTTAAAGCCAAATATTTGTGCCTAAGTGATAAAAATATAGATAGCTAAAGAAAGCATATTAAAGATATATGTATGAAAAATTAGAAGCTACATTTTTCCTGGGTAATACATGAGACTGGAGGATAGCAGTTCTCAAGAAGTGTTCCTATATTTCTGACCTCTGCAACGGGACAATTACTATACTATTTAATGAGATAGGGAACAGTCAAGGAAAACCAGGTTTGTTTATGTGTGCTTCATTATTTTAGGGAAGATGTATTTGGTATATTTTTAAATATTTATATTGCAGTGAAATAAACATGGAGAAGGGTGCTAAAATTCAAATTTAGACCTTAAGGAATGATAAATAATTGAAAACACCTTGGGACCACTCCCTGGATCAAAAAGAAAACATTAGCAGCATACCAGTAGCCTACTTGTACCCAATCTCAGGTGATGAGTCTCATCAATTCAACCACTATACATAGGAAGATTTTGCTATTTTTATACTTTATATAAATGCAATCATAAATTATATATCCTATTGTAACTGCATTCTTTTATTCAGGATGTTTGTGGGATTCATCAATATTGTTGCATGTATCAGTGGTTTGCTAATTTTTACATTATACACGATTTCATTATATGAATATACCACAGTATAATTATGCATTCCATGTACATGGGCATTTTGATTATTTCTTGTTTTGGGCTACTATGAATTGTGCTTCTGTCATGTATACATGGGGACTTTTCATTTGCCTGTAGACTGAATCAGTTTCCAACATAGTTGTTCCAATTTATATTTTCATAAGTATCTGAGATTTCCAATTGATCTACATTCTAGTTGTAGTGAGTTGATGATTTCCCAAAATTATATCCATCAGGAACCTGTGAATTGGAACTTATTTCGAAAAATAGCCTTTGCCAATGTAATTGAGAATCTCAAGATGAGATCATCCTGGATTAGGGTGCCCCCTAAATCCAATGATGGGTCTCATTATATGAGACAGAAAAGAAGACACAGAAATTCAGGAGAGAAGGCCATGTGAAGACTGAGGCAGAGATGGTAGTGAAGGGTCTGCAAGCCAAGGTACACTAGGACTGCCAATAGCCACCAGAAGCTAGGAGAGAGGCATGGAGTGGATTCTTCTTCAGAGTCTCCAGAACTATTCAACCATGCCGACACATTCACTGTGGACCACTGGCCTCCAAAACTGTGAGAGAATAATTTCCTGTTCTTTGAAGCCATCTGTTCGTTAACAGCAGTCCTAGGAAACTAATATACTTGTCAACACTTGGTTTACATTATTATTCATATGAAAAGATAATCCCCCATCACCTTTCTTCTGGGAAGGAAATGTATCCCTTTTGGAAATATGACCAAGACTTGACCAATAGTAATATTCCATCTATTTGGAGAGGGAGGTCAATGAGTATTCATCAAAACCCTCCCACCAGGGTTAGGAATCAAACTGTGTTAAGTGAGAGGATGTTATTCTATTTCCCTCCATATAGAGCATTTAGAGAATATAGAGCAAGCTTATCTACAAATGAAGTCAAACTGACACAAATAAAGATATGGGATAAATGGAGAGAAATTAGATATCTGGAAGTGTTAAGTCTTAGTTCCTCTCTTGTGGTTCCAGCTTCTTAAATATCCCTTGAAATCTCTCAACAAATCCCAAATCTCTCCCAATTATGTGAGATCATTGTTTGCCTTTTTGGCCAAGTTAATCTGTATTTATATTTTATATTCATGTTTATATTTATATATACACATCTATCTATCTATTTATCTATCTATCTATATCTATATCTATCTATCTATCTATCTATCTATCTATCTATCTATCTATCTATCTATCTATCATCTATCTATTGCAGCTGAAAAAATCCTTATCTATGGTCGATAATGATATGGTGGATGATGCAAAAATCTTTATCTATGCTGGGTGATATGGTGGGTGATGTCCAAGCAGATACGTCATTAGACAGTTAGGTATTTTGAAATAAAGTTCTTATGAAAAGTTTGCACCAGTTAAATAAACCTAGAACTATCAAGGTAAGTAAGTAATTTTAAGTCATTTTTAGAGATTATAGAGTGAAGCATAGAATTAAAGCATAAAGAACTTCTCTTTTTAAATTCAGGCAGAGGAAAATGAACTGTTAAAACATTATGAGGCCTTGTATATGCAATTCTACCCATATTCATATTTCACATAATATATTTATATTTCACATAATATATTTAGTTCATAATAGGGCAATCATGCAGTATTCATCCTAGTTTTCCCCTAAATTCTATTAAGCTATTTTGAAAATAATTGGTTTCTAGTATGCATGAAAAAAATCTTAATTCTTATCATGTAACATTCATTACTGCCTTCCATTATAGGAAAATTTTATTGTATCCTAATATATTCAACAATAGTTCATTGATAGTGATATATTTATTTTCAAATCTACACTACTGTTTATTCCATATTGAGGTGATCATGCATATTCAAACTAAATTATGTAAAGCATACAAGGGAACATATAACAGGTTAGTTAATAAAGGTACTAAAATCAACAGCTAAGCTTAAGTTTTATAAAAGAAGCAATTATATTGGCCTGCTATGATTTATGATTTACTCTTGCTGTGGATTGCTTAGCAATCGATAATCATCTAGATGTTTAAAATTCTTTTTCTAACTTTCTGTTTAGTTAGAATTTTTGTCTTATGGCCACTCTCAAGGAAGTATATACTTTTCTTTAAAGAGAAGAACATATATTAGAGGATTAAAGCTGTTTTCTGAGATTTTCTTAATTTCAATGCCAATAATCCCAAAGGAGATTTTACTAATAGTTGATAATACCACAGTAGCTATAACAGTTGACAGTAATCCCTACAATCCTTTGCATACAGTCATTGTAAGACCTATTATAGATGTTTAAACACTTTTTTCTAGCTACCAAGTAGGCAAATCCAGCAATCATCACTTAAATTAAAACTGTATCTTATTTGAATATATGTTATACAGTAAAACAACTTTAAGGTAAAAGAAAAATTAATATCTATATCTTTTTCTCCCCACCCCCCCCTTCCAAAATAGCCTATCTTGGTCAGACTAATTTATTTAGTCTAATAATATAAAATTTGAGTATGGGAAGAGAAATCACTGAATCTGATAGGATAAAAGAGTGAGCAAGGGAAGTTAAATCAATGTATATATAATAAGGAGGTTGGACAGGGTATAAATACTTCTGGCTAATGGGTAAAGACAGTGTTCAGGGTTTATTTTTGGCATACCTTAAGATCAGTGTAGGTTTAGGAGTAGAAAATAAATTAGGAAAAGAGGTCCAGTGATACGTAGGAAAAGAAGGGTAAAATAATTTGTATAACAGGAAAATTTAAAGAACCCAAACTATAAAGTTAAACAAACCAAGTCACAGGTCATTTAAATATTCATTGATTTTCATAAGCTATAACATAACGATTTTTGCACGCTATTGATCATAAATCTACAGAAATCTAATACTTTTGTACACAAAATAGAGAAAAACAATAAGTACATGAACAGATAAGACTGCACAAACCCAAATGACCTTACCCAAACCACCTGACCATTCCCCATACTATACTTAAAAGTTGATAATCACTAAACCTGATTCAGGCACTCACATTGTAAACACTATTGGACAATTCAGAGGAATATAAATATTACTGCAAGGATTTTTGCATATGTATTCTTGAGGAATATTGGTTTGTAGTTTTCATCTTCAGTAATGTCTTTGTCTGGTTTTGTATTAAGGTAATTCTGGTCTCATAAAATGAGTTGGAAAATGTTAATTTCCCTTCTATTATCAGAAATAGTTTGCATATAATTGTTTTTATTTCCCCCTTAAAGTTTTGTTAGAATTCACCAGAAAGCCATCTGGACTAGAGTTTTTTTTTTTGTTTGTTTTTTTCTGCAGGAAGATTTTATAACTCAGTATTCAATTGTTTAATAGATATAAAGCTATTCAGATTATCTATTTTTTTAATGTAAAAAGTTCTCATGAACTATCTATTTCTTTTGTATGAGGTTTTTATTTTATTTTATTTTCAAGGAATTTGTCCACTTGATCTAGATTTTCCAATACATTGGTATAAAATTCTTCATCACAATCCATTATCATTTTAATGTCTATAGGATGTATGGCAATCTTTCTTTACTTTTTCCAAATATTGATAGATAAGTTCTCTCTCTCTTTCTCTCTCTCTCCCTTTTCCTATCTTTCTCTATCCCCACTTCTTCTCTTTTCCTGATAATTTAGTTAAGAGTTTAGCAGTGCTTTTATATTTAAAAAAAATCAGTTTTTGCTTTTATATGTTTTTCTTGTTTTTATTTCATTTTTATTTAATTATTTATTTATCTCTGTTGGATTTCACCTTGCTTCTTTTCTTTTTGTTTCTTTATTAAAGAAATTGTGGGTTTACAGAACAATCATACAAAAATACTGGATTCACATATATCACTCCACCAAAAACAGTTTGCATAGGTGTGGAAAATTTGTTAAAATTGAAGATAAATCATTTTTATAACTGTACAATTAATTGAAGTCTATGGTTTAACTTAGTGTTCACTTTTTGTGTAGTGTAGTTCCATGGATTTTTTTTCCTATTTTTTATTCTGTTACCACATATACAATCTAACATTTCCCTTTTTAATCAGTACCATAATTACCAAAACTTATTTTTGTGTTCAGTTAATTTATTCTTTCTTCTTTCTTTGGGTTTAATTTTATCTTCCTTTTCTAGTTTTTAAGGTGGAAGTTCAGATCATTAGTCTGATACCTTTCTGGCTCTAAATCCTGCTTCCTCACATGTATTTTAATGTTCTATGTTGTATTTTCATTCAGCTTAAAAATATTTAGTAGTTTCCTTAGGATTTTTTTTAATTCAAACTTGGGTTATCTAGGAGGGTATTTTTAAATTTCTAAATATTTGCAGAGAATGGAATTATCTTCTCTTATAGATATCTAATTGCAGTGTCACTTAAGCCACAATTTTCACACACCAAACCAGAAACGCTGAAATTGGGATATCATTAGAGACTGTTCTCTAATTTTTTTTAAAAAGTACTTTATGTCACATGTACCTCATGAGCTTTGACAATTGTTCATTCTTAGCTGGAACTCTGGATAAGAGTGAGATGTGGAGACCTCATATCCCAACCAAGCACATTGCCACCCAATGTTGGCAACACCTCAGTGAACTGACAAAATAAGTGATAGGAAAACTAGCAATGAATGTGAGAGCTAGTGACCACACACATTCTAACCAGAAAAAGAAATATAGCTTATGTTTGTAATTATTTTATTAATATTTTGTGTTTTCTTATTTCTAATATGATGAAAAACAAATAAGATATAGAAAATAAGTTTAATCTTACAATAATTATACATATTACTAAAATAAATAAATCTCTACAAACCTCTCTCACAAGCTAATTATTTGGAATCACTTAATTCTAGTCATTGTTTTTCAAACCTCTTATACTGGATTTGGGAATTTGATAGGAACAGATTAAATTTTCAATCTATGAATTGATGCCTAATGGGTTATTATATTTTCCTTTGTTCTTGTTTCAATATATTCCACAACTTTTTTACTTTGAGAAAAAAAATCGGGAAAAACATTTTCCAATATGTTTTTTATACTAGTGAAATTATTTCAAAGTTAAATTACCAAATTGCCACAAAATTGTTAGCATACCATATAAATTTTGATAACATGAATTTGCATAAGATAATGAGCAGAAGTGAAAATGTTCAATAAACAATTTAAGCTAAAGTTTAAATACTTCATCATAAACTTATCATTAGAATTTGCTTGATTGGTATATGCTTGGAAAGTTTCCCGAAGCAAAATCCTTTTCCTTTTGAAATAAAAGAAAAAGAAAAAAATCATAAATCTTCTTAACAACTTCCAGCTTGTGGCAATTTAAATACAAACACTTGTTTCTGAGTATGTATGCAAATGAAAGAATAAATTTATTAACACTTAGAATAATATTGTTAATATTGCTTCGAAATTAACATATTTCTGTAGCTGAACCCAGATTTGAAATAGTAATAAATGTCCTTGAGATGTGTTATTTCAAAGAATTATCTGAATGCTTGAATATAAATGTTAAATATATGTTCAAACACAGAATATTAATGTATATGAATATATATTAAAGTAAAATTTAAGTTAGTCATGTTTATAATTTCCTTAAATGAATTTGATTAATAAACTCATTAATTTATTATTGACTACCATTAGTCAATAATCTCTCTCTTGTTGGATTTCTCCAAACAAAATGAAAAGAAAAATTGATGCTCTTTTAATATCTTCCTGGATATAACCCAAACAACAACAAAAGGATTTGAAAGCACAAACTCCATAGCCAATGAAATCTGGATACTCTAAACTACTTCCACCCTTAAAGTGCAATGTAGAAGAAAATAATACAAAATACAGAAATGTTCCAATAAGGGTGAATGATGTTTCTGAGAGAACTTATCTGAGGTTGCAAACATAACACAAAGCAACAGACCACTTTTCCCCCAAGAAGGTGGGACATTCCAAGGAGGAAAAACCAAAGCTACACTTTATACATCAATTTAGAACAATAAGAACAGGGTGCAAGGGCTGGTGGTGAGGCCCTTTCTGTCTTAAAGGAGAAAAAAGGAAACAGCCCTGAACAATGAGTTAAATAAACAAATGATCACAAAACAGGCTGTTAGTGAAGCATAGTAGATAATTACTACTAGCCTAGAACATGGTCCTGGCTCATTAATCACCTGAATCTTCTGCAACTATTTTTTCCATTTATGTCATCTCATTGATAAAAGGTATTAAACCAAAAGGTCACTTTTACAGGAACTAGACAAGGTTATAGGAGGAAAAAAGCAAAGAACAGAAAGAAAACTCTTGAGGAGAAATAAAAGTCAAGAGAAAGTGAATATTTAGTCAAATAGATTACTATGAATTTAAAAATATATATGTAATAATATTGAAGCAACTATATCCTAAAATGAAATAAAGCAGCTACAGCAACTGACCCAAAATACAGTGAGACAAGATAATGAAATGAGACATGAGGTGGCAGAATAAGAAAGAAAAGGGGCTTAAAATTAAAGCCACCTAGAAATGAAGGTTAAATTACAAGGAGTGCAGGAGAACACTGAAGAAAACAATATAAAAATGTGGAGGACAGAATTAAGAAAGGAGAGAGAAATTTTAATGTACCAAAATAGCGTTAATCAGATTTAAGGAGAAATGATAGACATAAGAAATGCAAAGGGGATCGTTTGTGCTCCTGAAAGAGTGAATAAAGCAATGAAACAAACAAAAAGAAATAATGTTATATATATGTTAGAGAGGATAATGGCTCCCAAAGATATCCATTCCTTAATTCCTAGAATCTGTGACTCTGTTACTCTACATGGCAAAGGGGACTTTGCTGATGTGATTAAGGTTATGGACCTTTAACTGGAGAGATTTTCCTGAATTATCTAGTTGGACTCAATCTAATCACATGAGTACTTAAATGAAGAGGAACTTTCCAGGCTGTGGCTAGAGACAGACATGTGAGAACAGAAAAAGTTTCAATGAGATCTGAATTACTGGCTTTGAAGATGGAAGAAAGGGCCATGAGCCTAGAAATGCTGGCAGCCTCTGGAACAGACGCTCTTAACAAGGGAAGCAGTCTGTAAGCTTGAGTTGAAATTCAAAAAAACATTATTTTTATGGGGACTTGTTGGTGTGGGTGAGATATATTTATTAAATAATATACAGTATGGTGTGGACTTAGTAAGGGGTCTGTGGTTTTCACCTGACTGGCAAAGGGATCCGTGGAACAAAAAAGTTTAAGAACCCCTGCTCTAAAAGCTGTAAAATGCAAGACAATGGCGTTTTCACTGGAGCCTCCAGAAAAGAATATAGCCCTGAAGACACTTGGATGTTAGCCCAGTATGACATGTGCCAGACCTCTGATTTAATTTATTATCTCTAAAATAAGTAAATTTATTTTGTTTTAATGTTTATGATAATTTGTATGGCAATAAGAGAAAACCAATACATCATGAAATAAAACAAAATATTTCCAAGAATATTGGAATATTGCCTAGTAACTATATGCATACTATTTGAACAATAATAAATTTAAAATTTAAGAAAAAATATCTTGAATCTATATATTGAAAGGGCACACCACACCTTAGGAATATTTGATGCATAGTAATGAACACCTAGGTGTATCTTTGTGAATTTCTTGTACTTCAAAGATAAGGAAGGAATTCTTCATGTATGCAAGTGACATGGCATGCTCTGATTAAGATTAGAAAATCAGGCTACAGCCGAGAATTTTCCAAAGAAAATCAGTAATTGATGAGAGTAGAAAATATTTTCCAAATTCTCAAGGAAAGAAGCTGGTACGTAAAGAGCAAAGCCTAGATCAATAGCTGGCTCTGTTTTGAGAAGCCAACCTGGGATTCAGGTTTCATCTATCTTGCTGTCCTTTCATTCCTTAGTATGCTTTACTTGTTTACACAGTCAAAACTGAATCAATCATAACTTGTCATTTTTCAGGTTGCAATGAAAGGAGGAGGTAAATAGTAGACAAGCAGCTATTTCTTCCTTTTATGTGACCCCAAAGTAGCATATCTCATTCCTGCCTCCCAGTGGCCAGAATTGTTTAGGCTAAGAGACTGGAAGTAACCTAGTTCTGGGTGGCCACGTGTTCATTTGAAACCTGCACATTCTATTTAAAAGGCAGGAAAACAGGCCAAAAAAATTGGGAACCAATTAAAATGATCTGTTTCAGAATACTAAAGTTTCTATGAATGCCATTCTCTGAAACTTTTCAAATAACTTACTAGTTACTGAATCCAGCTAATCAAGGTTCTTGGGGAAGCACTATACATTGCACCCAGATGGGATACAGCTCTGCTATGCCTGGTGACTGATAAACAAAACGATCTGCTCCACCTGATATCCAATATAAACTGTCGAAGTGGGAGAAAGTTTATTGCAAAAAACAAACACAATTTAAAGAAGAGTGGTGAGCATATTGCCACCAGTATTTCATAGCACTTATCGACCTCTGTTGGAAGAATTTGGTAAAACTCCTGGCCCCACGTGGAGAAATTTCAAAGATTAGCCCATCTGGTAACCCCTAGTTTCACCTGTTGGATTACTCCCTTTTCTATTATTTTCCATCATCCCTGGATTTCACTCATAGAAGGATCTTTCTTATGCATTCAATCATTTTTGGCCCTGCATAAATTGAGCATTGAAGGCTGTAGAGAAACGTGAAGCTTGAATCCTACATGCTTTTAAACCTAGTGAATGCAGGCTTGTGTATCTTTGGGGATACAGATCTCCTCAGAGGCTTTTGATCTATTTGCTTTCCCATGATTTCCATAGTTGCTGATCATAGCTGGTCACAATTCTTAAGAAAGGCAAGCTGAAACTGCAGGCTTGGAATAAGTTGGGGAGAGCAGCTGAGCTGGCTTCCACTGTTGGCATTTAACTGACTTAACTGGATGCTCTTGAAAAATACCCTGAATGACAAACCTATTTCCTGCTGCTTGGACTACAGAAGCCCTTGAATATTCCAACTCTGAGACCCAACATTACTGAAATTTCAATCTATTTAAATTGTTGGCCATATGTATAGATATTTTGCTAGAGCAGAACTGAATTCCCTCCCATCTCTGCTTGCAAGTTAACTGATTTTTGCCTGAATCCATCACCATCGTTTATCATTCCATTAGTATCAAGGAGCACCAACAATTTTAGTTTTTTAAATCACTTTAGGAGAACTACAAATTCTCTCTTCTAAGTTTTCATAGGCAAAAATTTTATTGCCTACATTGCCAAGACAAACTAAGATAGCAAATTTTCTATCCTGCATTATATATCCTATCAGCATGGCAACTGCTAAGCCAATGCCACAAGTTTGTTTGTTTTTTAATGAGAGCATCGACTCTCCCAAATATCAGTTTAATGTGTTAGTGGAGTACAAACTAAGCCTCTGTTAACAGTTGCAACACAACATGGGTATTTATTTCCTTCTTGTGTAACAGTCCAGAGGATATTTGATATTTGTTCCAGGGTGTGTAAAAAGCTCTGCTCCACAAGGACATCTAGACTCTTGGGATATTTGTGTCATCACACCACTCCCTAATTTGTTGCCCTCCTCTGCATCGCCAACACTAGCTGATTATCTCTGCCTTCTAGCATATAGGATAGAGGATGGGAAGGATGATCTTTTTACATTGGTGACCTATAATCTGTGCATATCATTTCCACAAACATCCCATTTGCAATATTTCATCACAAAGCCACATCAGGCTGAAAAATGTGCTTGAAAGAGCACAGTAGTTCTATTACAATGAAGAAGAAGACATTAGTAAAAAATCAGCAGTTTCTGCCACATAGCAAGAAATAATAGGGTTACTGTCTTTTTACTACATTCCAGAAATGATTGGTCTAACTTCCATTATCTGTAAATTATTCATTATTTTCTCCATTTATAAAATTAGCAAATTAGCCTAATGTTATGTGCTCAATTCCAGATATTAACTACCCTCACATTGATTCCAAACCATAAATTCTCATTCATTATTCCATGACTACTTACTTATAGAACACAAAATCACAGAATTTTACAGATCAGGAGTGCATTAGAGAATTGTTATATTTGATTGTTCATTTTATAGATAAAACTGATTTTAAATACAAATGACATCTGAATAAATTCAGGAACTGTATCTAGGAAATAGTACTTTTAATTTCTAACTCATTGTTATTTAAAAGCAATGTAATTGTGCATTAATTATAATGCAGTGTGATGGTTAAGCTAATGTGTCAACTCGGCCAGGTAGTTGTGTCCAGGTGTTAGGTCCAGCAAGCACTGGGCTAATTGTAATACAAGAGCATTTACGGACTTTGATCACTGTATTAGTCAGGCAAAGGGGTGCTAATGTGAAATACCAGAGATTGGTTGGTCTTTATAAAGCATATTTGTTTGGGGAGAATTCTGCAGTTACCAGGCCATTAAGCATAAGTTTCTTCCCTCACCAAAGTCCATTGCCACGTGTTGGAGCAAGACAGCTGCCGACGTTTGCCAGGGTTCAGTCTTCTTGGGTTCATCTCTTCCCGGGGCTACGTTTCTCTCTGGGCTCAGTGCCTCTGTTTCCTCCAGAAGGTCAGCTGTAGACTATGAGGCTTTCTGGGCTTTGTTTCTCTCCAGAAGTCCAGCTGTGAACTCTCAGGCGAATGGCTTATCTCTATCCTGGGGCGTTCTCTCCTTCCTTACGAGAACCCCAACATCAAAACTGCACCCTCTGTCCTTCGCCTTGCCTTTTATATTTGATTCCCCCACCCACCAAAGGGTGGGGCTGAACACCCTAGTTGACGTGTGGCCCAGTCAGTGCCCTAATCATAACCTAATCATGCCCAGATTAACAGATCAGTTTATAAGCATAATCTAATATAGATTTTTGGAATTCATAATTACATCAAATTGCCCATCAGCTACAATCACCAGTGAGTTTACTGCATGGATGGATGATTACATCTACATCAATCAGGGAGGTTGCATCAGCAATGGGTGATGCTTTTATTCAATCAGTTGAATGCCTTAAAAGGGGAAGTGATTTCAACATTCAGAGAGAATTTTCCTACCTCGTCTTTGGACAGCCAACTTCTCCCTGAAACTCATCAAGGACCTTTCATCAGACTTTCATCAGGGTCCCAGGCTTACAGCCTGCCTGTGGAACCTGGACTTGTACATCCCCACGGTTGCATGAGAAACTCTTATAAAATCTCATATTATTGACAGATATCTCCTGTTGATTCTGTTTCCTGAAAGAACCCTGACTAATAAAGAATTTGGTACTGAGGAGTGGGGAAGTGCTTTTGCAATTTCCAATATGTTGGAATGGTTTTATAAATGGGTAAGGGGTAATTTTTGGAGGAATTGTGAAATGCCTGATGGAAAAAGCCTAGATCACTTTGAAGAGACTGTTGATAGTAATATGGATGCTAAAGAGACTTTCTATGATGCCTTAGAAGTAAATGATGGAACTGTTATTGGAAACTGGAGGAAAGGCAATACATGTTTTAAAATTGCATAGAACTTAGCAAGATTAACTCCTGGGGTTATATGGAAGACAGAATTTGAAAATGGCGAACTGATGCATTTAGCCGAAGAACTTTCCAAGGTAAACTCAGAGAATGTGGCTTGGCTTCTCCTTGATGCTCATAGCAAAATACTAGATGAGCAAAATACTCTAAGGACTGAAATTTTGGGCACAAAGAAAACAGAAACTGATTCTGAAACTTCCAAGTTTCTGGAAATCAAGTTCCCAGATGAAAGTGCCCCATTTGAAGACTTAGCTGAACCTGGAACTTGTAAATCAGAATTGAAGATGCAGTTATCTCGGAAAGACTTGTGGAAAGTCTTACTGTCTGATGGCTTGGAACCCTGCTTCCTGCATGCTAAATGAACAAACTTTTTGAGAGAGCTGTATAAACAAAACCACTGTCAGCTTGGACAAAAAAGTACATGGAGAGGAGACAGTGAAGGAGAAACAGTTTTAAGAGAAAACCCATGGAAGCTGAGATCTAGAATTAAGACATTGCCTTGGGCCAAGAGAGGAGCCCTACCCATTTGTACAGAGAGGGTGAGTTTGCCCCAGCAGTTGAAGAGGGTGGATGTTCAGGAAGAGTTTTGCTGCCCCAGGGTACAGGGAAGGTGGAGCACATTCCTCAAAGATTAGAGTGGTTAAGGTCAGCATCTCATAGGTCTGAGATGGGTGGTCCTGTCCCCCAAGGATTAGAGAAGGGCAAGTGGTCAACCCATTGCTCTGAGAGGGTTGAACCTATCTTCCAAAGGTTAGGGAAGGCCAGGTGGTCAACTCATTGCTCTGAGAGGGTTGAACCTGTATGCCAAAGATTAGGAGCAATGTTGTCTTCACCTCACTGTACTAGGGGGGCTAAGACTCTAATCCAAAGATTGGGTAAGGTTTGGCAATCACCCCAATACTCTTGGAGGGTGAGGTCTGGAGCTTGGTCGACACCCAGATGCTTGATGAGGGTGGAACCAAGAAAATGGCCATTGGGCAAGCCTGTGGAAAGGGTGGACTCCCATGTGGCCCCAAGGAGAAGAACCCATCGTCTTCAGAATGACTCTCAGACTTTGAAATCGAATGGATGATGCCCTACAGGTTTACTGAACTGTAGAGGACCCATGACTCATGTTTAACATCCCAATTTCTCCTTACAGTAATGAGAATGGTTATTCTTTGCTTTTCAATTTGTGTATTGGAAGTGGGTAAATTGTTTTGTAAGTTTCAGAGGTCT
Source organism: Tolypeutes matacus (assembly GCA_026826555.1). Classification (NCBI taxonomy): domain Eukaryota; kingdom Metazoa; phylum Chordata; class Mammalia; order Cingulata; family Chlamyphoridae; genus Tolypeutes; species Tolypeutes matacus. Next base: position 9,247,333 of record JAKSZT010010858.1, on the reverse strand, counting down.
ATAGCAGACAGGACTTTTCCTCAAGATGAACTGTATTTCTTTAAAATGATTATGATATGATATTGTACTTGCATTATTACTGATTTAAGGTTTTTTTAAAATATTGTAATGTATTTTTGGAATTCAGAGGGTGGAGTGTAGCCATTTGACAGTTTGATGTAATTATGAATTCCAAAAATATATATTGGATTATGCTTGTAAACTGTTCTGTTAATCTGGTCATGATTAAATTATGATTAGGGTGTTGACTAGGGTGTTGAGCCCCACCCTTTGGTGGGTGGGGTCTCCAAGATAAAAGAAATGGCAAAGGACAGTGTTGGAGAAGTGGGGCATATAGGATTACATTAAGGACTAAAGACAAACACTTCCAAATTTTGATCAAATTTTGAGTATGCCATATTTATTCTAAAACAAATAATTTTTATAATAATTGGGTCTAGGACCTTTCATTACATTACTTTATTATCTAATGACTACATTTCAAAAATATTTACCTCTTGCTTTTATTCTATATTGTGACTACATTTCCAGAGATAATTTACAATTAGCATTTCATATTTATGTGTTAATTGCCCATTTCTTATTCTCATTTATTTAAAATTTTATTAATTAGTGTTTTAATTCATTTTCATGATTGTTTTCAGAGAAAGGACATATTTGACTGTTTTTACTTATCTGAAAATGTTTTTTTTTTCTTGCAAATTGATAATTGGACAGCAATTTTTTAAAAAATTATTTAAGATACCTTTTAAAGCTATACTTCCTTTTTTTGAAGGGAAAGCATCTAGATTTGCAGAGATGAATGAGGTCAAACTAATTTTTCTTTCTTTTAGGAAAGCTAATTTTTTTCCTTATTTGATATTCCTTTGAAATACAAATATTGTTTTTATTATGTAACTGAGTTAAATCTCTGTACAATTAAGAAATTATTTCCTCCAGTCTTCCACTGATTATTATTTCTTTTACTATTTTCCCTGTATCAACTTCTAAAAATTTATACACTCAGCTGGATTTCAGCATCTGAACCGATCTTTACATCTCACTTTTTAATATGTTCTTTTCTTTCTTCACTTTCTTTAAAAAGTTAGCCAAGAAGACTGCCACATAATATTAGATTTCTTTTACATCAAGAATTATATTGTTTACACTCTAAAAGAAAATTTATTTGTTTTGTTTTTATTGTTGTGCTGCTGATATTCAATATTAGGAAAAACTATTCTTTCCACCACTGAAGCTAGAAGATGAGCAGTTTTTACTTTTAATTCTGTAGTAATGAAACAAAGGAACAAAGACAAAAGGTGGAGGTGACACTGGGAGACGAGAAGGTGTGAGGCCCCTGTAAGTGACGTGAGCCAGGCAGTGGTCTCCCCACATGCTTAGTGGGGAGTTCCTGCTTAGGTTTCAAGTCTCCAGGTCTCTCTTGCTTCCTCTCATCATTGATAGAGTTTTCTCTCATTTTCTTAGAGACTGGAATTTTTATATTCTTCCAGTGAATTGTTTTCTTGCTTAAATTCACCAGTTGTTTCTTCTGTTTGCAATAAGGATGCAGATTAATATATGTTGCATACTATCATGCATTCTTTTACTTTTTAAAAGATGTTCTTTCACATCCTTACATTCAAATCATTCCATCATCTCAAGTTTACTTTGTTTTTCTGTTCATGAAGACATAGGACTCCTGTATTTCTGGGTGGATCCAGGAGATTACCTTTTTCATGTTTTACATCTTCCTCACACTCTCTGGCATATACTCTATGATCAGAATATATTTTCACAAATAAAGGAACCATAAAAAGAATTTTGAGGTTAATTTTGTGAATTGGGTAAAATTTTTTTGTTGTTGTTGTTGTTTTTTTGGTACATGAACAGCCTATGCTTTCAGTATTGCTTGTTTGAAAAGACTGTCCTTTCTCCATTGAAATACCTTTGCTCCTTTCTCAAAGATCAGTTGACTATATTTGTGTGGATCTACTTTTGGGTTCTCTGATCTGTTTCATTAATTAAAATATTTGCCTATTCTATCACCAATAAAATGTTACCTTGATTGTGCAAGTTTATAGTAAATCTTCTTTGAATAATGAACTTTAATTTTAGAGAAGTATTAGATTTACAGAAAAATTACATCAAAAGTATAGGGAATTACCATATATGCCCCCAGATAGTTTTCCCTATTATTAACATCTTACATTAATGTGTACATTTGTTACAATTGCTGAACGAATAATGAAGCATTGTTAATAACCAAAGTCTAAAGTTTACATTATGTGATCGTCCAACTTTGGTCTTCTTCGTGTTGTGTTGGCTACTTTAAGTCTTTTGCCATTTCATATAAACTTTAGAATACATTTGTCAATATCTACAAAAAGCTTTATGAGAATTTGTGATTAAGTTAAATATATGTTCAAATATGAAATGTTGAAATCTTAACAATATTGAGGGATTTACATCCCATGAACATGGAATATCTATTTACCTCTTCTGTGATTTCCTTCATAAAAGCTGTTTTCCACATAGAGATTATGTATATATCTAGCTATGTTTATACCTAAGCATTTCATCTTTGATAAATAATGATATTATTTTTCAAAATTTCAGATCCCAGTTGTTTATTACTGATATATTTAAGAAAACAATTGACCTTTGCATAGTTACCTTGTATTCTGAAACTTGGTGTAATTGTTTATTAGTTCCTAGATTTTTTTTGTCAACACTTTGGTATTTTCTACATAGAAAATCATGTCATATCTGAACAAAAACAGTTTTCTTTCTTCCTTCACTATGTTTTCCCTCCTTGTTTTATTGCATTAGTGAGGACTTCCTCTATGATGTTATGTGTGAGATATCCTCACTTCATTCCTGATCTTAAGAGGAAAATGTCCAGTTTCTCATCATTTAAACATGATGTTAGATGTAAGGTTTTGTAGGTGCTCTTTATCAAGTTGTGAAGTTCCAGTGATAAAAAGTTGTTGTTGTTTTTTAAATCATGAATGGGTGTTGGATTTCGTCCAATGCTTTTCCTGCATCAGTTGACATGATCATGTGATTTTTCTTAATTAATGTTGATGTAGTAAATTATATTGATTGATTTTTGAATGTTGAACTAGCATTGCATACCTGGAAAAATTCCACTTAAAAAGTATAATTCTTTTTAAACATTTTTAGACTGGATTAGTTAATATTTTGTTGAGGATTTTTACATCTACTTCATGAGAGATAGTGTTCTATAGATTTCTTTCTGTGTAATGTCTTTATCTGGTTTTGGTAATAAGGTAATGTCAACTTCATAAAATGAGTTAGCAAGTGTTCCCTATGCTTCTATTTTCTGGAAGAGATTGAGGAGAAATGATATTATTTCTTCCCTAATTATTAGCAATATTCACCAACATAACACTAATATATGTAAAAATGCCTGTTATATTACAAAAAAATTTGGATTTTGAAATAAATAATTGGAAATATTTTCTTCAATTCCTGTCAAAAAAAAAAAAAAGAAATACATGAGACTGGAAGTTCCAAACAAAAACAATGCAAAATACATTTTAAACTAGTCATTTTCCCCAGTAAATTGTTTTCACCCAAAATAACAATAAACACAGAAAAGCTTTATTTTACTTATAAAACAAATAAAATAACCTTCTTCCAAGGTACTTCCTAATTTATATATATAAATTATAGTTTTTTTACAGGAGAAGCAATTGTACTTTTCTTTAACCAACTCATCTTCCTTTAGGTGACAAGAACTGTCTTAACCAAACACCCACAAAAACAAAAATGACCATTTTGTTTTGTTTTGTTTTGTTTAAATCCACAAGCTCTTCTTAGTTATTGTTCTCCCAATGTCACTTTTCTTGTACATTCCATTGGGAAAAATAGATTAATGACCAAATAAATTACTGACCCAATTCGTACCAACTTAGGTTATAAACTTCACCTACACTTTGAACTTTCTATAAATAACTATTCAAACATGAAGCCATTCTTCCATGTACAGGGATTCCTCTTTTAAAAAGTACACCATCATGCCTGCAGAATGACTATATATTAACTATCTACTCTTTGTAGTATGCATATTTTTAAAGGCATCATTTTAGCAAGCAGAAATATATCAAAGTAAGTTCATCAAAAAATATCTAATAACTAGAGAAAAGTATTGGAACTCATGAGGTGAATGAGGAAGAGGAGAGAGAGAAAAATTCATAAACTCCCTCCATACAGAAGGCTGGATCAGAGATAGAGCACTAGTGGTCTGGAAACCATGGTGACTTGAAGGGAGCTCTATATAACTCCCAGTGATTCTTATTGATCTTACTAATATTGTATAGTGATAAAACAATGGCATGCTTAGAGATAGAGACATAGAAATTATTGTAGTAAAATGTTAAACATTTATATTTTAGGGGACGAGTGTGGTTCAAATGGTTGGGTGTCTGTCTCCCATATGGAGGGACCTGGGTTCAATCCCCGGGATCTCCTGGTAAAAAAAAATATATATATATATTTTAGAAAGTTTTAAATATAATTTTTAGCTTGTATGTACATATAAGATATGAATTTTGGAGTTAATTGCTATTGTACAAATATAAACATGCTTTTTTAATGCTTGAAGTTTATTATATAGCAATACTACTTAAACATAGTAAGTAGCTATTAGGTGGCTGTGGCAATCATCCAAATAGAAAATGAAGTAAAAAATATTATAAAAAATATACATTTTCAGTGGCCACACAAGTGTTGAAATGGCAATTTATCATCATAGCTAAAATTTCCTGAAGTGGATACAATATCCACTCTATGCATCCCAAAAATGACCTGAGTTTGGCCAATGTGATTCTTATGTACCTAATACTGTTACAAAAATAGTATGTTTTGGCATTTATGTTATTCTCTGTATTTAGTATATCATCTAAGCTAGTTCTTGACAACAACATGGATCTCTCTAACAATCAAATGCATACAGGAAAAGTACAAAATTGTGCGAACATTGAAAAAAACACAAATGACGTCCTTTCATGTGCTGTCTTTAGGTTCCCATTGTAAATCACAATAAATCCAAAGTATTTAATAATACTGATAATATGTATTCTTTACACAAATTATTGCTGTCTAGTGAATAATTCAGACATCAAAATAGATTTCTACATCATTTTATATATATATACATATATATATGTATATATATATACATATATATATATACACAAAACACTTAAGAGAAAAACTTGAAGATAACCTTTGTTTGTGCTTAAGATAAGTCATGCAGGGCTATATGTAGCTCAGTAGGTTCCTCTACCAATACATCTATACTATGATACTAATACTCTAGGTATCTTCCATGTTCAGATACTTACATTCTTGAATATATAGCTATCTTTAAAATCCAGAAATATGAAATAATGCCCCAGAAAACTGTATATGTTTCGTTCTGGTGGTTTGGAGCAATGTGCCCCAGAGAAAAACATGTTTTTAAACTTAATCCAGTCCTGTGGTTGTGAACCACTATAAGTAGGCCCTTTTGATGATGTCACTTCAGCTAAGATGTGGCCCAAACCAATCAGGATGTGTCTTAATCCTATTGCTCGAGTTCTTTATAAGTAAATGAAATTTAGATGGAAAAAGAGAAAACTACCAGAAGCAAGAGTAGGGAGAGGCCAGGAGAGGCTGCCAAGTGCATTGCAATGTGACATGTGGTTGTCAGTGGACCAAGGATCACGGACAGTAAGCCCTAGAATGCCAGTCTTCAGGAAGAAAGCATCTCCTTGATGAGACCTTGATTTGGACTTCTCCTGGTCTTAAGTGAATGCATTACATGGTATTTACTTGAACAGCCAAGAAAACTAAAATAGTCATGGAGTTCAATGAATTTTAATCTAGATTTGCTCTGAAACACATAAATATCCAGGTGCTTTTTCTTCACTCTCTAATGCCATAAATAGGCAATGCAAAGGAATTATTTTTTGTAACTATTGATATTTACTGTCTTAGTTTTATGGTAAAGGAAACCTGCAAATCAAAAGATTCTCTAACTATTTTGATAATGTGACGTAAATCAGATTATTTAAATGTATTGCACCCTTTTGAACACCCAAAGCAAATCGCAGCAATCCAGGTTTGAGTTGTTTATTTTTAAATTAGAATATAAGAAATTCAAGATGATATGATCAGAGTTATCTATATTCTTTGCTATTTCTCCACATGAACGCCCTTCGTTAAACATGTTTGTCCCTGACTTTACAAATGTTGAAATTAAGGTCTCTAGCAACACAGAATAGCAGTCTGCAAACACTATAGAGTAAGAGAAGTAAGAGTACATTGTTCTGTTTTATGAGTAATAATTTGATTCCAACTAAATGAAAATAAATGAAAATAAAGGCAAGATAATAAAACTAAGAATAAATGTTTAGAAATATATTATCTATTACTTCAGTCTTCTTACTATGGGAATTTCTCTTCTGAAAGGAGATTCTTAAGAAACAAGATTTGATGAGAACAGAGGGTGCATGTATTATATGTAAATATAATTAGGAAACATATCCAGTTCTGCTAGTGACACACACAAAAAAGGTCATTTCTTGCCATTCAAAAGAATTCCTGTATCTCTAGGGTCTGAAGGCCAGTCTCAATTGCCCTTTATGTTCTTTTATTCTCAACTCTTGCTGTAACTCCAAAGAAGCAATGCCATACTAGGAGGGGTTTAGGGTGAAAACCAATTTATCTTCTATTCTCAGCTGTATAACGTCAACCATTCTAATCACAGCTTCTCTATGTATTACTTATTCTTAGGTTCTAAAACACAATGCAAGCAATGTTTCTAAGATCTGGTGATTGTGCAAGGTATAGGTGATCACAACACAGCACATTTATGGAATTCCTCTAGAAACTGGAATAAGACATTGGGGTTATCCTGCTTACATTTCAGGAGGTGCAGTCCCTTCTTAGGGCATGGAGAGAGAGTTTATATAAAATATTACTATTACATCAAAATCGCAATAAATGATACTCAGGAAAATAAAGCATGGGGGTAGGCAGAATAAAGATTTCCTGAATGGATGCCAACTTTTTAGTGGTTGATCAAAGAAGACTTCACTTTTCATATGTGAGCAGGCCCAACTTTTCCCCACTCTGGCTTTGGCTTTCCACTCCTTTTTAACAGATATCTCCTTATAATACCCCAATTCCCTCAATTCTTTGATACCAAAAGGAACTTTATTGTTCCTCCACCATTTGCACTATTTTTCTACCCTTCTTTTGTATTAATTTCTTTCAACGATCAACTTTTCATGGAAACCTTCAGATCTCTCCTTTTAATATATTGAAAACTCTTGTGCCCTTATTTGCTTTTTTGTTTTTACTTGGAAAAGCCTTAACTCTGAATACATCCAACTTACTTGCTACTCTTCCTAGCTTTCTTTCAGCTGAAAGTGGGTGGAGAACAAACACACACACACAAACACACACACACACACCAGTGTCAACTCATCTCACACTAAATTCATAACCATGGCCACAAAGGACTCAATTCTGCTTAGCCAGAACACTACCTTTCTAATCCATTTATTTGAACATGTCACATGTATATAGCTGTAAAATAAAATAAAATAATAACAATAAAAATAAGAAAATAGAATGCATTTCTACATCAGTGCTTGTACATTATGTTAATATTTCAATTTTGTAAGCCCTCTTTAAAACCCGCTTCACCCTCATATGTTCTGTTATCTGACTCCATATTGTCTGGATTGTAGAGTCCTCATTACTATTATAAATTTGGTCTGTTTTCATAACAACTACTATTTTACTTTAATTAATGAAAATTCTTACTTTTTTGATAAAAGCTATATTATTAAAATATTTTCTAAAGCCTATTTGGAAACTGATATTCATGCTACCTAGATTCATTAGATAAGTGGATGAGATGCTTACTAATTCCTCACAATACACCACTTTCACACTATATCTCTGAAATTTAAATTCAAACTTTTGTTTCATACCTGGTACTGTTATTAAACATTTTGTTAGTATGGAATATGAGATTAAAATAAGGAATAATTATAGCCATTTATGCAATGCATTTACATTTTTTAAGGTAGTTCCTAACATAATCAATATATTTCCATCTTTCTGATGTTATCTTGCAAATAAAATAAGAATCCAGAAGGCACAGATGTTCTTATTTATAACTATGACGCTATTCAACAGAAAGCATAAGAATAATGTTTAATCTCCTTGTTAGGACAGAGACAGCAAATCAGAACAGAATGCTAAATATGTAATTTTGATACATTAAGTAGGATTAATACGTAGTCTAGGCAACAGTGCGTGTTTGCACATTTAGCAGATCATTTGAGATTTAAGAAATTTTCATTTATTACATCATTCCCTTAGCTTGACTCTAAAAGTTTTTCAGCTAAATCACTAAACTCCCAGGCTAATGAAGATTGTAAAAGAAATTCCAAATGAATCATATTGTAAAATATTAACATATGCCTACATATAATCATTTGCAGGGCTACCAATCTTTTTATTTTTATGCAGTAAATAGAAGATAAAGATTCATGCAAAAGACTTATTCAACCCCTTTTAATAATTGCCTATTGCAGACTATTCCCAATTCAGCTAATAGGTTGGTCAACAGTTATTGACTTAAGTTGATAAAAGTTGTTTTAAATTGAACAGCCAGTTGTCAGGAAAAGGAGCAACCTGGTTGTGCCACTAGAATGACAAATGGTTGATAAAAATAGGATACTGGGAAAAAAAGATGAGAGAATAATAATAAATATTTCTAGGCAAATTGATGTAACGTGAATTTTGCTGCTTTGTACATTGTTTATAAACCTTGGGGTGAGATTGAGCTGTGATAGTAAAAAATAACTTTCATGTGTCTCCTCCTCTATGTATTTCTTTGTTGAGCACCCAGAATCCTTCAATTCTTGGTAAGCTCCCTTTGTTTGGTTTGGGTTGGGTTTTGTTTTGTTTTAAATAGAGAATAATATGTCATAGAGTTTAGGAGATATGAACATAGACCAGTCTTTGTGAGGTAGTTTCCTAGCTCTGTTGCCTTGGGAAGTTCTTTAAATGGTCTGTGTCTCTGTTTTCCCCTTTGTAAAGTGGAGCTAATAAAAATATCTAAATCATGGGCTTTTGTGAGGAAAATAAATAAGCTTTTACTTGAAAAGCAGTTATAATCATTCAGACAAGTAGTAAGCACTTTTTTAAAAAAGAAAAATAAATGCTATTTTGCCCTTTCAGAAGTCAACAATTGTTTAAAAAGAAATTAGCCTTTATTTTTACTGATGTGAAAGTGTATTACATAGTCTACAAATCCACATTAACTCAGGAGAGCTAGGCCAGTTCTAGAGCAATAGTTCTCCACTAGATATGCTGTTTTCAGGCATAATCAGCTGTAACCGTTTGGCATTGTTTATGAATTACAAAAATAGATATTGGATTATGTTTGTAAACTGGTCTGTACATGGGCATGATTAAATTATGATTAGGGCTTGATTGGGCCACATTAGTAGGACATTGAGTCCCTGCCCTCTTGGTGGGTGGGGACTCACAGATAAAACTACACAGCAGAGCAGAGGAGTGAGTTGGAGTTTTGATGCTGAGTTTTTGAGCTGGAGCCCAGGAAGTGAACACACACAGGAGAAGAACACAGAGGAACAGAGATGGCTCCTTAGACACTGCAGAAGCCCCGGCAAGAGAGACAGAGCCATTTGCCTGATAATCTACAGCTGGCCTTGTGGAGAGAGCACAGCAGCTGAACCTGGAGAGAAATGGAGCCCCAGGAATAGAGGAACCCAAGAAGCCTGAATTCTTGCAGATGTCTACTGCCATCTTGCTCCAACATGTGGCAGTAGATTTTGGTGAGAGAGGTATCTTGCACTTTATGGCCTGGTAACTATAAGCTTCTACCCCAAATAAATATCCTTTGTAAAAGCCAACAGATTTCTAGTATTTTTCATCAGCACCCCTTTAGCTGACTAATATAGCAGCTTTGTGGAGAGTCTTCAATCTGTTGCCCCAAAATAACATGGCTGGAGATTGTATTCAGTGAGCCTAGACAACAGAAAGTCTATGGGTCAGACTTGGCATTTAGGGCTTTGCCACTAAATGCTGAATTCAGCCAATGAACCGTCGACCCCTTGGACATTTATATTCATAGCATCTTCGTCAAACAACCACTGGAATTAATGGATGGGTTCATGCTCCAGCAGACATTGAGGATGACACACAGTCCAAAAAATGTGGCCCCCTATTGTGTGATAGTGTGGTTCCAGGCAACAGCACTGTCTTATTGCAGTAGATGTATTTTTAATAATATCCAAACAAAATTCCAGAATTTCTGCTCCAGCAAAGCATACATGTGCTGCAGATTGGGAATTCTTAATTATTTTGACATTCTTGATATGAACAAGTACAAATAAATGTGTAATTCTTCTGTAAAAGTTCAAATAAATGCACATAGTTTTTTCTATAAAGAAAAGATATTAACGCTATAGGTAGTTTCATCTGTTGTAAATTTATTTTTGAAAGATGGTAGGAAGTAACAAATTTTATCTTTTTTACCTACTTAGTAAAATGTATGTTGATAATTGTGCCTATATCCAAAATTTGAAGAGAATATTATTAAAATGAATGGGCAAAAAACTATATGTGGATATTTTGAACATATCAGCTGATAAGAAAAATGAGTGTTAATGGAAACAAGCTACTTTTAAAATGTAACAATTTATTTGAAATATCTGTATTCAATATTTATTATCTCCCATAATACCACATATTTTATTTTTATCATAAAATATAATGCAAAAATGTAAACTTTACCAAACCCTATATAGATGCACCCAAGTTCCCCAAATTTCTTCCAATATAGGCTGCTGCAATATATTACAAGTTTCTATCGGCCAGAGAGTAGAATATGTAGGGAATTCCTCTCCCTGAACTCAAACACAAACTTTGACCAAAAAATTAGCTTTGTAAAAATAAAAATTTCCTTAGCCAATTCTGATGTCTTGAACATGAACTCATAATTTCTCTTATCTAAAGATGAGTTCTTTCTCAGGATGAAATTTGGTTCTCTAGTAGAGAATTTTTGGTCAAACTGGAACTTCTCTTGAATATAATTAAAAATTGAATTTTATTGGGCTTAATTTAGGCACAATACAGCCAATAGTTGTTGAACATTAATGCAATCAAGTTGATGTGTTTCCATATTCTTGTAATACCAGGTAAAATCTATTTATGTTTTCCTTATCCTTGGAATGGAGAGTAAGAAGAGGTAAAGAGCTATTGCAGAGATATGGGTTACTATAAAGCCTTTGTTTGAAATGTTTTAATTTTATATCAAATATATGCATTCATTCAGAGCAATTGGTTGGAGAAGGCAACTTGACATAGAATCAAAATATGATAACTCAGGATAACTGGGAATGGATAAAAACATTAAAAAGTAAGTACTACTTAAAAGAGAAAATAATATATTTATTTGATGATCCTTTGAGAGGTAAATATTTCTGCATGTAAATTTAGCAGTAGGTACAAGCATAAAATTATACACACATATACCTGAAATTATTTCATTTATAGAATTTGTCCTAATGAATTAGACACAATTGGGCACAAATATTTATTGACGGACATTTTTTATAGTTAAAAGACAAAATGCCTAGGGAAGCGGCTGTGGCTCAATCAGTAGGGCTCCCGTTTACCATATGGGAGGCCCTGGGTTCGGTTCCCGAGGCCTCCTGGTGAGGGCAGGCCCGCCCGCACGGCGTGGTTAGCTGACCCAGTGAGCACAGGCAGCAAGGGGGGATAAATGAATAAATAAATAAAATCTTTAAAAAAAAAAAAAAAAAGACAAAATGCCTAAATATAGAGAAGTGAGAAATTAATTAAGGAATATTCATAAAAAATACTAATGATAATATTAACTGGCTTATACTGATACCTAGCTATGAATTAAATACTGAGTTAGTGGGATTTATGTTTTAATATATACTCTAGATTGGCTTACCTGCCATCCATTCCAAAACTTGCACTCTCTTCTTGGTCTTTAGTATAGTCCCTGAGCAGCTGGAGCATTATCTTTCAGAATCTCCCTAAGATATCAAAAGTACCACTATGATAAAGTTCTGTCAGCCACATTGGGACCAAGAGGTAAAAGCCAAGAGAATCACAACGATATTAAATAGGTCCTGTGGTCAAGTTGCTAAACCAATGTCAGCAATTTTTTTCTTCCAACTTCTGGTTTTATGTGCACGCATAGATAGATAGATGGATGGTTAGATAGATAGATAATTATATGTGCATGTATGTGTATGTATATATATATATTTGTGGGGGGCATATTCAAATGTAGATATATATATATATATAAATTTTATCATAGTCTTGCCACATGTTTATTTCGAACTTACATATTCTAGACTAATATTTGCTCCATTCTATGATTTCATTAAAATAACTTTAAAGCAGAATTTTCAGGAGGAGATATAAAATATTAAGGAGGTTAAGCAGCTTGCCCAAGATCACAGTTTATAATTGTCAGAGCTGGGATTTAAACTAAGTTTTGTCTATCTTCAAAATAGATATGCTTTGCAGCTGCTAAAATTCATGCTATGACTGACAAACTAAAGATATAATTTTTCAGGTGTGTTTTTTTGGTGAACTGAATCTACTCTGCTCCCTTCTCCTCTATATTTTCTTTGGGCTTGTTTATTGGGAAGTGCAAGGGAGATGCTGGAGGGTGGGGAAAGAGAGAAGTAGGTGTATCTATTCTCCTGGCTCCTTTCTGGGCCTCTGTTTTACAGGCGCCAAGTTCTTACCAAAGACCATAGCTCCAACCAAAGACTGTAGCCCGTATACTTATAGCCTCTATACACACAGCTCTCCCAGGATTCTGAAACCCAAGCCCTCTCTTTGACCCTTCAAACCAAGCAGTGGTAACAGATTCCCAGAATTGCTATCTTTGGTAGTTTTCCATCCCTAGTGGTTTCTCTTAACCCGGTTAATACCTTTAAAATACACCCTCCATTAAACTCTCTTTAATAATCATTTGACAGTATACCCTCTACTCTCTACCAGTACCTTCAGTGATAAAACCATTGAGGACACCCATGTAACCTGTCATATTTTTAATGTAATCAAAAGGTGGGATATTTATATAGAAAGATAGTAGATAGAGAGAGAGAGAGATAAAGAGACTTATCATCTACCTTCATTATCATTACATCTACCTTTCTATCTATCTATTCATCATCGATTGTATCTACATTAAAAACACCAGCAGGATAATTAAAGATGGCTATCTATAAGATGAGGGAGATAGAGTGGACAGGAACAAGAGTATATAGAAAATTCTCAATGTAACATTGCATTATTACTTTGTGTTTAAAATATATGAATGGATAACCTATACAAAACAAACCAAATAAAATTAAACATAATTATTCATGACTTTTATTTACAAAGTTGAATTTTTTTTTTGTTTTTATCTCAAAGAACAAAAGTAATATTATTTTATTAATTTCATCTCTTAGTACTGACAATTGTGTGTCCTCCATTTTATATTCTAATATTTTAGAGGCAATCAAGGCCTCCCTCCTCCTCACATTATCTCCTGGCAGGAATGTTAATATGATTCCAGGACAAAAAGGAGACCAAAGATCGGTAGGATCTCAGGGCTATAATATATGAAAAGAATAAAGGCTGTGATATTTTCCTCAATTTTTTACTCAATTTTCATCTCAGAATTGATGCATGATTTCCCAGGGTTCAAGGAAATCTTTTGGGAGAAATGCCAATGGAACACCAAGCTATAACTGATTCACTAGGCTTTATGAGTAAAAGGTGAGTTAAAGCTTCTATATTGTCCAGCTCAGGGTAAGAGCACAGGGAACAATAAATCCTATCATTTTAATAAAAACTCTGCATTATTTTGGCCTGCAGAGGCAACAAATAAATTATGGGTGCAAAGAAAATCATGTCCGTTGGTAATTATCCTGGAACTCAGTGATCTGTCCATCTGTGTCTGTGAGAAACAGCTACCATGTATATGGTCAATCCAGGACACAGTCAATGATAAGCTTGCTAATATCATGTGGCAAATATTGGATTTATGAAGCAAGTTTCTGTGTACTGTTACTTTATTTGGTAGCAAACAGAAAAAAAGTAATAATCTGTGACAACTTTGCTTACCTCTACTCATTAGTAATCTCTAAAAACTTTTATTTAAAACACAACTATTTCTTTCTTCTCTGTTTGATTTGTATTTTAACAGAGAAAAGACGGTATTTTATTCTTCCACAATGCTACCCTCAAAAAAGAAATCACTGACTTCTATAAAAACTAATGCTTAATCTCCCATGTTTTTTGTTTTGCCTTGTTTTGTTTTTAACTAAGAAAGGCATATACTTCCAGGAATAAATCAACTTTGAAGAACCTGCCTTCTTTTCTTCTTAGTGCTTTCCTGATTTTATTGATATTATGTAAATCAATTCTGCTGTTTGGCTTCTTGATTACAAGAGTCCCAAAACAAGAACATATACTTCCTCACTGGGAGCAGCCCTGGGGAAGCTTGCAGATCATGGTGGATCCGTAGAGCCAAAGGCTGGGGCCATCAATCAATTATGCGAAGACCTAATGGCAAATTTTCATGGCCACCATAAATTGTTCTCCCTATGTTTCCTCAGTCAGTATCATCTCCTCTGATTATATAGCCTTATTACAGGTTTTAGTGTACTGCCAAAGATAGTGCCTCACAATGTTTTACTTCATCTCAGGTTATGAAAGCCTGTCACTGAGAAAGCTTATTAAAGTAGCCATTGTGCCAACTACAAAACCTTTGCTTATTCATCTGCTCGTAAAGCATATCTGCAGAGCATGGATCCTTGTACAGTGTTTCTAAATCATTTTAAAAGTGGAAGAAGAAATAAGCATGGAAATGTCCATCGCTAGCACTTTGTTTATCTCCCTTTCCTTCCTCTACATATCTCAAATATTTCAGATTAGAAAATATAATACAATCAAAATTTTTAAATGTTAACAATGTGTTTACCAATACAAATATGATCTTTAATGTTAAGTATTCATCAAGAAAGATTCACATTTTATGTTTCTAATTTCAGATTAGAAATGGGTTGTTCTTGTTTTATAATATTTTTCTTGTAAAGAGAGTATCAAAATTCCTGTATTAATAAATAGCACATTATTTCACACTGCAATTATTTTCTTTGTCTGTTCTAGATAATCATTATTCTTATTATTATAATCAGTATTATTAATGCATAGTTGTTCTACAAATTTAAAACCAGAATGACATACTGTGCAATCCTACATTCAGATGTTGACTCCACAGTACTCCAGTTTAGTGACTGTGGGTATGATACCATTCTATGCCTTAGTTTTCTTGTTTGTAAAATCACCTAAGAAAGTGGTTGGGAAGATCATTTACTTAAACATGCATAAAGTGCTATAAAAAGTCCTCAAACTGCTTTCATTATTTTTAGTAAAAAAAGAATGTCTTCACAAGTAATTAAATGAGGGTTAATTATGACTATGTTAGCAAATAGAAAAGCAATTGTACAATTCTTGACTTGTAACATCCTGTGACATCTTCCAGGGGTTAAAGCAAAGGAGAAACCATGCAAATTTTGTTTCTGTCTCCTGCTACATGGGTAGGTAGTGTCGTTAAACCAGGATACTTTACCAGGGTAGATTAAATAAGGTAATAAATGGAAACCAAGGGAGATTGTGGTGAATGGGAAGACTTTCACAAAGAAATAGAATAATTCTTAACTATGTTTCTCAGGTTTGGTGCTGACAAATGGCTATTGCTGAAAGAAACTTCCTAAAGGCCTTTTTCTGGAAAGGAAAATCAGATAACTGCTTACTTTAAGGCACTGCCTGAATAATCTGAATTTAAGATGTGATGCTGTGTTCCTTAACTTGTCATTGGTTGGTTGGAGCTACTATTTGGTACATGATGTTGAGACTATATTTACTTTTTTTGGTTCTTTTGCAGGTACCTGGACAGAAATATTGCATTTAAATCATACAGGGAAAAAGTTGATGAATGATTGAGTATCTGCACACTGTACAGAAGTGAATTAAGGGACACATTGCTAAGACAGATATACAGATATGATGTGTAACCGATTTTTGTCACTAGCCCAGTTTGTCATACCCTCATTCTTTCAACTCTACTAAATCTGAATGTGAATGAAATGCCTTTAAAGAAAGGGTCTGGTAAGGATATGTGGATATACTTGAAAAGAGTTGGCAAAAGGATAATTTCATGGCCACATATCACTGGTGATTACCCTTTGGCACTTCCTACAGACCACATGCAGGGATCTTCATGGAGCATCTGATTAAGCTGTCCCTGCAAGACAACGTGCCCTAAATATGTCTTTACAGGAGAATATACATCTAATACTTTAGTGGTCTCATTATGTACCAACACAGTGCTTATGACAATTGAGCAGGGGTCCTTTAGGACTTAATCAATACTGGCTCCTTCAAACCAGATGGGTATTGGGAAATTTTGGAACTGCCTTTAGATTAATGACTCAACCCACATTGTTACTCCTGGATGAAAAAGACTTGTTAACCAAACAGGGACACCAGAAATAGTTCTTTTCCATGAGATTTCCTGTGGTTGGCAGTTTACAATAGTTATGAATTGATTCATGAGTGGACAGGGCTTGTTTCCAAGTTGATAGGATACTCCACTCATCAACAACATTGAAAATGACCTGTATCTTATCCAGGAAGGACAATTAGAGATTTTCTTCATTAGGGAATCCTAGGAAGTGCTCAGGAGCTTAGAGGCCCAGTTTGGGATAGTGGAAGGCAGTTCTTTTATAACACTTTAGTAGGACAAATATTGGGGGAAAAAAACATTGAGGGTTATAGCTTTAATCTATATACCTACAAGCTCAAGTGCCACAAATAAATGTGAGACTTCACATCCCCATTATTGAGCTGGTGTGATAAGTGAAGTAAGGAATAGAATCCATGGTTTCTCATGGGAATCAGAGGGGTGTTTTGTAATGATTCCTAGAAATCTATGTTCATATAAACCTACAATAAGATTATGTCCACAAACTAAGAAGAATCTGAAATTAACTAATTAATGGTTTCTGGTCACCAAGACAGTTACTCATACATCAGAAATTTTCATTTTTTTGGAACAAAATATTAAAATGATATTGTAATTTTAAGGTATTCATAGTGTCTCAAACATTATTTTTAATTATTCTACTATGGTTTTACAGAGTGACAAGGATTTAATGGTCCATATAAAGTTTAGTAGAAATTAAACTGCAGTACATGATTGACCCCTAGAATAAGAAAATATTTTGGGAAACTACTTGGAAGCACCCATTTTGCATGAAAACTACAGAACCTGATTGGCTGAAAGAGCATTTGACCTCAGAAAAATCCATTTCCTCCATCTACATGTAAAAATTATGCAAATTATTTGTGGTGATGGAAGAAATAAAATAGTGATGCACTCCCAACTTAACATGTGGTTTGTAGCCTGAGTCTCAACCCAATGCCTCTCCTTTTTGTTACACTCTTTCTTCCGTGATCTTTCACCACAAACCTTGTGAGACACACACACATACATACACACAAACAAATAAATAAGCCTTTATTTTTTCCAAGGTTTAGCTGAACAGCCAGCCTTACTCACATCACTGATGGTCACCTGGTTGTGAGCTGGGACAAGGAAGTTGACTATTATGAGTTTCATCTATCTCTGCTTCTTTAGTAGGTTAGATTGGGTCTGGGCTCATGCAATGACCGTAGTGCAAAAGCATGAAAAGTCTAATCATGCAAATGATTCCTAAGCCTTTGCTTCCACCATATTTGCTGACATAACGGTGGTCAAAGCAAGATACATGGCCAAGCCAGAATCACTGTTAGAGGGCATGACAAGAGTACCTGGCAAAGAGAAATGATAAGAGGGTGATAAAACATATATGCAAAATATGCTCATCACCTAACTAAGTCCCCAACATGTATACAATCATTTTATAAATTTCAAAGTCCAGGACCTCTGGCAGTTGGGGTCAGTTGCAAGAGTACTGCAGGACTGGGTGACTGACCTCCAATTAAAACTCTGAATACCAAAGCTTGGGTGAGCATCCCTGGTTTGCAGCACTTCACACAGGTTGTTACACGTAGGTTCTGGGAGAATTTAGTGCTGTCCATGCCAATGCACTGGGAGAGAACAACTAGAGGCTTGTTCCTGGTTTCTTTGGGACTCCACCTATGTGCTTTTTTTCCTTTGTCAATTTTAATCTGCATCCTTTTGTTGTAATAAACCATAATTGTGAGTATATCAGCTCTTCTGAATCCCATAAGTCATTCTAGTAAACTGTTGAGTCTGAGTATGGTCTTGGGGCCCGCCAAAGCAGAGGCATATAACATGATGGTTGGTCAGTCACTGAGTTCTGACTGTTGTTGCTTGTGCCAATACAAGTCAGTTACAAAGATTGTGAGTTTTCTGTAGACTTTATTTCATTCAGTTCTAAATGCCAAAAACATATCCAAACACATATTCCCTTGTTAGACTATTATAAGTATTTTGAACACATAATGCTTTTTGTAGAACCAAAGTCTTATATTTCTACTAACATATTTGTGTCCAGCTCAGAAAATCAACCAGGCTCCCTCACCACCTAATTATTTCAGAAGTCTTGAGGAAGGTAAGTACAGCATTGTCCTTGCTTTTATCTTTACCATGAGGCCATGGCTTACAGAATGTATCTTGGATATGGTCATACAACAGCCAAGGCTGCATTCTAATGGTTACATCTTAGATATCTGAGGAATAATTTATTTCCTACTTTTAAATATTTGGATTGTCTATATCCCTAGTGATAGCTGTTTGTAAATTGGCCAGTTCTTCTCTATGCTCATATCTTTCTTATATGCTTATAAATGTAAGCATCTAAGACTTTTCATAAGTGCTTAGCTCTGAAACTGTGATCCAATAAATTACCATTGTTTAAGCCCAAACCAGACTGCAGTATTTGTGTTAGCAGCCTCACAAAACTAAGACCCTTTTTAGTATCAGAAGTGGGATGCTGCTATTTAAAATGCCTAAAAATGTGGAAATGGCTCTGGAATTTGGTAGTGGGTAGATGCCAGAAAAATTGTGAGGCATTGATAGAAAAAGCATAGATTCTTCTAAAGAGACTATTGGGAAAAATATGGACTATTAGTAAAAATATGGACCTTAAAGCTACTTCTAGTGAGGAAGTAGAAGGAAATGATGAATGTGTTATTGGAAACTGAAGGAAAGATCCTTGATATTAGTCATAAAGAAGTTGCCTAAATTATGACCTAGTGTTGGATTGAAAGAGGAATGTGTAAGTGATGAACGTGAATATATAGCTGAAGAGACTTCCAAGCTCAGTGTGGAAGATGCAGTCTGGTTTCTTCTTGCTACTTATTTCGAAATGTGAGAGGAAAGAGACTAAGAGCTGAATCCTCACAGAGAAAGAAACCAGAAATTGATGATTTATAAAACTGAACATTTCCAGATGGTGTGCTCTGAGACTAGGGCCAGAAGTGGCTCCATCAGGCATCTCCCTGAGCTTTCAAGAGTGAGTTCCTTGAGGACAGTGCTCAATATGAGGATTTAACTGAACAAGCCTTTGCTAAAGAGGGTGTGGCTGACCATAGGATCCAATTAGAGGAAAATGCAGTTATTCAGGAAAAATTGGGGGAAATTTCTATTGTCTGATGTTTTGGAACCCCTTGAACAAACTTTTACAAAATTTTCTTGAGCAGAAGCACTGTCAGCCTGAGCTGAAATGGAGAGAGAAAGTATTAATTGAAGGGAAAATGATTTCAAGGGCAGAATAATGGAGGCAGAAGTATGGAATGAAAAGATCTTCTTGGGTCAGGAGAAAGAGCACACCCATACCTGTGGAGTGGGGTGGATCTGCCCTACTGCTTGCATGGGCAAGTCTTCTGTCTGTCTTTCAGAGGTATTAGGGTTTTCATACCAATGTTGTGGAGAGTTTGGCTGCTACCCTAATATTCAGAGGGAGTTAGGTCTATTCCCAAGTGTTTGGGGAGAATTTGGCCACCACCCTAATACCTGGAGAGGGTGGAGCCTCGTGATAGTTCAAATTGGCCAAGATTTTGTGTCCAGTTGTTTGGTCAAGCAAGCACTAGCCTGATTTTTACTGTGATGACATTTAGTGGACTTAAATCACTAAATCACTTAAATCAGCTATGGCTAATTAAATCTACAATCAACTGAGGAGATTGCCTTCAAGAATGAGAGAAGTTTCATCCAATCAGTTTAAGGTTTTAAAAGGAGAAATGATTATTTCAGGAGTCACAAGAGAAAATTTTTATCTCTATTTCAACCAGCCAGCTTCTCCTAGTGAATTCATTGAGAATCTTCATCAAAGTTGCCAGCTTGCAGCCTGCCCTATGTTGTTTGGACTTGTCCATCCCTACGGACACCTGAGACAATTCTTATAAGGATCTCATGATAATGACAGATATCTCCTTTCAGTTTTCTTTCCCTAAAGAACTCTGATTAATACAAGCCTACACCCCAAGTTTCAGGCAGAGCAATGCTTCAACTTCAGTGCTTGGAGAGGGTAAGACCTGGGACCCAGCATTCAGGAAGAACATGAATGATCTACAAACCTTTAGAAAGAATGGTGTTGCCACTCCAGCAAGTTTTAGGATAGCATTGTTTTATGGATAAGTCTCAGACCTCAAATTCTAATGGAGATTGTCTAACTGGTTTTGGACTTGTCTGGGACCCATGACCCCTGTTTTCTTTCCAATTTCTGCCTTCTGGAACGGAATGTCTGTCCTATACTTGCTCTACCATTGTATTTTGGAAAGAAACTATTTGATTTCTAGCTTTCACAGGATAAGAGCTAGAGGAATTTTGTTCCAGGACAGAATCTGCTCATAGCTGATTTTGATAAGACTTTGGATTCAGAGGTTTCTAAAATGTCTTAAGGCTTTTGAGATATGTGATGGAATGATTGGTATTTTGCATGTGGCAGAACATGTCTATTTGGGGTCCATTGGGCACCCAGGGGTAAAGAACAAACAAACAAACATGTTCTTAATCTTAATCACATTACTGTGGGCATAAATCCATTGTAAGTAGTACCTATTGAAAATGTTATTTTTAGTTAAGGTGGGATCAACTGAATCAGTATGAGTCTTAATCCTATACTGGAGGACTTATAAAGAAAAAACCACAGGGAGAAGCCAGAAGTCAATGGAACCGAGAAGAGAAAGGAGAAGACATTGACATATGATGGAAAGCCACAGAACCCAAGGATTGCCAGTTGAGCAGAATGCTTCCCAAGAGGAAGCAAGGCTCTTATCCTCTAAAACAGTGAGCCAATAAATAACTGCTGTTTAAGAAAAATCTGTTTATGACTTTTGTGATAGCAGACTAGCAAAACTAAATGACTAGCAATACCAAGATCACACAATTAACATTTTGATTCTAAATAGTCTCCTCCAACTTCGTAAGTATATTAGGTATATTTTCTTCCTTTCTTCTTACTGCATGTTAGTTTTAGCAAAATGTTGAGCAGTATATAATAAAGATTTCTATTTTTCCTAGCTTCTTAAAACATTTTTTTTTCCATTTTTCCAGCCTCCTGCAACATTTTTTTCTGCAGTGTGCACCACTTGGTCCTAAAGTCAATATATATTTCAAGATTTTTCATTTTGTTTTTCTTGTTGTTCAAGTATTTGTGGGTTTTTTTGTTGTTGTTTGGTTGGTTGTTTGTTTTTAGGATGGCAATACCCTACATCTAGGTACCAATGTCGGTATAAGTTATTTCCATAATAATAGTAAGTATCAAAATACTTGAAAGTCCTTTAGCTTAAAACAACTATCATGTATTCTTGCATAATATGTGTGGACTTTCTGATCTTGACTAGGCTAAGCAGCAGTCGGTTCAATGAACTAGATTGGGCTAGATACTCTCTACAGGTTTCTTATTTTTCTTGAACCAGTAGGATACTCAAGGCATGGACTTTTCCTGGTAATGGCAGAATTACAGAAGGGCAAGAAGAAACAAGTAATGAACTTTAAAGTGGAGGCTCAAAATTGGCACTGCTATTTATGCCTATATTCCATTAACAAAAGCAAATCACGTAGTATATTTGTTTGCTATGCCTGTTTAAAAAAATTACCACCAATGTGCTTGCTTAAAACAAGACATTTATTTTCTCATAAACTAGAGGCCAAAAGTCCAAAATCCATTTTCCTGGTTTGAAATCAAAGTGTTGGCAGGACTACACTCCTTCCTGAGGTTCTAGGGAGAAGGTGTTTCTTATCTTTTCTCAGTTTCTGGTAGCGGCCCACTTTCCTTTGTTTATGGTAGCATCTATCCCATTTATGACTTGATGGGCATAGTGCCTCCTATTACTTAGTCTCAAAGCTCCCTCTGACTCTCTCTTGTAAGGAATTATTTGACTTAATTTAGTGACATCTAGAAGGATCCACTATTTCATGATAATCCAGGACAAACCACTCTTCTTAAGATCCTTAACTTAAGTACATAACTTGCGATAATTTGGCATAAAGGCTACAGTCACTGTTATACTATATAAGGTAATATTCACATATTTTAGGGATGAGGACTTAGAAATATATTTTTGAGGGCCACCATTCAACCTACGCATAGCAAAAGCCAAGGTCAGGAAGTGGAGAATAGACTCTATACACCGTGAGGGCATGACCATAGTCTGAACATCCAAAAGATCAAGGGACTACTAAAATATTGGGGACAAAACAATTGCCAAAATTTGCCATCTTTGAGACAATTAGTTATGTTACTTGAATAACCAATTTCTTCTTACTTCCAACCCAGAAAACACTTTATAAAATTTCATTCAATTTTTACATAAGGCTCGAAGTCCATGTTCTCATAATTACTGACAACTTATCTCCCTTGCACACACCCAGATTACAATTGTGAAATGTTTGCATAACCCCAACAAACACTTTAATTTTAAAAGGGAAAGAAGAGGAGGCATATATCATTCACAGTTCCATTGGAATTGGGA
This sequence comes from Tolypeutes matacus, assembly GCA_026826555.1. Lineage (NCBI taxonomy): Eukaryota > Metazoa > Chordata > Mammalia > Cingulata > Chlamyphoridae > Tolypeutes > Tolypeutes matacus. Next base: position 9,224,248 of record JAKSZT010010858.1, on the reverse strand, counting down.
GTACTGGTAGGAAAATCTTATTAGGTCCTTGGAGTTTTCCTTGACTAAATCCTAGTTTTGCTCCCAAAGAAAGTCTCCTCAAACCATTTCCCCTCACAGTTTTAGAAATCTTTCTTAGAAATCTTTCTTAGAAATCTTTCTTAGAAAT
>JAKSZT010010858.1:9204843-9224090 GCA_026826555.1 Tolypeutes matacus | reverse complement strand
TTAGAAATCTTTCTTAGAAATCTTTCTTAGAAATCTTTCTTAGAAATCTTCATAAAATATATAAAATAATCTTTTATATATTTTATTCAATCAAAGGGGATATAGGATAATATGCCCCTTGAACTATATCCTCAGCCTATTTCTTGCCTTGTATAAAGATGACACCCAAAGATATTTTTAATTTGGTACAGTGAGCATTTTTTGCTCTAGGTTGGTGATTATTTTATTAATACAGCTTTCTTGATTCTCCAATGGTAGAAGTACCTATTGCCATTTGTGACCTACAGAAAGAATGACCATAGAGTACTTCAAGGACTTTGGGATTATCCTGATTTTTTTTTTCCTCAGGACATGGTGAAAGGTGTGTCCTCTGGACCTTTCTCAGGTGAATGAATAGACATTACATGATACATGCCATCTAATACTCCAATGTTCCTAAGCATTTAGATACATATCTCTAAAGTATGTTGTACAGTGTGCCCATATAGTTCTGAAATTTTAACTTCATTTAGTGTAAGTGGCCTTTGGGTCCATGTTTCAGCCAACCAACCAAATAGACTGTTAGAAACCTTTCAAATTCCTTGAGTGAACACACTGAATCTAGAATCTCTGTGGGCCCATATAATTAAAGTTAGCTTAATCCAACTTTATAATTTTTCCACAATAATCTTACATACTTAAGATCAATTTTCATGCATATAAATTTGAAACATCATGCATTTATATTGTTGTATACTTCATTTCCTCACAGGCCACACTTTGTACTTCATCTTTCAGGACCAGCTGATACTTAAGTCTAGTTATAGGTCTAGAACCAAAGAAGGTGGTTGAGGTATGTATTAGTCAGGGATCTCCAAGGAAACATTATACATATATAAAATAAATATTAGGAAACTTATCATAGGAATTGTCTCCCACAACTATGAGGATGGGCAAGTCTGAATTCCATAGGGCAGGCCACAAGCTGGGAACACTGATGAAGATTTTCAATGAATTCCTCTAGAGAAGCTGGCTGGATGAAGTAGAGATAGAAATTCTTCTTTCTGACTGCTGAAGCTATCATTTCTCCCTTTAAGGACTTCAACTAATTGGGTGAAACTTCTCTCATTGTTGAAGTCAATCTCTTTAGGTGACTTTATATGTAATCAGCCATAGATGCAGTCAACACACTGATTATTTAAAAACATGAAATATCCTCACAATCACAATCAGGTCAGTGCTTGTTTGAGCAAACAACTGGACACTATAACTTAGCCAAGCTGACAGAGGAACTTAACCATCACAGGGAAGGTCCTAAGGAGAATCTCAGCAGAACTTCAGGAGAGGTCATTACATTTTCTTTAGGGAAGGGTAGAAAGAGTATTTTACTGGCAAAGAAGACTCAATAGAATTTAGGATTTAGGGTTCAATATCTCCAGCTTCTTCAGGATATTCTCATATTTCCCCATTCCAATTTTCAGGATCCTATTCTTTCCTTATCAATGCTCTCACTTTAACAGAAGATACCTGTGAAGTTAAGAATTCAATTTGCATTGTAATTCAGTCATTCTCAGGACATGGCTGTGGGTTTGGTTTTCAAAAATCTTCACCTTGTGGCTACAGGAGAAAAAAGTTTTTACGCAGATAGAGAAGTTTTCAGGTCATTTATGTGAAGCATGAGCTAGGAATTTGAAACTTTCACTCAACCTTTTCTTTCCCCCTTTCTTCAGCACAGTTAAAAGCACCAAGTCAAACCATTGTGCTCCTTAGTTTGACAAAAATATTCCAAGTTACCATGTATAGATATTTGCTTATCAATAACCATTGGTGATATTTCACATATCTGTATTGCCAAATTTTGCAATGGATAATGTGCACTCTTTATCACTAGAACTATAGTTGCTTATTCCTTTACATTTAATCATACTAGAAAACAAATTCCAGTAAAGCCAGAATTAATTCAGAAAACTCATTGTTAAATTTCTGTTCCTCTAGAATCACTTCCAGTACAAATATCTGTATCATGCAAGGTTCAATCCCAGAATCATAACCAGTAAGTAAGGAAGTATGCATTAAGAGGTATATTGCCAGGGTTTGGCTTACGTGATTGTGGTGGATAGCTAAGCAAGTCCAAGAATCCATAGCTAAGGCTGCCAGGAAGAGAAGATTGAAACTCATGGGCAAAGTTTGAACCTGCTGTTTACAGATAGAAATTCATCTTCAAGAAAGCCTCAGTTCTACTTTTAAAGCTTTTCAACAGAATGAATCAGACCCTTCCAGGTTATGTATACAAATTCACCTTAAATTCAACTGATTATGGATCTTAATCATATTTATAAAACACCTTCACAGCAAAACCTAAAGTGTTTCAATAACTGAGGACTGTAGCCTAGACAAATTGACAATACAAAAATAAAGTCACAAGTGATATTGGGAAAAAAATAGCAACATTTTCATAAGATATATTTAAAACAATCTAAATCAGAAACTATAATAAATTTAAATGTACTGAAGTTTGTATGGAATTTTCCTGTCAAGTTTAACCTACATATTAAGAGACTAATTTTTGTGTTTTTTGTTTTTTGTTTTTTCTACAAGAAATTAATTGTTCACTTTAGGGAATAAAGTAGGGAAATTCTTAAATGTGCATGAAGTTTAATGTGCAAAATTATGATATTATACCAAATAAAAAATATTTATATTATTTTCAAATTTTATAAAGACCCAACAAAATAATTACCATATGCCCTAGCAGAGATCCTTGCACATAGAATGCAATCAATATTTTTTAAACTTAATTGGATATATGGATATTTGTGTTCATATATGGATATATGGACACCTGATGATTCTATGATATTTGACATGTGTAGGATTATGAGTCTTTCAGTTTTAGATGCTTACCTGATGAAATAAACCTATTCACCAAGGCACTTAAATGTTTTTGATGAACTGAAATGACAAATTCACAAAACATATTTCCTTTGTACAACTTTTTTGAACTCAACTCTTCTGTCAAACTTAAAACCAGTAATTCCCTGCATACTCATGTTGCCCCTATTACTGTCCTTGGCTGTGATTTATGTTCTGCCTATAAATCTCCCCTTCCTTGTTCACCCCATTAATGTAACTTAATAACCAATTTACATGACTCTTCTCATTTGAGCAGCCCAAGCTACTTGCTTTAGTTTTACACATTTCATGACACATCCCTGATTTTTTTCTTTTTGTATTCTACTCAGTGACAGAAGACGCTCATTTATTCACAATTGCCTCACTTCAATATGTAGCCCAGTACTTTATACATATCAAGTTTTTGATAATTATATTTATTTATGAGCCGTAATCGCATCTAACTTAAGAACGATAATTTATTACTTTTACTATAATAACACTCTTAATAGTCTTATTGTTTAAATGATTTAGGGAAGGTACAGCAGCCTTTCTCAACATTGCTTCTCCAATCTATATAATATTCATGTAATAATACTGGCAAATAAGCAAACATGAGGCATAACACAAGTCTTTTATAAAAACTGCATTTGTACCATTGTCTTTTTTTTTTTTTTCATTTTATTTTGATTTTCCAATACTGCATTTAATAAATGTCTGTTTCTATATTTTGCTTAAGCTAGTAATACAATGCTCAGGTCTATGGACAATGCTACTAGAGCCATCTGCTGTATGCTACTAATATAACAGTAAACTATGATTACTTCACATGAGTCAGAAAGAGTGCAGTGAATAATGTGCTTTTAGCTATTCTCTTCATGCTTCACACATACATCATCTTAGGTTACCTAAGCTGTAATACTATAGCCCAAAGGATATTTTTGAAAATTAATCTTCTGTAGCAACTAATTAGATTTTCTTACATTGGGATTGCTGGTTTTAAAACAAGACTTTGTATATATAGAAAGGAAAATAAATCAAGATCCAGCTTCTCCTCCTAGACTCCTTATTAGTTTACTCCTATATTAAATGTTCTGTTTTTCAAATCATGTAGAGATTTTACTCATTAGCTGTATTTAATTAAGTGGCTGATTACTCAATTTTGAGTGTTGTGCCTGATCCTTTACATAATGGTTCCATTCTCTCCTTCCTTCCTCCCTTTCTTCCTTCTTTTTTTTCCTTTCCTCCTTCCATTCTTTCATCCTTTCTTGCATAAGCACCAAAAATAAATATAGTAAGTATTTGACTACAATGGTAATAAACTCCTTGAGTCCTGCAAAGAACAGTCAGAGAGGCAGACTTGTAAAATTCTAGTTCTATTAGCATTTCACGAGTAATATGGTCTCTCAATTAGTATTATTATTTTCATTAGAGAGAGGAAATTACCAGTCTTAGACACAATTCTCTATGACTCATGGATCAGAACTTTAGGCAGAATACGTTCTCATTGATGGAGTTACACATATTATTTGAGAAATAATGTTTACACCTTTATTGGGGGTAATTGATAGTATCCAAATTATTATTTTAACTTTACAAGTCTAAAGCCCTAATGAGGTTTGGATATCTCACTATTCTATCCTGAGTTCAATGTATGGTTCCTAGCACACAGTGATTTTTCAAAACATCAATTGTTTGAATATTTTTTTAGAAGTAGGATTGAACCCAAAACTATTTTAACTTTTCATTAATTCTAAAGCACATTCACACAATGCAGTAATGCACAGAGAAATCATTATAATCTGAAGTTAATTCAATAAATTTTATTTCTCTATAAAATAAAATCCATAACATTGTTGAAAAAAGTTTGCTGAAAAAGCAAGGAGGATATGCTTCTACAAATTATAAACAGCCAATAAATTCTTATAATCAAAACCAGATCATAACTCAATCTCCCAGACAAGGGAATTTTTGTGAATTAATTATACAGATTAACTTTGTAATAATTTCAATTCCAAACTATTATAAGAACTGATTTCAAAAGATAGTCCTAGGGAAGCGGATGTGGCTCATGTGATTGGGCATCCATCTACCATATGGGTGGACCTGGGTTCCATCCCTGGGACCTCCTTTTAAAAAGGCTAGCAGGTGAGCACGGCGAGCCAGGCCGTGCAGAGAACCGTGCAGCAAGATGATGACGCAACAAAAGAGGAGGGGAGGGTCAAGATGAGGCATGCCAGAAACCAGGAACTGAGATGGCGCAAGTGACAGGGTGCATCTCTCCCACATTGGAGGCCCCTAGGATGGAATCCCTGTAAAGCCTGGAAGAGAAAAATGAGAAAAGGAGGCAAGAAACAGATACAGAAAATCACCCAGAGTGTGGACACAGACAGCAAGCAGAGAAGAGGGGAAATAAATACACAAAAATACAATAATAATAATAAAAAGATAGTCCTACACTGGTATAACTATATGCAGAATAAGATATAGTCTCTAAAACTTTTAATTAACTTCATCTAAGGGAAGTATTGACATAGATTTAACAATACTTAGATAACAAATTAATGAAATTTATATTCACTTCTGGCTATGTTGTAGATCAAATAAATAATACAAAATTTTAAAATATGTTTTAAAGTAATCAAAGCTAACAAATTCTTGAGTCATTGTACAGCACCAAATTACAATTAAACACTCACTGTCAAAGAGTCATACCTTTAATGACAAGAAATTAAAAAGCAAACAAATAAATACAAAACCAAATAGCTGTCTACTAGCACAGTGATATGTAGTGACAATTATTTTCCTCTACCTAGTCTCTGTATCCCTTGATTATTTAAAAACATTGGATTTCATGGTTTCTTTGGACTTGAATTTACACAGTTGACATTGTGTGAAAAATTGTTCTCAAACTTGCAGTACTAAACGGGAGGGTATTTCTCAGACAAGTATTAGAAATCTTAATTAGGTGACTAACAATCATGTGGTTTTTGAATTACCCACTTGAAGCTTTTCTAAATTATATTTTCCTCAATTGTAAAAGTAGAGATTTAGACTAAATTATCTCAACAGCCCATTCACATTTTCAACAAGTATAATTTAGCTCAAGAAAGTCTTTATGAGTTATGCTAATTGGGTCCCTGAAATAAATAATATTAACAAATAACCAGTTAATCCCCAACTTCATTGCGTACTTACTTCTTATTCCTTCAATGAAAGCTTTTACAGTAATTGCAAATTAGTACTAAATTTGACTGCTATTTGATTACTATTACTCACATTTTCCCTTTCTAACTCTCTAGTTGTAATAAAAATTAGCAATGAAAAAGTAAGCAGTCAGAGAGACAAAGAAAGCAAAACATTAGCTACAAAATTGACAATTATTTTCTCCTCTTGATTGTACAATGAACAAATGACAATTTACATATTCACTCAATAAATACTATTTGAGCTCTGGTCTCTTCTAGGCATAGTGAGAGGTGCTGCGTGAACATAATGTTTTACTATTTACATATCTTAACCTGAAGTTCAAAAACATTAAAAGCTCGAGATTAGAGTTAGCAAAACACATATCTAGAATTAAAGCATAAATCCAGTGTTCTTCCCTTACCTTTCATCATACTGGAAAGGAATAGTGACAAAAGTTTCTGTTTGTTTGTTATATTGATGAAATATTACATTTGGTCTCTAAGAGACATAATTTGTTCAATAATGTTGTTGTGGCTGTTGTGGTGCCCACACAGATTCCTCTTTAGCACTGAGATATACTGAGATACACTTTCCCCTGGCTGCCTGAAGATGGGATGCTGATGAATCACATCTGCATCCTTTTCTGAAAATCGCCCTCAATCGAAGGGAACTGACTTACCCCTTGTTTTAGGTTGCTAAAGGCTGCCAATGCAAAAATACCAGAAGTGAGTTGGAATTTATGAGGGTAAAATCTTACAGTTCCAGGGTTGTGAAAATGTCCAGATCAAGGCATCATCAGAGACTTTGTCTCACCAAAGGTCAACTTCTGGCAGATCTCGGACTCCTGCCACATGGCAAAGCAAAATGTTGGGTAGTTTCTGCTTTCACCTACAGGCACACTTCCTCTCTGAGCTCAGCTATGGGCTATCAGGCATATGACTCATCTCTCCCCTCTCCTCTCTGCTTCCACTGATTCTAGCCTTCAGCCTCTCTCTCAGCCTCTCACGGTGTCTCCGTCTTTTTGTGGCTATAGGCAATCCTGGAATCCTCTCTCACATGGCAGATAAAATGGCAGCTTTCTTTCTCTGTGCTTCTCTTAATGTTTCTTCCATTTATAAAAGACTACAGCCAGAAGGCCAAGACACACTCTGGGTCATTCTTCACTAAAGTACACCATTCAAATGGCCCCAACTGAATTCAATCCAATCAAAAGGTTCCACACTCACAGGAATGGATTAACTCCAAGAACATGATCTTTTCTGGGATTCACGAAAAGCTTTAAAACTGTCAAACCCATGGATAGGTTCTCTATCAGCAGGAAACCCTCATCTATGACTGCTTACTATGAAGTTATAAAAAATGTTTGTATATCTATTTCAGATCCTAAGCATCCAGTGGAATTGGCTGAGGCCTCTGCCAACTTCCTTACATTCATCATCTCCTTTTGCTCAATCCTACTTTTCTCATCCCTTACATGAGTTGCTCTATAAATTCTCCTCTATACAAACCACAGTTTTGAAGTCTGTTTCCTGAGCAACCTGACCAAAGACAATGGATGCTAGGAGAAAACATAGGAAGAAACTCTAACATGGGTTATTAAAGTTATTCACCATTCTCCCCAGCATGGGACATGACACCTGTGGATGAGCTTTCCTGACACTGAGGGATTACTACCAAGCACCAACTAGCAATGCAGCCAGAAAAAGAGGTTGGCCAAAAGGAGAAAAGTGTAAAGACAAATGAGTTTATATGGCTAAGAGACTTTAAAGTGAGTCGGGAGATCATTCCAGAGGTTACACTTATGCACGGCTCGGCAGACAGTATATATTGCCTCCAATACTGTAGACATCCAGTCACTATAGGCAGGGCAGACAGCTCAGGAGTTTGGTGACCTGCCAGTGGGCCCTACTTGGGAACTTATGCTCCCCAGTGTGACAGAGTTGGACTCAGGTGTGGATTCCCTACACATGGCTCTTCTGTCCCTTCTATCTGAACCTATATTTAGTGCTAGAGTTGATAGGTGTACATTCAAGAGACTTAAATCTTTGGGCTGTCTATGTGCCAGCTGGGTCCTGAATCTCAACAGAGTTGCAGCATCTACTCTCCAGTTCATTGGACTCACCCAGGACAACTAACAAGGAGTTGCTAGACAACAATTATCCCAAGGAACAAAGAGAGTCTGCAACTGCAAGCAGACTAAAATAGACTTACTGGTATTCTAGTATAGACATTGTGATTCTAGCAATGGAAGAAATTATATTATTGATATGGAGGCAGTGGCCACTGGAGGCTATGAGGGAAGGGAGAGGGAAAAGCAGGTATAATATGGGTCATTTTTGGGAATTGGGAATTGTCCTAAATGACATTGCAATGATAGATACAAGCCATTATACATCTGGTCATAACTTATAAAATTGTGCAGGACAGAGTGTAAACTAAAAGGTAAACTATAATCCATGCTTAATTGCAATGCTCCAAAATGTGTTCACCATTTTTAACAAATATACCACACTAATGAAAGATGGTGTTAATGTAGGAAAATGTGGGAGGGGTTGGGAGCGGGGCATGTGGGAATCCTCTATATTTTTTATGTAATATTTATGTAATCTAAGTATCTTAAAAAATAAAAATAAAAAACTATAGAGCAGTATGACTGCTGTCCTTAAAGCAAAGAAAATTTGGACATGGAAGTTGTAGCCACAGGAATAGGCAGAAAGAGACAGATCCCAATTTGACATAGGCAAGCAAACCATCATGAGAATACTACAGACTTTGGAGTAGACATGGCCTGCCAGTACCTTGATTTTGGAATTTTAGCTTCCAAACCATGAGCCATAATGTCCTGCTGTTTAGAGCAATCAGTTTGTGTAATTTTGTTGTAGCAGTCCTGGCAAACTAAGACACTGTCTTTCTTTACCTTGCAAAAATATTGACAACTCAAAAATGGGAGACAGAAGCATATAGAAAATCACTGCAACTGATAGGAACACTTAACAGATAAAAACACTACTGAGAGTCCAGGATAAGAAGGTTGTTGGTTTCATCAATCATATTTATGGAAAAGGACTTTTGGAAAAAAAACTTAAGGTATTTTTTTAACTTCAGGGAAAATTTCCATTTTCCCAAGTATTTTAAAATCCTATTGCTGCATTAATAATAGAATAATATCATTGAAATAATACCTTTTGGTGTTAAGTGGAAAAAAAGTTATTTTCAGAAATTAGTTTGACTTAGTATAAAATATGCTATGATATTTATGTATTTTAAAGGATTAAATTTTAAGTATATAAATATTACTATGACATGAAATGAGCTTGAAATAAGAAAATGTGCAAATATATTCTGATATGTATATATCTCATATTTGTTATAAATTGTTAATATATAGATTAGATATAAATATATATATATATATATATAAATATGCATATGTGTATTTCCAAAATAGTTTGTGGTGGTGATGATATACAAGCTTTTGTAATATTTTATTCTTTATGAGAAAGGGAAACTGTCACTTTTGCCATACATTCCTGTCATGAAAAATATAGATCAGCTTCCATTTCTGCTTCAACATTAAAGACCTTGAAGTCATCACTAACAAGAAAAGAGCAGAACAAAGGGAAGTCAATGAATCTTCTTATAGTGACCACAATTGTCCTTTCAGAGAAAGCTGCTGCTCTGAAAAGTGGAGAGAGATATAAATACCGGCAATCACATCTCACCAGGAACACAAGTCACCACTACAGTCAGCAACTGGCAAGCACAGTTAAACAGCAATGGACAAATTGCTAGAGGCTGAGAGTGGACTACATTGAAAGGAAAATACTCCTGGCAGCTCAGTCTTAGGGGTCTCCACACTTTTGTGGGTTTTACTTCCAGCAGCCCGACCAGGTAACCATGGTAAAGATGACAAAAAAATCCCCTTGTGCTTTGGAAGAAGAGAGGGAAAGTGCAACTATTTTGAAATCTGCCCAGAGAATTCTATTCTCCATGACAGGAGATTGTCCTCTGGGAAACTACTTTGTTTTCCTGGCAGTGGTTTGGAATATTGCTTTTGGCTGAAGGGCAACTAGTTCTATTGCGCAGGCTACCTGAAAAACCTCTGTCTCTGTCAAAGAGACATTAATGCATTGTTAAATACCAGACAAAAACATCCAATTTTGGTCATCCCAGTAGATCTGAGATGATACTTGCTCTAATTTTTTATGAGCTGGATTATCTGCATGGGATGACTATTTTTTTAAAGATCTAGAAATAGACAAATTTCTCATGATGAAACAATAATGCAGAGGTTCTGTAGATTACAAAATCTTAGTATCTTATAATAGAGTGGAGACTGTAGTTTATCGCATGTTTTGTATTTATACAATTCATTTGTCCATGTTCTCAAAATATCCTTTCTTTATTTTTAACCAAAATTTAATTTTTACATTTCTCTGGAACATGCTTTGGAAATGTAGCCATGAATTGGACATGTAGAAGTTTGAATACATTTGAATATAGAGTTACTTTTCTTCAAAACTATAATGAATAGACAAATTGATAATTTACCCCTGGTAATGAAATATCCATCAAAAGATGCTATTCCACCCTTAATATTGGAGATCGCGGGTAGGATTCTTGAGTGGAATATCACTACATAACATCTCAAGAAGGAGGTAGATGCAAATGTTCCAAACTAATCCCATCATTTGTCAGGGTGAAATGGAACATGTAATTTAACCAGAATGAGTGGAGCACCCTGAAAATGACCAGAAGAATAAGTGTAGCTGAAACATGTGAGATTTCAAGACATTCAACTTTTACGTGATTACTTTTTATGTTTATGTTCTACAAACTTTCTGTGGAAATGAATTACCTTTCAAAGTTTAGAATTTACCTTGAACAAAAGATTGGGTACAAATGGCCAAAGTCAATGAGTCACTAACCATTCTAGTCCATATGCAAATGTCTAGCAGAATATATATAATAATGGCTTGTGGCTTTTAAGACTGAACCAAATGCTCTGATATTTCCTCCAAATCAAAGACCTCACTCCTAACACCTAACCAAAAAGGAAGATTATAGGAGCTGGAGATATTAAAAATGTAAGTTATAAAATTGGTGTCATTGATATTCTAGCAAATGGAGATTAGCTAAAATTGGTATAATTGATTTTCTAGCAAAGGGAGATTAGGGTTTTTTCCCCTTCCTTCCTAAGTGAACGCAGGGCAAGACGATATACAGCTAAACTGAAACATGAGAATATTAAGCATCGCTATATTTTTGGGTATTTTTTCCTATCTAAATCTTTGTTTTAGAGACTACATCCTTGGTATGCCGCTTTAAACGTGATGGACTCAGAATGTTCTCCGAGTCTTGTTTTTTTTTCTTAAATAGAGCACATTTCTTTTATCATTCAATTTTTCTTGGCTTTTACTACATTTGTAGTCATGACCCCAGAATCTGTATCCCAAGCTAATATGTCTAATTATTTATGAGGACATCCTAATTGACTATCCATTAGGATACATAAAATCAATATCTAACCTAAAGTCATTATCTTACACCCTTTTAAAAACGTGTTCTTATCCTAGAATTCCCTTTTTGAAAAAAATTTCTGCCTCTCACACAGTTATTTGAATTTAAACCAGGTCATCATCCTTGACTCTCACTCTACCATAATCAGCAATGGACTTACTCTGATTCTGCCTTATATACAACCCTCAATCTTTCCTTTTGTCTTGTCTCACTTTAGCTCATACCATTATGAACTCTCACTTTGATTTCTGTAATAATGTCATATTGAGTATTTTCTTTTATATTTGCATCTAAATGTCATAAATAATGGAATATTTCTAAATATTTTAAAAATGCAAACGTGATAAAATTTTCCTTATATTGCTGATTGCAACTGAGATTGAATTTCCTACAGATAAACCTTTCCAAACTACCTCAGGCTCAGAGTACTTTCTCTTTGTACCTGTACTGCTAATAAATCTTATTCCATAAAAAGCTCCCTAAACTGTACTATATGGGATGGTGGGACTATCTACTATATAGATCATTGCATGTACATGTTCTAGTAAATGCTGGTCACATAGAAAATTCCAATAACTACCTGGTTATTGAATAAAGAATTAACTGCAGTACATATTTGTACAATGAAAGAGTTGGAAAACTCTCACTGTTCATCAAATCTAGTGTAAATTTCTATTATCTAAGATTTATGCAGTTCATATTCTTAGGGAAGTGAAGGGACTAATTTAGTTTATAAAAAGCTTTGCATTTCTAAAAGCCTAAAATATGTAACTAACATCAGAACAATGAAAGTCTTCTCTATTCTCTATAACATAAACAACAACAGCATAATAGAGGGGTAAAGATAATTTGTTGATATTGTTGTTTGTGTGTGTATGGTGAGTTGAATTTTTTTTATTGTAATTCCATGCCCTTTCCTGTATTTATGCCCTTGCTGTGGCCTCATCATGAGCAATCTCTTGACACTGGGCTGGCCATATGACTTCTTAAGAACAATGGTATATGGAAGCAATTGAATTGACAGTGCATCAATTCTAAACCTAGGCCTGAAAAGGTGTCTCATGTTTCCACCACCTTTCTGATCTCTGACAACTGTCATTTGACTTCTGACATCACCATGAACAGATGGTGTTACCAGAAGGAGGAGGAGGAGAGACATGGGCAAAATGGCCAGCAAGGCTGAGCTCTCTGAGCCAAGAACAGCCTGGAACAACTAACCCCTGTGACAAGCAGGCACATTAGCAATAATAGACGAGTGTTGTTACAAGCCACAGGGTGTTGGTGGTTTTTTGCAATAACAGAGAACTAATGCAGTGTTATTATACTTCATTAAAAGTACAGGCAAATCTGAATCATTCCTGAAGCATTCATTGTTAACCAAGCTAGTATTTAACCCTGAGGCTAATCACTTACCTCACTAAAAAATTAGTTTAAATTTAGTATCATACTAATTTTCCAATGCTGATATAGGTTTTTGGATCAGAAAGATGAAACTATTATATATTGTTAAAAACATGAGTTGTGTGGGGAAAAACAAAAACAAAACAAAACAGTGGCTTCATGCCATAACAAATAAAAGGCAAAAAGATTGAAGTTATTTAGTGATGTGGGACTCTATGTTTGCCTATAAAAAATTATAGATAAGACTAATTTCATCTTTGAAATACACATATACTTTTCAATCCTTTCTGGAAGAATAATGCTAGTGGCTACTAATAATGAGAGTGCAGCAGTAAATGATGTGATTTATAACATATTTCCAAAAGTCTTTGTATTTTCAATATAGTAAAAGCAGGTTTTATTAGATATGTGTGTGTATTGAATCATTCATTCACTCAGAATTTTAGAGATGATAGCCTGTAATTAAGCTTTACAGTCGCTCATAATTCTTTGGTGGAGGATGGAGTTGGGTAAAAGCTTTCACTATCTCTGCCAACAGTTGTAGATTTGAATTCTTCATAATCCATTAGAGCAGGCAGTATACAGGATGCAAATTATAATGTTAAGAGGCCTGTTTTAATTTCCTTGGCTGCTCAAGCAAATACCATGCAATGCATTGGCTTAAACAACGGGAATTTATTTGCTCATAATTTTGAGACTAGGAAAATGTCCAAAACAAGTCTAAATCAAGGCAGTGCTTCCCTGAAGACTGGCATTCTAGGGCTGACTGCTGGTGATCCTTGGTCCTGGGCTCCTTTATCACATACACACAGCGACTTCTCCCTTCTCATCCATGTTCCATAGATCTTCTGCTTCTTATTTCCCATAGCTTTCCTCTCTCTCTGTCTAAATTTCACTCTGCTTATAAAGGACACCAGTAATAAGATTATGACTCATCCTGATGGAGGTGGGCCACACCTTAACTGAAGTATCCTCATCAAAAAGTCATACTTAAAATGGGTTCACACTCACAAGAAAGGATTAAGCATAAGTACATGTTTCTCTGGGGTACATAGTGCCAAACTATCACAGGGGTATAAACATTTCATCACTTATTTTTATTCAAGTACCAGGGACATTTTGTCTTTTTAAATTCTGTAGCAGCTAGTACTTTTGTGTATTATAAAGATAAATTCTGTTTGATAATTATTATCAAAGCACCTCTTCTTCTATATATATGTCATTTCTAAAATGGTATATTTACATCTACCCAGCAGTATAATTGAACCTAAGTTTTGCCTTGTATATTTTATATATATTTCTAGCTCTATCATTTCAAGAGTTACATTATTATTTACTATTAACAGTTTTATAAACTACTTCAATGTGGATGAAAGAAGATAACTCATGTTTTATAATTTGTGTTAAAGCAAAATATTGTGCTTAACCAATTATGGGATGCATACTGGCCCTGGTAAAGAGGCATTACTTTTGTCAAGGCAGCTCTCTTCAGCTGAGGTCAGTTCCTGGAAAGGAATTTAGAGTAAAATCATTAGCTAGCAACATCCCAAGAAGCCATTGGAATGAGAATCTAAGTCTTTTAGGGGAAACCGGGAAGAATATCACAGCATCTGTTATAGCATTGAATTGCTTTTTTTTTTTTTTTTTGTAAGTTTAAATAGTTTCAAAACATATAATTTCTAACATATTATAAACTCTTACATTTTCAAGTGTTTTAATAATTTAATTATTTTAAATATATTCCTTCCGCGTTGAATGGGCTCCGTCTAAAAGGAGCAGGTCTCCTTTTAGATGAATATGCATGCTGATCCACTGATGTATTGGGTATCTATTGTTCAACAATAATTTCCTATGCAAAATAGAACTCAGCTCAACTATAAAAGAGGGCTTTGCTTATTATGGCAGAAATAGATAAATAATAATACTCACGAGAATTAGAGTTGAAAAAGTAAATGTATACTTTGTGCTGAATACCAGCCTAGGAGGTTTACATCCATTGTTCTGTTTTATCCTTATTTTAACTGTATGATATAATACTATTGTTATCATCATATAATGGAGAAAACTGAAGTTTGGAAGGAATTTATAATTTGTACAACATCACCTTTGACCAAGTTGCTGAGACAAGCTTTGACCCCAAACTCTATATTCTTTTGATTGTATTCTTCTATGCTGCACACATCCTACTGATCGTGACCCTTATAGATACAGACTGAAAATTCATATTGATCAAGCTGCAGAATACTAAGAAGTAAAATTTGCATTTAAACATGAAGCTACCACTGAATGAAGGACTAGGTTAGGAAGGCATGATATGAATTACTGTAGAAATAGGAAATACAAATCAATAAATGTAAGGCATCGATTTAACAAATGGAGGAGACTCTTGACACTGAAAAAGGGAAGGCACATTACCTTAAGTGTAAAGTGTGAGTGTAAGCAGCTTCCCAAACCAATGCGAACTATGCTTTTAACCAGAAAGTCTTAATGCATCTTCCAGGAAAAGAATTCCCAAGGTGGGATAAATTTTATCTAAAAATAGAGAAATTATGGAGTAGAAGAAATTTGGAAGAAGATATTAATTAAATTATTTTTGGTTATATTAATTGCGAAGGTTTATATAATAATACAGTTTGAAATAATTAATAATATATCCTTAATTGAATATGTTAAGGAAAATTAACTAAAAGCATATCAAATTTTTAAAATAATGCAATTCTGTAGAAATATTAGAATTACATAAAATAAAATGTATATATTTTAGGACAAAGAAAAAAAAGAAATTCAGAAATGCTTCTTTTCTGTATAATGAAATGCTAGTATAAAATATAAGATGATAAATAAACAATATAATGTTAAATGTGAATATCAATAGAAATATGCATGCATGTGTGCATACACAATGTGTACAGATACATACACAAATATGTATGTATTATATATATATATATATATATATAACATATATGCATATTTTGAAATGGTCCAGAATCAATGACAGTCCCATAGCAATTACAGCCAAACCCCTTGGATTTCAGTCTCTAAATATCATTTCCCACTAAGAGAAATCAGGGATCCTTAAAGATATAGGTAATTCGAGGTACGGGATAAATATTTTACAAGATCAACTGGATGTATTTGCTATCCAGAAAGCAGAACATATTTCAAAGATTAATTGGGCAGTATCAACAAGAAACAAAAATTAAAATGGAGATGAACAGAGCATCAGAATGAATGATTCTTAAAGATAGAAATATTTCCTATATATGTATTTCATAATTATATTAAAGTATAATTAATACCAATTATTAATAATTAATTATTAATTTGTATGATTTAATTATTGTATTACACAGATTAATGTATATTTAAAAAGAAAATGTTTAAGAGGATCCTATAACCCAATCTCGTTTTTCACCTTTGACAAATTTACTTCTGCTACCTGTAGATTAAGATTTCAGAAATCTTAAGTGGTGCACAAAAGACCCATCCAATTTATTTACCATAGATACTTCCTATTTAAAAAATCAGGTAAATTTAAAGATGGGACTTGAAAATATCCAAGAGTAACCTAGTATAAATATGTCACATGATAGGCAATATTTGAGTTTAAAAGAAGACTGGAAAAATAAACAAAAGCCTAAAGTTAGAAAGAACAGAAAGAAGTTTTTTCAAATGAAATTTGAGTGAGAAAAAGCAAATCATGGCTTTGAGATTTTGTTTATAATTTGTGAGAAGGTTGCTTAAACATGATAGAAAATTGCTAAATGGAATGAATCAGAATATAGGATAGAGATAAGGAAAACCACTAACCCTGATGCACACAACTAGGGTTAACGGAAGTTACCCTTTTAATAGTGTGTTAACATATATTGTGTTTCATAAATTTTAAGACATTCTTTTTCTTTTCACATTTTCCTATTACTCTAAACAGGCCAAATTTAAAGAACACTGTTGGCCAGATTGCAGCCATTCTCATTGTCTTTGCCTACACATGTGTGAACTAATTTATAGCTGTTCTTAGTTCCACACTTAAATTTAAATGTGTGCATTGATGATTCAGCTTGCATTGAATTAAAATGTTGTTTAAATTTTATTCCATACTATTACCTCTGAGAAAATTAAGAAACCACAAGAATTAATACTTGGGTAAGGGCTGTCAAGATTGGAAAGAAATGTTTGGGATAGTACAGGAGCACCCTTTTAAGAAAACCTGCATCCCAAAAGTTTTGATTGTGCAGAAGAATGTTGTATGGAAAATGGCAGTAATGAGAAATCATGTCTGTATAAGTTTATCTAGCCGTGATTTTGCTCTCTTAGTGGTAGATGACATAAGAGTGCATCTTAGTATCATGGCAATTTTATTTGACAAAATTTTAGGAAATGTTTGCCATACTTCTCTTACGAAGTCTCAGAATTGTGCTCCAAGATCCTGAATCCAAGACAGCACTAGAAATATGGTGAAGCAAACATGAATCAGAAAGACATGAAGAAGAAGAAAGATCATAAGAATAGTAAAATTATATAAAATGCAATGTAAAATAAGTGTTAAACATAAAAACATTATACTGAAGCAGAAGTTGCTCAAGTGGTTGAGCACCTACTTCCCACATGGGTGGTCCTGGCTCCCTCCCGTGCCTCCTGGAAACAAAAGCAAACTTCAGGCAAACAGGCAAGAGAACCAATTCCGGGATGCTGATGTGGCTCAGTGGTTGAGTGCATACAAGTCTGGTTAGATCCCCGGTCCTAGTACCTAAAAAATAAATAAATAAAGAAACACATACATACATACATACATAATTGAAAACTAAATCAGAAAAATTCAAGTCAAGATTATGTATGCATCAAATAGCCCAAAACGAAAATACATAATTTTAACATGAATATGCAATTTTCAACTTTAACAGAAATACAATTGCACTTAAAACACATCATCTTCAATATTACTTGTCTATAACAAATAATTAGAACAAAGATGAAGAATACTTAATAAGGTTCAATAATATGCCAGAGTGGATACTATCTCAAATAGTGGGGTTCCTAAAGGCTCTGGAGACACCCAGACACTATAGTCAGGGCAGATTGCTCAGGAATTTGGTGCCTTGCCAGTGGGCCCTACTTGGAGTTTTTGCTCCTGAGAGTGACGGAGTTGGACTCAGTTATGGCTTCCCTACACATGGATCATCTGTCCTTTCTATTTGAACCTATACTTGGGGCTGAAGTTGGTAGATGTACATCCAAGAGACTTGAATCTTTGGGTTGTCCATGTGCCAGCTGGGCCCTGAGCCTCAGGGTAGTTGGAACACCTACTCTCCAGTTCACTGGACTCACCCAGGGCAATGAACAAGGAGGTGAGGATTGACAACCACCATACCAAGAAAACTAGAAAGCCTACAACTGCAAGGAAGAGAGTCTCATCCATTGGCCATATGGGATCGAAGCCCCCTCTCAGTTAGAGGTGGAGTAGACATCACCATCCCAGAATCCTCAGGACTGGGGAATGAACTATGGACTAGAGTGGACTTACTGTATTCTCCTATGGACTTGTGATTCTAGCAATGGAAGTAATTATAGCATTGATGTGGAGGCAGTGGCCACTGGAGGCTCTGGGGGCAGGGGAAGGGAATGACAGGTATAATGAGGGACTTTTTTGGAACTTGGGAATCATCCTTAATGGCATTGCAATGACAGATATATGCCATTATGTATCTTCCCACAGCCTGCAAAATTGTGTGGGAGAGCATGTAAACTACAATGTGATCTATGGTCCATGCTCAGTCGCATAGCCCCAGGATGCGTTGATCAATTGCAATGAATGTGCCACACTAATGAAGGATGTTGTTTATGTGGGAGGGTGTGGGACGTGTGGGGAGCAGGGCATATGGGAATCCCCTTTTTTTGTGTGTAACATTAGCTTAATCTAAGTATCTTTAAAAAAAGTTTTTAAAATATATTAAAAAATAGTTTGTACTCAAATATATGACTCAGAAAATAAAAGCATAGTCATCTACAAATCCCATATGTATTTTCCACGCTATTGTATATATACATAATTCAACACAAATCAAATTTTAAAAAGGAATCTGATTTAAGGGTAATCAGGAAAATTTATGTAGATATATATTTTAAATACAACATGATATATTTTTTAAATGACAATTTGTACCCATTTTAATCCAAGATCTTTAATGTAGATGATATTACATTGTATCTTTTATCTTTCCACATCTTAACTAATGTTTAAAACTGTATTTGATCTTATTTTC
>JAKSZT010010858.1:8855910-9204833 GCA_026826555.1 Tolypeutes matacus | reverse complement strand
CCTGTTAATCTAATCTGAAACTAAGGGTAGCAATTAATTGTACATTTAAATAAATATTATCTACATCAACTCCATGATCTGCAAAGGAAAATAATGGCTACTTTCTAAAAGTTAATAATAATTTTATTATTCTTTTTTTTTAATTTACATTTAACTTAGGTTTCTCAGAATCTACATATACCTTTATTAGCAAAATAACATGGTAAATTACCCCATATCATTCTTTTTTTTTTTTTTTTAATATATATATTTTTTTATTATGGGTAAAAATCAAAACTCTCACAATACATACAAACATTTGCAAAATGATATATAAATATATATGCATATATGTGCATTTGCTTATAAAAATGTTGTTTATATATATATATATACATATATTTTAAGAGGTGCTTAGATTACCCGAAATATTACATGGAACCCACTGGGATTCCCATGTTGCCCACCTCCCACACTTCCCATCACATCCCACACAAACATCTCCCACAGTGTGGCCCACCACCCTCAATGAACTTACACATCCTGGAGCCTTGCCACCAACCATAGACCACAGTTCACACTGTAGACCACACTCTCTCCCACTCAGTTCTGAGTGGTGTGTGCTGATTTAAAATGGCCTACATCTGTTGCCACAACAGTACTCAGGACAACCTCCAACTCCCAAAGAAGCCACTGTATTTCAACTGCTCGTCCCCTCCCTACCCCAAAAGTGTCAAGTGGCCACTGGCTCCAAATAATTTTATAATGACACGTGATTCTTACATTTATTATTTTACTCCTTGCCTAATTCTTTAAAAAATATTTGTTTTATGAAATTTGATTTGGTTTTATTTTCTGCTTATAATAAAATAATACAATAATATATACAATAATTAATCAAATAATCATGGAAAACACAAAAAGGTATAAGGTAAAATAATTTTATCTATAAATTATAAATTTTAAAAGAAAAATAAATTTAATATATGCAAGAGTAAGCTTGTTTTACTCCATTACATTGACAGAATAATGATCACTGATAAAACTATTTTAAAAAAATTTCCCATTTATGGCTAGTCTCTGGATTTTGTCCAAAACCTAGATATATATAGCACAAAACCAGAAACAATTATTAAAAATTTCTGTACACATGTAGGGTAATGCAGTTTATTCATTAGCATTTTAATTACCATAAATGATGAAAGTGAGGAAATTTGTATCAATTAATAAGAATATTTTTAACAATGAACTGCATGAGGATATAGCTCTGTATAGCCTTATCTATGGGAGAATTTACTCAAAATCACCTCTTAAGCAAAGGTTATTTTAAATTTGGTCTATATTTTTGTATTTATGTGAGAAAAACATATAACAGGAAAGAGAAAAGAATAATCCAATGAACAGGGTTTTTAGCTGTTGTTAGTCACATGGCTAAATCTCCATGCTTCAGTTTCCTTTTCTCTAAAATGGATAACGCCAACCTCAGGGTTTAAGTAAAAAGATATTAGACACTACATATCAACCACTTAATTATTGTCTGATACCCAGATGGAAGTTTTTAAATTATTGTTATTAATCATATTCTTGTATATTTTATTTGTAACCATGAGATCTTAGTTTTTTTGCTTTGCAAAAAAGAAAATAATTATTAATGCTTTAAAATATTTTATAATTAAATGTTTAAATACAAACTTGATTTGCTGTTGCATTAAAAACTTAATAATAAACCTGAAGTTTCTTTAGTCTTTCTAAATCATGCATATTCTTATTAAATGATGTTTGCTGGACAATAATTTTTTGGTGTGATTTCCACACAATTTTTTTTAAAAATGAATAATAATGATTAGAAATAAAAATAGCTTTGCATACAACTTTTAATTTCCCTTTCAATATTATTTTGTTAGTAGGAACACATTTTTAGAATTTTTGTGTTTTGATATTCTGTGTTCTATTTTCAGGGAAGTATATTAGCATAAAATTATTCCACTTCTTAAACCTGCCTGCAGATTTTTCTTTATTTGTCAAACCAGCATCTTATTAGAAACTTAGAGTTTCCAGAACACATATATATGGCATATTTACAATAAAACTAAATAGTATAATTGGAGAGTAGAAAGATAACCTGTCAATGAAATTGAGGCTATATTAACTACCTAATTAGAAATGAAAAGAGATACATGTTTGAGAATGTTGTCACAGCTAAACACTGCTAATGGATGCACAGCTCTATTAATTCATTATTATTTTCATAATGATTTTGTTTTGCCACTTTCAAAATCAGGAATATACAAAGAAATCTGGAATTGAGCATAGTAGCTAGGATGTAGAGATGAGTAAGAGATGAAAGTTACAGATCGTCACAGCTAGAATTAATAACACATCCTTCTGGACCTGAAAATAAGTTTGGACATAAAATAAGGAAAGCTACAAAGAAATAGATTACAATATTTGAGATGAGTAATCTCAGTGTGATCAATAGATAAAGACAGAAGGGAACGTTGTGCCAGAGCAGAAATAAATAAGCCCTGCTTATACTGTTAGACGTATTAATCCAGATGTACTTAGGACTCCTAAAGTAGAAAGAAGCCTTTTATCGATTTTTCTACTATCGAGAAAAATATTTATATTAAATTATTTTATTTTAAATTGATGTTATTAAAGAAAAAGAGAAGGGCATATTATCAGGTTATTCAAGAAACTTTCATAGGTCCACATGCCTTCTGATGAACTGCTTTGCAGTAGAAATCTTACTTGATTTGTGTTATAACCATATTGTGTTAACTGTGTTAATTCTAATATCTTCATATATTTTATTTAATATAGAAAAGCCAAAAATATATTTACCACTCACAGATTTTAAAAATAAAATCTTTTCAAGTGTTTTAAAGCAAGTTCATAGAGAAATCATTTGAGCTCTGACATGTAAGTTAAAATCAAAGTACTTTTAACTTTTGGGTGAGATTCCCATAATATGAGTTTTATTGAAGCATATAACAAAATAGGTTGACAAAAATATCTTACAAAGTATTAATTACTGTGTCCATTTGTGAAAAATATATTAGCAATCAAGTGTTTCCTCGAAGGCTGCATGATATATTTTATGGCAATTTTTTCACAGAGACTAAGCTACAAAAAATAAGAAACAAATGTTTCATAAAATGCAATCTATATATTTCTTAAGTACTTTTCCTTAATTTAATGGCATTTCCTATTGTTCATCAAATAAAGGTATTAATCATTGCTATATATCATTTTTTAAATTATTTACATAAATATTATCTTTATAATTTTATTTTTTCTTATCCATTTATAAGATTTTATTCCTGCAAAAAGTATCTCTCTTTCTTTGGTGCTTATTATTTATATAGAATAATTGTTGGAGCTTCACTTTTACACAAATAACGTAATATTAGATGCCCTTGTTTCAGTCTTACGTGGACCCCAGAAAATTATAATCTTAAATCAATTATTCCTGTGGATGTGGGGCTTTTTGATTGGATTGAATTCAGTTGGGGGCCTTTGATTGGAGTACATCAGGGAGGTGTGGCCAGGGTAGGTCTCAGTCCTCTTGTTAGAGTCCTATATAAAAGGCAGAAATATGAAAAGACAAGCAGAGAAGGAGAGCTGTTATTTTATCCTGCCATGTGAGAGAGGCCTCCAGATTGCCTGCAGGTGCAGAAAGGAGAGTCCAGAGGCTGGAATCAGAAGAGCAGCTGAAACTGAAGCAATGAGGAGAGGGGAGAAATGAACTGCATGGCTCATTTTGCCCAGAGCTGAGACGGGACAAAGTGATCTTGGAAGAGAAGGCAGAGAATGAGAACAGCTATCATTTTGCCTTGCCACTTGGCCGGAGTTCAGGATCGCCATCAGCCAACCTTCGGTGATGTAGCATCTCTGCTGATGCCTTGATTTAGACATTTTCAAAACCTTGGAACTGTAAATTTTTCCCTAATAAATTCCCATTATAAAAGCCAACCCATTTCTGGTATTTTACATTGGCAGCCTGTTGCAAACTAAAATATTAGATATTTGGCAAATAAGATTTTAAAAATAAAACAATACTCTTGTCCATTAAAATATTTATAAACAGGAGATTTGTTTTTATTTTAATTTTAGAACTTTAGACGCTGGGTATATTATTATGTGTTTTCTTTTTTAAAAAACATACATAATTTATTTGATCATGTCAGGTACAGGGTAGTTGCTACCCAAATTATATCTTATAAACCTGAAATGAGCAACTGGTAAGAGTAAAAGAAGTCTGGGCAAAACTCAAAAAACCTGGCTTCATGAATCTTCCAACAAATGGACTCTGGAACAAACGGGAGCTTTTCTAAGGATTTTGGAACTTACAAACACTTTAAGTTTTAGAATCTGAATTTCATATCATTTTAAAGCATTTTACTATGGAAAACTTTAAGCATATATGAAAATAGACAGGATAATCTGTTCATTCTCCATTTACATATTGCAAAAATTATCAACTAATTTCCAGCATTATTTCATCTGTATTAATCTCCATTTTTTCTCATATAATTTTACGTACATCTCAGCTTATGATTTCATTCATACATATTTAAATATATGTCTTAAAGACATTATTTTATATGCTCCACCAAAACACCAATATAAAATCCAAAAATTGAAAATAATTCCTTAATATCATCAAATATACAATTTTATATATCAATCGTCAAATATATATCCATTAGTCTCAATTTCACATTTTATTTGTTTAAAGCAGAATCCATAAAGATTCATACATTATGATAGGTTGATAAACTTTTACATCACCTTTGATATATAGATTGTTCCTCCATGTCTTTATTTTTTCTTATGATTTCTTTATTGATAATGGGTTATTTGTCCTAAAATGTTGCTGGGGAAGAAAAGGGTACACACAAAGCCATCTCCTAGCCTCTAACCTACCTGCCCCCTTTCCCCTTGTTTGCATGCAGGTATTTGCTAAGTTTCATTTTGGAAGAGACTACAGGCATCCAGGGCATGCATAGCAACAGAGTGCATGCTCTTTGCTCATTGGTAGGGTCCCTTCTCCCTGTGGAGAACAAAAACTGAACACTGGGGCAGCATAAGTGTCCCTCGTCTCTAATGCAAAGCAGGTATGAGTAGCTGCTAATCCTAAGCAGTTGGCCTCTGCAGAGTCCGGTCACAATGTGGTCTTTTCTCTTAATCTCTTGGACCCTTTGTGCTGTGTAAGTAATAAACTGATCATTTTCTGATAGTCTCATTGTACCTGAGCCTGTGTTCCCACAATATACCACATGAGAGCTTGCTGCACAAATGTTACCCGTAATCTGTATTTTTATGATTGCATCACTAGGGGATGTTTAACATATTTATCTGTCATCTATATTTTGGAAACTGGTAGCTGGATCAGGGAGTATGATAAGATTCAAGCTTGATATTTTAAGAAGCCCACTTCATAGGTGTTTTGTGTTCTTCTATCAAGAGCCTGTTTTGTTTTTTTTTTTGTAAGGGAGTAGATATGGCTCAAGCCATTGAGTGCCTGCGTCCCACATGGAAGTTCCCAGGTTCAGTCCTCAGTGCCTTCTAAAAAAATAAACAACAACAACAACAACAAACAAACGACAAGCAAACAGTAGAAGAAAACAAAAATCCCAGAGGAGCTAATATGGCTCAGTGGTTGAGTCCTGGCTTCCCACATATGAGGTCCTGAGTTCAATCCCCAGCCCCAGTACATGCCCCACCCTCCAAAAAAAAGGGCTATTTTTTAAATCATCTCCACTCTCTGATGTTATCAGCCCACAGTAATTCATTGGGTAGTGTACAAGTGTTAACCACATCCAAGAAAGGGATTCAGGAAGGGGGCAAGTGAAAAAACACATGAGGGGGAGAAGTATAACAGTCCATACCAGGCAGCAGCCACGCAGCAAACAATCCTATGCCTTTGGGCTGCGCTGTTGGTTTTTATTGTCTCAATCTTGGCATACAATAATATATTGATACAATGGTAAGCATAACATGTCAATCAGGTTATATAACATGTCAATTAGATTATATAACATACTATGTTATTGTTCCTCAACTGTCCTTGAGCCCAGGATTGTTCAGACAACAGTTACTACAAGCTAGGTCTATCAGCTACCTTTGGACACAAGCCCAAGGATGTGTGGGGACAGGATCTGCCTCATTGGTGCCAAGACCATCACCCAAACTTGACTGTCTTCACAACAAGTCATTCATTCTTCATTTAATCACTGAAATAAATCAGAAAGAAAAATTCCTCTCATCTACTTTTTAGTTATTGAATGATGAAGTATTATCATTATTTCCTTAAGGAAAGAATTTTTTAAAAAAAAATCTGGTTCCCAACCACTTTCTAAGATGACCAATTTTTTAAAAATTTCTCTCTGCATTGTGTCATTATGAAGTCATATTTAAAAATATTTTATGTGTTTAAATTCATTGCAGTTATTGGCCATTGGGAGCCACATAAAGCAGGCTCTTGATTCCCTTATGTACCTCTCTAAATATAGTTTTAAAATACTGGTAATTATTTTTAGAACATTCTTGTTATATTGTCTGAGAAGATATTTCAATCTTACCTTCCAAGTTGCCTTCTCCTCTATAATTATTTATATTTTCAAGATTTCCTGGCTAATTTTAGTGGGAAATATCATGTAGATATAATACTATAGAAACTAGGGTATCTCACTGATACATAGACATGGATAGATGGATACATGGACACATTTAGGAAATATTTTTAATGAGAATATAACATATTTGTCTATTACTTCATCCAGAAATACATAGAGTACTGAAATACAGATAATGTGCCACACATATCTCAGGGCCCATAAATGATTCTGCCATTATCAATTCTTGTTCTATCAAGAAAGCAGCTCTTACAATGGAAAAATTTCAAAAGAAATCACACCTAAATGTGGAATTAAGAATTTTGACCTTACTGGTGAAATTCCTCTCTTGACACCACAGACAAGTGTATTAAATTTAAGCTAATTTACCTAAAAATCATTTCTCCAAATTGTTCTTCAGAGCACAAAATCCAAAGGGTGTTAATAGGTAGCATGCAATAAAAATCTTCTGTGGCCAAAAAGTGTGGCAAATGCTTATTTAAGCCATCTTCTTTATTGCAGAACATCTACCCTATGACTTTCCAGAAGGAAAATAAAATATGCTGTGCAGTCAAATTTAATATACTATAGAGTTCTTCATTCTCAAACTATCTAGAACTGTGCTGAGTAGTGTGATAGACACTAGTCAAACAGGTTATTAAAATTTAAAAATAAATAAAAATTAAAATTTTAATTCAGATGTTTTGACTCTGTGCCAAGATGAAGCTACAATTACCAGATTTACCCTCTTACCTAAAACAGTCTCAAAACAAAATAAATTAAACAACAGTTTCGACACCAAACTTCACAGTGGGCATTCTGAGAAACTGTAAACAAAGGAAACAATGTGAGCCCGGGGACTGCTCCAGATTACTGCTTTGAATAAAATTGAAAATGATTGCAAGATGTCTATGGAAATGCAAATAACCTAGAAGAGTCAAAACAAATTTGACAAGGAATAACAAGATTGGAGATTAGCAATACACAATTTTAAGTTTATCATAAACTCATAGTAATCAAGACAGTGCTCTGATGTTGGAAAAATAAACAAATCAATGGAACAGAATAGATTCCAGAAATATGTACGGAAATTGATTTTCAACAAAGTTTCAAAGGCAATTCAGTTGAGAAAAAGGTCTTTTCAATGAATGATGTTGGAACAATTGAATATCAATATGCAAAATAAATACATTTAATCTATAACTTGGATACAAAATAGATGATATACCTAAATGTAAAAACTAAAACTATAGCACTTCTAGAAGAAAAAACAAAGTTGAAAACCTTGTTTTGCCTAACTCATGTTAGGCAATGATGTTTAAGATATGACACCAAAAGCATGATCCACCAAAGAAAATTTGATAAATTTGGACTCTGTCAAAATTAAAAACTTCTTATCTTCTATTCTTTGAAAAATGCTGTAAAGAAAATGAAAGAAACACATAGTCCAGAGAAAAAAATTGTCAATCACATACCTAATAAGAGCTAACATCTAGAATATTTACAGAATTCTTATAACTCAATACTAAGACATAGTACCTAAAAGAATAATGTTTTAAGATACTTCATCAATAAGCTATATAAGTGACAAATAAGCACATGAAAAGATGTTCACCAGTATTAGCCATTAGACTACAGGTGCAATCTACCAAGAGTGACAATACCAGGAGGTGGAAAGAAGGATGGAAGAAGACAGCAGGCTGTTGATGGAAGCAGATGAGTTCACATTTGTTTCTGCTGCACTCATGTTTTCCTGAGACACCAAAGGAGATACAGAAAGGGAAGTGAGTCTGAAGCTCAGGGAGAGGAAGTTTAGAGTAGCTGTGGAGTTTGTGAAGTATACACACATAGGGGTACCTAAAATCATTAGAATAAATAGCTTGCACAATGAGGAGTGATGTGGATGAATACTTTGAGGAAGTACAGGGTTACTCACATGTAAAAGGAATTTTATTGCAATTCAGAATCAATCATAACTAATCCATAGGAACTACAGAAAAGTTTGATATTTTTGTAATTTTACATTAAGATTTTCTAAGTCATCCAATGAGATTTTACTAAACATTTGAAATCCTTATTTTTCTCCAGAAGATAAAAAGCATTTTTTGATCCAAGAACATATTCTATTTGAAAAAAATTACCCAAATGAAGAAAAATATCATTTAACTTTTCATATGAAGACATGCAGAGTAAATCAGACCAATTCTTAAGAATGTCAATTATCTGACATATTATTTTTTAAAATTACAGTTACTCTCAGCTTAGTGTGTAGCCCTAAGCACTTTTACCCATAAATGGTGTATTTTTTTGACAATTTTTAAAGAGATAGCAAAATTAAGCAAGAAAAAAGATGAAAAAGGAAAAGAAAGACCACAAAGCCCTTTTGTACTTTATTTTCTTCTCTTAGATTCTAGTCAGCCTTTATTGACCTGGACACCATGATATTTTATTGAAATGAATAATGTAGGTAAATATTTTTCACAGAAAAATTTTATAATGTTTGCATATCCATTCAACATGATAAAATATTTTTAGGTGAGTCATCAAGATACAGTAAGAGCAATATTTTTTATATATAAAAACAAAGAAATAAACTTCATTTTTTAAAAAGTATTTGACATACCTAGAAAAGGGAGAATTAAAGTTACTGGATTATAGCTCTGATAAAGGTTTCCCCATAACAGCGATCAAATAGTCTGGTCCAGTTCAGGGCAAGGAGAGAGTCTTCTGAAACACATTGAAATCTGTTTCCCTGTAATGTTTACTCAGTCATCTTCATTCCACTTGTTTGAAGCCATATCATGTTACCCAGTCATATATTTTATTTGTTCTGTATAGAAATGAGAGTAGTTCTTTCAGCACATAAAGATTTATTACGTGAATTCTCCAAGCCTAGATGAAGAAATTCTATCATTACACTCAGAGTTATGTGTCATTTGCAAATGAGAAAAATGACTATCATTTAGTTGTTTGCTACAAATTTCAAAGCTGTTTTTCCTACCACAATGTGCATTCCTTTGTAATCTGGAACAAAGTGTGCCCAAATAGCCTGGAAAAGATTTCTTCTTAGAAGAAGAGGAAAGCAACATTTTTGCTTGCTTTCATAGAATGACCATTCAAAATAATTCTACCGTTATCATTTATGTGCAAATGTGACAGTGTTCATTTCCTTTTACATTGCTATTAGTTTTCAAAATAAGAAGCTTGAATAAATTAAACATGGATTTTATTTGGTTTTGCTTTCAATGTTTACAGTATTTTGAAAAAATTCTTCTCAAGCACTAAGATTCTACTAACTTTATAGAAGTCATCAAGGACAGTGTTTGTCACATACATGACTCCTTTATGTGTGTGTGTCTGAGTAGGTAGTAATAGCCTGTACTCTCATTATATATTTAAAAATAAAAAATATGACTGTAAGCAAGAAGTTTGTTAATAATGCTATTATCTAGCTATATAAAAAAAATTACGTTTTCATCTCTGGTTCCAAAAGAAGAAAAAGGAGAATGGTTATCTAAAGAGGTATACAATCTGAGAGTCACTGCTATCTCATCATGTTTCAAAGAACAGTTTTAAAATGTTGTAAAACAAAATAAATTAGCTGTGTCAGAAAAAGAGTTTGTGAGCCAGCAAGGAAACTTTTGTCCTCAAGTACAATTTTACATATAGTGAAATGTACATATTTGGACTTTTTAGAAAGTCTTATGATTAAAACATAAAAGAATATGATCTATGTTAAATTGTGCTTCTAACACCCAACCTGATGTTTTTAAGATTTATCTATATTATTGCACATATCGTTAGTCTATTAATTTTTTTTCTGAGTACTACTCACTTGTATGACTCAAACCACTTTGGATCTATGAAGTTATTATGGACATTGGAATTGTTTCCATTTTTGGGTTACTCTGAGTAAATCTGCTCTAAGCGCTCATCAACAAGTCTATTTTTGTAGGACTATGATTTTATTTCTCTTGGGTAAATACCTAAATGAGGAATTTCTCAGATGTATGGTAACTGTATGTTTACATTTATAAATAACTGACAGTTCTACTTAAACCATATCCTCAGCAACTGAACAACTATTAAATAAGCAGGAAGTGTCTGAAACAACTATTTTGAATCCCCAGAGTCCAGTAGAACACTGTACAATATCCAAGGAAGAGTGGGAGGAACAGAATGGTAAATTATGTTTAAAGAACAGTAAGTTGCTCTCTCTGCATGATGGGTTACCTGTGCCCATTCCCTACTCTCATGGCTGGCTGCTGTAAGATACAACCCCTGGCTAGCTCACTGGTGACAGAAAAGGACGCAAAAGTATATTACCTAAGACCAGGAGTGCGCACAGCTGATCACTGATCACAGCCTTTGATTAGTGAATTAGGATCACTGGGGCACCTGGCTCTGAGGGCAGCCAAGTTCCAACCTGTGTTGACAAAGGCAACTGAGGAGACTTAAAGGTGCTATGATTCCTCTAACAAGAAGGGCTGCATTTGTTGAGCAGGTCAAGAATGTAAAACTGCAAAGCTGTGGAAGATGCTCCTGGCATCTTTCCTGATATCTTCCCCAGGACTGTTTGGATCTGGACTGTTGTTACCCCTCATGAGTCCCTGGCCTTGTTTTGTCTGGGAAAATTGACTTGGGAAATGTGTGTTCGGCATGGCCCCTCTCTCACAATTTGCCATCCAAGCAAAAGCAGCTAGAGACTTGCAAAAAAAACACTATAAGAAAATATTGAGGCAGATAGCCTGGGGCAAGACTTATCTGCTTTAAACACCTGGAAGAGGGAGGTCTGTATACTGGGAAATAGAAGGGGCATTCAAATTCCTGCAAACAGGAGGACAACCTCCAAAGCAACTAACAAGCACAAGATGAGGACAAGACACAGGCCCAGAAAAGACAGGGAAGACCCTGCACTTTGCATTTGCTTTGAGCAGAACTTCCTGGGAGGTCAGTAAACACTCAAAAAAATCTTTTTCATAGAGTGGGCATTACCATCCCCAAATCCTCAAGATTGGGGAATGAACAACGGATTAAAGTAGACTTACTATTATTCTGTTATAGCCTTATTATTATCCTGGCAATGGAAGAACTTTTATCATTGATATAAAGACAGTGGCTACCAGAGGTTCTGAGGGGAAGGACAGGGAAAAATAGGTGTAATATTGGGGCATTTTCAGGACATTGGAATTGCCCTACATGACATTGTAATGACAGACACAAACCATTATACATTTTGTAATAACCTATAAAATTGTTCAGGACAGAGTGTAAACTATAATGTAAAATATAGTTCACAGTTAATAGCAATGCTTCAATATGTGTTCAGCAATTGTAACAAATGTACCACTCTAATAAAAGATATTGTAAATGTGGGAAAGTTTGGGAGAGGGAAGATTGGGGCATATGGGAATCCCCTATATTTTTGATGCAACATTTATGTAATCTAAAGTTTCTTTAAAATTTAAAAAAAAAATAAAAGAAAAGAAAATCTGTTTCATATCACCAGCTGGTTATGAAATCAAGAAACAGACATTTCAGGGAATATATACCAGATTTAACATTTTTAAATCTTAAAATATTCAGTTCACCACAAAAAGTATAAGAGAAAAAAATATTAAAAAACAGGAAATGATGGCATATGCAAAGGAAGAGGATAAAAATCCAGAAAACACCAGTGGAAAAGACCATAATGTGGACATACTGAACAAAGACTTTAAAAAATATCTTAAAAATGCTCAAGGAGATGAAGGAAAATAAGGAGAAAGAACTGAAAGATAGAAAGAAAACAACAAATGAGCAACATGATAATCTTAATAAAGAGATATAACTTTTAGAAAGAACCCAAACAGAACTACAGGACTTGTAGACCACAATAACTGAATTGAAAAATTCCTAGGAAAGTTTCAAATGCAGATTGGAGCTGCCATAAGAAAGAATCAGTAAACTCAAAGACAGAAAGTTGAAATGGGTCAGGTTGAGGAGAAGAAAAAAGAATTATAAAATGTGAAAACGGCCTAAGAGAACTCTGGGACACCATCGAGTGTACAAATAAAATCATTATGGAAATACCAGAAGGAGAGGAACGAGAGAAGGGGCAGAAAGAATATTCAAAGAAATAATGACAGAGAACCTCCCAAACTTAGACAAAGACATGAATACGCACATCCAAGAAGCCCGGAAAACACCAAACATTATTAGCATGAAGAAAACCATACCCCATCAGATACTGATCAAACTGTCAAATTCAAAGGACAAGGATAATGTTCAGAAAGCTGCAAGAAAAAGCAGCATGTTAGCACAGGGGAGTCCTAATAAGATTGAATGGCGATTTGTCATTAGACACCATGGAGGCAAAAAGTCAGTGGGTTGAAATATTTAAAGTGCTGAAAGAAACCAACGGCCAACCAAGAATTTTATATCCAACATGACTTTCTTTCAAAACTGAGGGAAAAATTAAGACATTCCCAAATACACAAAAACTGAGAAGGTTAATCACCAATAGACCTGTCCCACAAGTAAGGCTAAAGGGAGTTCTTCAGACTGAAAGGAAAGGACATTAGACTGTGGTTCAAAGGGGCATAGTGAAATAAAGACTTCAAGTAAAGATAACAATTTGGGTAATTATAAATGCCATTACTATTATATTGTATTTTTCTTGGGTATATAAATCAACTTCTTACTTCCTACAGGTGCTAAAATGCAAATACACAAGAAGTAAATCTATGGTTTTGGACATGTGATGTATAAAGATATAAATTATAAAAAGGATGGAAAAAGGAGGTGGGACTGAGGGGTATAGAAAGTGTATTGTATGCTTTTGAGGTCAAGTTGACATCAAACCAAATATGATTGCTATATATTTAGATATTAATATTTATAATACATTTTTTATTAAAGAGGTTTGTGAACTTACAAAACAATCATGAACATGTGTGGAATTCTGATACAACAACCCTCCACCAACACACCACATTGATGTGGAGGATTTGTTACAGATTGTAAGATAATATCTTCAGACTATTACCACTAACTATGGTCTATAGAGTACATTTGGTATATTTTTTCCATACCTCCCTATTGTTAACACAGTGTATCTTTGGCATTGATGCAAGAACATTACAGTATTGCTTTTAATTATAATCCATAGGTTACATTAATTGTATTTTTCCCATGTTTCTCAGCATTATTATTGTCTTGCAATAGTGATGTATATTTGCTCGAGCTCTCAGAAGGGCATTCTTGTATTCTACTATTAACAACAATTTTCATCCACCTCTGGGTTCACTGTGTTATTCAGTCCCTAGATTATTCTCTAGCTTTCTTTCAATTGACATTTTCAGCCAAAATCCCATTTATAGACCAGCTGCATTAGTTCTACTCACTATAAAGAGTTACCATCAACTCTATCAATTTCCACAAACTTACAGTCAAGTTAATGAAAACTTCCACATATATTAAACATCAGTACACCTTCTCATCCTCCCTCTTATCTCCTAATACCCTTTACTCTAGGTTTTAACTCCATGCATTTATTCTTTGTATTTAGTTCATATATATGTCCTTATTTCACTTACCGTAATGTCTTCAAGGCTCATCCATGTTATCATATGTGTCCCAATTTCATTTCTTCTTACAGCAGCATAGTATTCCATCATATGTATATACCATATTTTGTTCATCCATTCATGAGTTGGTAGACACTTGCATTGTTTCCATCTTTTGGCAATTGTGAATAACATCACTATGAACTTTGGTATGCAAATGTCTGTTTGTGTCACAGTTTTCAGATCTTCTGGATATATTCCTAGTAAGGGAATTGCTGGATTTTATACCAGGTCCATATTTAGCTTCCTGACTGTGATGGTTAGGCTAATGTGTTAACTCGGCCAGGTTATTGTGTCCAAGTGCTTGGTCAAGCAAGCACTGGGTTAATTGTAATACAAGAACATTTATGGACTTTGGTCATGTGTGAGTTTATTGCATGGATGGCTGATTACATCTGCCTCAATCAGGGATATTGCCTTCAGCAGTGCTTGATGCTTTTATCCAATCAGTTTAATGCCTTAAAAGGGCAAGTGATTTCAACATTCAGAGAGAATTTCCCAGCTCGTCTTTGGACCACAAACTTCTCTCAGAAACTCATCAAAGACCATCATTGGACTTTCATCAGAGCCCCTGGTTTGCATCCCCATGGTCACATGAAAGACTCTTATAAAATCTCATATTATTGACAGTTATCTCCTGTTGATTCTGTTTCCCTAGAAAACCCTGACTAATATACTGACAAACTGACAAACTGTCTTCCACAGAGGCTGCACCATTTAACATTCCTCCAAACAGTGAAGGAGTGTTCCTATTTCTCCACATCCTCTCCAGCACTTATTTTTTCTGCTTTTTCTATAATGACCATTATATGCTGTGTGAGACAATATCTCATTGTCATTTTTATTTGTATTTTCCTAATAGCTAGTGATATTGAACATTTTTTCCTATGATTTTTGTCCATTTGTATTTCCCCCTTGGAGAAATGTCTATTTAAGTCCTTTGCTCATTTTTAAATTGGATTACTTGATCTTTTATTGTGGAGTTGTATGAAATCAAATCCTTAATGGACATGTAGTTTCCAAATATTTTTCTCCCTTTGTGTGGGCTACCTTTCCATCTTCTTGGCAGAGACCTTTGAATCACAAAAGTGTTTAAGTTTGAGGAGGTCCCATTTATCCATGTTTTCTTTCATTGCTTGCACTTTTGGTGTAAAGTTTAAGAATGCACCACATACAACCAGGTCTTGAAGATAATTTCTTATATTTTTTTCTAGGAGCTTTATGGTTGTAGATTTTATAGTTAGGTCATTGATCTATTTTATGATAATTTTTGCATAAGTTGTGAGGTAGGGGTCTTCTTCCTTTTGGCTATGGATATCCAGTTCTCCCAGCACCATTTGTTGAATAAACTATTCTGACCCAGCTCGATGGGTTTGACAGCCTTGTCAAAAGTCGCTTGACCATATATGTGAGGGTCTGTGTCTGAACCATCATTTCAGTTCCATTGATCTATATTTATGCCAGTACCATGCTGTTTTTTGGGTTTTTTGCTTTTTTTTTTTTTACAACTGTAGCTAGGTAATATGATTTAAAGTCAAGATGTGAGAGTCCTCCTACTTTGCTCCTCCCTTTAAAGATGTTTCTGGCAATTTGGAGCTGCTTATGCTTCCAAATAAATTTGAGAATAGTGTTTTCCATTTCTTTAAAAAATGCTGGTGGAGTTTTTGTTGGGATTGCATTGAAGCTGTATATTAATTTGGGTAGAACTGACATTTTAATGATATTTAGTCTTCCAATCCATGAGCATGAAATATTCTTCCCTTTATTTAGATATTTTTAAAATTTCTTTTAGAAATTCATTGTAGTTTTCAGAATGCAAGTGTTTTAAAACCTTGGTTAAGTTTATTTCTAAATATTTCATTCTTTTAGATGTTATTGTATAGGATTTTTTTTCCTGACTTCTTCTTCAGATTGTGCATTAGTAGTGAAGAGAAATACAACTGATTTTTGCATATTAGTCTTGTATCCTGCCACTCTGCTGAAATAATTTATTAGCTCTAGAAGCTTTATGATAGTTTTCAGGTGTTTCTAGGCATAGGATAATAACATCTGTGAATAGCAAAAGTTTTATTTCTTTTTCTTACTTGATTGCTCTAGCTAGAACCTCTAGCACTATATTGAACAACAGTGGTGACAGTGAGTGTCATTATTTTTTTTCCGATCTCAACAGGAAAGCTTCCAGTCTTTCACCATTAATATAATGTTACCTGTGGGTTTTTCATGTATGGCAATTATTATGTTGAGAACCTTTCCTTCAATTCCTAGTTTGTAGTATTTTATTCAGGAAAGGATGCTGTATTTTGTCAAATGCCTTTTCTGTGTTAATTGATATGATCATGTGATTTTTCTTCTTTATTAATGTGATGTATTATGCTGATTGATTTCCTTATATTGAGCCATCCTTGCATGCCTGGTATAAAACTCACTTGATCATGGTGAATAATTCTTTTAATGTGTTGTTGGATTCAGTTAACAAGTATTTTGTTGAGGACTTTTGCATCTGTATTCATTCAGGAAATGGGTCTGTAATTCTATGTTTTTTGTAATATCTTAAGTTGAATTTGGAATTAGTGTGATATGGGCTTGATAGAATGAGTTGATAGCATTCCTTCTTGTTCAATTTTTAGGAAGAGCTTGAATAAGATTGGTATTAAATCTAATTTGAATGCTTGGTAAAACTCACCTGTGAAACCATCTGGTCCTGGGCTTTTCATTTTGGGGAGATGTTTGATGACTGTTTCAAACTTTTTACTTGTGATTGGTTTGTTGGGGTATTTATTTCTTCTTAGGGTCATTCCTCAGAATTTTTCCATTCAATCTACATTGTCTAGTTTATTGGCATACATTTGTTCATACTGTCCTCTTATGATATCATTTATTTATGTGGGGTCAGTAGTAATGTCCCCATATTCAGTTTTGATATTATTTGCATCTTCTCTCTTTTTTTCCTTTGTCAATCTAGCTAAAAGTTTGTTGATTTTGATAATCTTCTCTAAGAACTGACTTTTGATTTTGTTAATTCCCTCTATTGTTTTTTTGTCCTCAATTTCATTTATTTCTTCTTTGATCTTTATTCATTCCTTCTGCTTGCTTTGGGAATAGTTTGTTGTTCTTTTTCTAGTTCCTCCAGCTGTGTAATTAGGTCATTGATTTTAGCTCTTCCTTCTTTTTTAATTTAAGTATTGTGGGCTAAAAAATTCCCTCTTAACACTGCCTTCACTACATTCACTAGTTTCTGTTGTGTTTTGCTCTCATTTTCATTTCTCTTGAGATATTTATTGATTTCTCTTGCAATTTACTCTTTGAACCGAACCACTGATTATTTAATAATGTGTTGTTCAACTTCCACATATTTGTGAACTTTCCTTTTTTCCACCTCTTGTTGATTTTGAACGTTATTCCATCATGATCAGAGAAAGTGATTTGTATAATTTCCACCTTGTTGAATTTTTGAGATTGGCTTTGTGACCCAATATATGGTCTATCCTGGAGAAAGATCCATGAGCATTTGTGGAGAATGTATATCCTGCTCTTTTAGGGTGCAATGTTATGTATGTTTGTTAGGTTTAGTCCATTTATCATATTATTCAGGCTCCCTCTTTCTTTAATGATCCTTGGCCTGGATGTTCTAGCCAATGCTGAAAGTGGTATATTGAAGTCTCCATCTATTATTGTCGAGACATTTATTTCTCTCTTCATTTAGCCAATGTTTACTTCATGTAATTTGTGACATACTGGTTAGGTAAATAGGCATTTTTGTTATTATTTTTTCCTGATGAATTGCCCCTTTTATTAATATATAATGCCGTTCCTTGTCTCTAATAACAGTTTTGTCTTTTAAAGTCTAGTTCATCTGATATATGTATAGCTAATCCAGCTTTTGTTTTGTTTTGTTTTGTTTACAGCATGCATGGGATATCATTTTCCAGCCTTTCATTTTCAATCTATTGGTATCCTTGGGTCTAAAGTGAGTCTCTTGTAGACATCATACAGATGGCTCATATTTTCTTATCCTTTCTGTCAGCCTGTGTCTTTTGATTGGGGAGTTTAATGCATTAACATTCAATGTTATAACTCTAAAGGCAGTTCTTACTTCACCCATTATGACCTTTGGATTTTATCTGTTATAGTTTACTTTCACCACTCTTTTTACACTTTTAGTTACTTTTACAGATATAATTGTCATTTTTAGACTCTCTCCCAAGCCTCTCTCTCCTGTCTATTCTTTTCATGTTGTAGCACTACCTTTAGTATTTCTTGCAAAGCTGGTCTCTTAGTTAAAAGCTCTCTCAGTTTCTGTTTATCTGAGAATATTCTAAATGTGTCTTCATTTTTGAAAGACAATTTTGCCAGATAAAAAATTATTGGCTGGCAGTTTTCTCTTGCCAAATCTTAAATATATCATACCATTGCCTTCTTGCTTCCATAAGTTCTGTTGAGAAATCAGCTCCTAATCTTAATAGGTATCCCTTGTATGTGATGCATGACTTTTCTCTTGCTGCTCTCAGAATTCTCTCTTTATCTTTGGCATTTGACATTCTGATTTGTAAGTGTCTCCTGGTAGGTCTATTTGGATTTAATCAGATAGGAGTATGTTGTGCTTCTTGGACATGGATATCCATGTCCTTCAATAGAGTTGGGTGATTTGGGACAAAAATGGTCATTATATTCTGATAAATATTGAAGAATTTCTTCAAATATTCTTTCTGCCCCATTACCCTTCTCTTCTCCTTCTGCAAACCCCATGACACATATGTTTGCATGTCTCTTGCTGTCATTTAGTTCCCTAAGACCCTGTTAATTTTTTTTCCATTTTTTCTTTTTATGCTCTTTTGTGTGTTTTCTATAGGAGGCAATGTCTTCAATTGTACTGATCTTTCTTTTGCATCTTCAAATCTGCTGTTATATACCTCCAGTGTACTTTTTATTTCATTTACCATGGATTTCATTCTCATAAGATCTGTTATTTTTCTATGTGTTTTTTCAAATTCTTCTTTGTGCTCACCCAGTGTGTTCTTTATATCTTTAATTTCTGTAGTTATCTCATTGAATTGATTAAGGGGATTTGTTTGAATATCTATGTTAGTTGTCTCAACTCCTTAATGTCATCTAGAGGCTTCTCTTGTTATCTTTTTGACTGGGCCATATATTCCTGTTTTTCTGTATGGATTGTAATTTTTTATTGGTGTCTTGGGATCTGGCTTATTAGATGTATTTATTCTGGGTGCAATTTCTCTCTTTAGTTTAGGGCTTTCTTGCCCTTTTCCTGTTCTTGGTTGTATAGTAGGATGTAGTCAGTACATTAAGCTCTGGAGGCTGATTCTGCCTGCATTGTCCCAGGAACCAACAAATTTTACCCCATCCTGCCCTTCTACCAGAGGTAAAGATGGAGCTGAAGCTGTGTGTAGTAATACAAGCTGTGCAGGCCAAGACTGTCTGTAATTGCTTGGAGAAACTGATGAAGTTTCACATCACTTCCTCCCCTGCCTGTAGTGGGAATTCAGTTGCAAGTGTGGGCAGCAAACTAAGCCGTGCAGGTCAAAAATGACCATAGTTACCCAGGTAGACTGATGTGGCACCAGCCCCCCTTCTACCTTGCCAGGGGTGGGGATGGACTCTCCAAAGTGCCCAATGATCTAATCCATGTGGGCCGAAAGCACCGGCTATTGCTCTGAAAGCCTGAAGGAATACTGTCCCATCTGCTCTTTAAGGAGTGGGGATGGAAGTACAGGTGCCCAAAAGACCATTCTGTGCAGGCCAAAGGCACCTGCACTTGCCCAGAGAGGCTGAGGAAACACACAGATCCCTATCTTATGGAATGTGCAGGGGTGGAGCCCCAGGCAGTCAACAAACCCATCCATGGGGGCCAATATTGCCAGTAAGTCACTTAGAGAGGCTGAGGGAACACAGGTCCCTTATTATCCTATTGGGGAGTGGGGATACAGCTACAGATGTCCGAGTATACAGTCTGTATGGACTGAAAGCACCCGCAGTTGCCAGAGAAACACCAGCCCCCTACTATCATATGGGGGTGGGGGGTAGGAATTACTGGCACTCAATAAATCAATCTATGCAAGTCAAAAGCACCTGCAGTTGCCCAGAGAGGCTGGTGCATGTCCCCCTGCTTCCTTTCTGCTGAAGGTGGGGCTGGGGCATAGGATAAATCTGCAATCTGATCTGGATGGAAAGAAATCAGTCCCTACCTTCACTATGATTTTCAATCAGCCCTGCTTCCCCTCATGCTGGTGGCAGAGTTAAAATGGTGGCTACTGGCCTCTTTCCAACTTGGCCAGGTTCAAACTTCAGCTGTTTTTAGTATTATACTTTATTCAGTTCCATTTACTAATCCATAGCTAAAGTCAGTGACTAACCGCCTCTTCTTCCCCTGTTAATGGGAAATGGAGATGCCAACTCCAGGCATGGAAGAGCTCCTTAGGCAGCTTGTACCACCACTGGAGGATGAGTAGAGTACTCTACTCATGAATACTCACTCACGTGGGCAGTCCCACTTCCATTCTTTTAAGGATGTTGCAGGATGCTCTTCTGGTCTCCTGGGACCCCAAACAGGTACTTTAGATAGCTCTGAGGGATTACTAACTGCCCTGTAGGACAAGCTGGTTCTTGGAGCTCCTTATTCTGCTGTCATCTTACCCATCCTCTCTAGATATTAAATTCTAACCCCATGGTAACTACAAGGAAAGTATATGAAAAAATATATCCAGATTACAAAGAGAAAGCACTCAATAGGGTACAACACAAAAAATCAAATATAAAAGTAGGGATTAATGGAAGAATTGAGGGTCAAAAATGTATAATAGTTACAAAGACTAAATAGAAAAATGACAGAAGAAAGCCCTGCATTATCAGTAGTGACTTTACATGTAAATGGTTTAAACTCTCTAGTCAAAAAGCAGAGATTTGCAGACTAGATTAAAAAAGCATGACATAACTAAATGCTATTTTTAAGAGACTCATATTGAATTAAAAAACACAAGTAAGTTGAAAATGAAAAGATGGAAAAAATATATCATGCAAGTTATAACCAAAAGAGACCTGGGATAGCTATAGTAATGTGAGATAAAATAGGTTTTAAGTAAAAAACATTTATGAGGGACAAAAATGGTCATTATATTCTGATAAAGAGGTCGATTCAACAAGAACTAACAATTATAAATATATAAGCACCTAATTGCAGAGCCCCAAAAATATTTGAATCAAATACTGACAGATTTGATAGGAGAAATTGATGGCTCTATATGAATAGTAGTTGACTTTAATACACCACTTATAATAATGGGCAGAACATCTAGACAGAAGATTAATAAGGAAACACAATATTGGAATGATACTCTCAAATT
Organism: Tolypeutes matacus; assembly: GCA_026826555.1. NCBI lineage: Eukaryota > Metazoa > Chordata > Mammalia > Cingulata > Chlamyphoridae > Tolypeutes > Tolypeutes matacus. Next base: position 9,183,269 of record JAKSZT010010858.1, on the reverse strand, counting down.
AGGCCTAACAGAAATATATAGAAGACTTCATCCAACAACAGAATACACAGAATAAATGAGTGCCCATGGATCATGATCATTCTCTAGGATAGATCATATCTTAGGTAAAAAAAATATAGAAATCATACAATATATTTTCTCCAATTACTATGGGATAAAGTTAGAAATCAATAAGAGGGAGAAATGGAAAATTCAAAAATACGTGGAAATTAAACAATGTACTCTTTAACACCAAAGGGTTGAAAAGGAAATCACAAGAGAAATTAGGAAATATTTTGAGATGAATGAATCTGCAAAGGCAGAGCTGAAAGGGAACTATATAACTTTAAATGTGTACATTAAAAAGGAAGAATGACTTCAAATCAGAGTCCTAAACTCAAAAGTGGCAGAACTAAATAAAGAAGAGAAATCCAGACCCAAAACATGCTGAAGGAAGGAAATAACAAAGATTAGAGTGGAGATAAATGAAATAGAGAACAACAACAAAAACAGAAGTTAGCTCTTTGAAAAGATCAATAAAATTGACAAACCTTTGGCTAGACTGACAAAGATAAAAAGAAAGAGATGGTACAAATTACTAAAATTAGAAAGGAGAAGGGGACATTAGAACCAACACCACTGAAACAGAAAGCACTACAAAATGATACTATGAACAATTATATACCGATAAATTAGATTACCAAGGTGAAATGGACAAATTCTTAGAAATACCCAAACTATCTGCACTGACTGAAGAAGAAATAGATCTCAACAAATCATGTAGTGAAGAGCGTTAATCAGTAACCAAAAACATTTCAAAAATGAAAAGCCCATGAGCAAGTGGCCTCACAGGCTATTTTTTTTTTTTTTTTTTCTTTTTTGAGGTACCAGGGCTGAGGTTTGAACCCACCTGGGACTATGTGGGAAGCCAGCACTCAAACCAACATAAGCTCCCCTGAGTTGGTGGTTTCATTTGTTTGCTTGTTGTTTTGCTTTTGTTTTTAGAAGGTATCTGGGATTTAACACGGGGCCTCCGGTTTGGGAAGAAGACCACAATCACTTGAGCTACATCGGCTCCTGTTCACAGGCAATTTTACCATACATTCCAAGAAAACATAAAACCAATCTTGCTGTAGTAATTGAAGTAGAATGCATACTTTACTTCCTCCAGGAGGCTTTCACATATTTTGTATTTTCCTGGTGATTTGAGGGTGAATCTACTACTCTTATTACTGCAGTTGATATTATTTACACATTTGCCCATAAAGTTCTTCCTCTCTCATCCTTTGTTTCCTTGGGCATAATGTCTGATGCACATACTAGGCCCTCAAGTGTATTTAGGTTACTGATCTTTGAATGATTGTGGCTGAAATTTTTATTTAAACATGCCGTCTGCCTATTGTATAATTAAATTCATCCACACTTCAATTAACACAACCAATAAAACAAATGAATGTAATAAATGTCATTTTCAAGATTACATATTCATAAATGGAATGAGCAAACTACATTGTACTCTATGTTTTAAGAGAAATCTAAAGGTAAACTTACAGAAAAACCATTTTAAAAGTGATAAATCACAAAAATAACACTTTATTCTTTAATAAGCATTTATCAAATTGCCATTGGGTGAAAAAAACAGTATTTCAGACCAAAATGTTCATAACTTACTGAAACAGTATTTTTATTAATAATTTCCTTACTTATTAAAATAACACTTTGAGGCATGATAATTATTTTGCATATTTCATAGAAAGAGGGAAAAACATACAATTAAGTTACTTGCCCACATCCTGGTAAATGAAGAGACAAGATTTTAAACATGGCTTTTTGATTAGAGAATTAGAATTTTTTTCAGTATGACTTTTAACTATACTCAAAACATTTTGTTTTTCATTTTCATGATGCTTTAATTATTTCCTGAAATGTTACTTATATATTTTTCATATTTATATTTGTTCTGGATTAATTCTTAATTAATTCAAATAAGGTAATTTTTATTACTTTTTATACAATTTGGCAAAGGATAAACAAAATATTTCAAAGTTTTATGTTTCTTTACCAATTAGTCAAACACTATGAAGCTAAAATAATAGAATGAACCTTATTTTAGAGAAAAAAGATGGAAACATTTATTTTTTTAGCAAATTGTAGAAAAAGTTGAAACCTGTTGATAAATTGTATAAAATATTTACACACAATATTTACACAGACTATTAAAGAAACATGGTTCTTTGTAAAAGGTGTGGTATCATGTCAAAAATGCACAAAACCAAATTTTAACCATCTAGTTTGGGACAGAAGATGAAGAAAATCATCCATTTACTTGTTTGTCTGGGTGATGAAGGTATAGCCTGTATTGATAGTTCTTTCTAGTCTATATTTATGAAAATTTAGTGAGGTAATGTATATGAACTTTAAACCAACAAAGAGCAGTTTTCAAGCTATTAATCAAAATGTAAAGGTATTCCCATATTTTTACCAAAATATGGGAACACTGAAATTGAATTAAGTTGATTAAATATGAATATTGAAGTCTCAATTATACAGAATTAGTTTAAATATTTAAAAATTTGACTGTAAACTCCTTTAAAATAACCAAATATAACTGAACTTTTCAAAGAAAAATAAACTTAAGAAGTTGCTGACATGTATTTTATCAAACTTTAAAAGGATTGACTTTAAGATGGTATTATTTTAAAATACAAATTAAATGTGGAAAATAAATTTGATTTCCCCAATTGATAGAAGAGAGAGAGAGAGAGGGAGAGGGAAATAGAGTGGGAGAGAAAGAGAGAGAACATAAGTCAAATAAAAAGATTTCCTGCAGCTTTGATAAGAAAATGACTATGGATCTATTGACATATCCATATATTCTAAATATCAATAATATTTTATGCAATAATATAATGATTCACCACATTTTACATTTTATGGAATATTTCCTTAAAATTTTATTATGAATACTTCATCTAGGAGGACTAAAAAATAAAATGCACAGGATTTAATTAAATACAATTAAAATTACAATTTTATTTCACAATTATTTTGAGATTTCACAAAAACCTAAGCCATAAAAAATATAGTTTTTAGATAATTAAACAAAGGAATAAAAATAATCAGTGAAACCCAGAGATTTTAAGAATCAAAACTCTAAAAGAGATAAACTCTTTCAACTGATACCAAAGCCTAAGGAACATGCAAAAAAATATCATTGTTATAGTTTTGAGGTACAGGACATGGAAGATAGAATTTTATAATAAAAGGAACATTGGATATGAGATGAGGGACACTGGGAAGGTGGAGAACTGTGTATGGCTGAAATGGACAGTTTGGATTTTGGAATTTTAGTTGATGCTTTGAAATTTGTCTCACATTCCTGTCTTGCCATGTAAAACACACAATTGAAAAATATGGGTCTGGCAAGAGTCAAGTCATGTCCAGTATTATCTTGAGGAAGAAGATCACATTCAAGTAAGCATCCTCTGGATCAAATATGTAATAAGAAGTAGGTAGGTGTTAAGGGAAAATATTTTCATACACTTTCATTTGTGAATTTTAATCATTAATTGACCTTTAAATTTGTTATGATAACAATATTTAATTTACTGGTAAGTGGGAAGTTGAGCAATTAAAAAATTTTGCATTCCTTTAAAAAGAAAACTTGGTTCGTTTTCATAAGGATAAAACAGATTGAAAAAATTGTTTCCTATGGAAAACAGCTGCAAATTGAACAAACACCCACAATTTATATAAATATGGAATGTCATCTAAGTGACAATTCCATACTATTCACTTAGGCTATAGAATATATGTTAAGTAATGCTTATTTCTTTGGCGGAATAAAATTGTTTTTCCTACCTTTTATTTAAAAAAAAATAATAACCAGTGAAATGTAGATGTTGATGATACTTGGGAGTTCATACTGGCCAATGTTGTCTAACAATCTGCTCTTGAGCATATGGAATACTTTGCACCATATTTCAGGCTTATTCCAAGCTTGAAATTAGGCACAATGGTAAATATGAACAATTGGTACATGAGGGCCATCTGGCATTTTTTGGCAAAGCTTCATTCTTATTCCACAATGCTTTAGGAAATGGTAACATCTGCTTAGTGTAGCAGTCTATCCAAAATGGATGTCAATTCATTAGATTTCTGGTTCATTAAACTTATCCTGGTAAGTCAAGTGTCATGAAATACATTTTTACCTAATGTGTTTCATTAATGATTGTTTAAAAACTAACATTTCCATTTATATGAAAGTACAATGCTCTTCAAAACACTCACACACAAATAAGGATCAAACTGTTGGGGATTGAACCATGTTGCCCACAAAATATGTGAAGTCATTTCTAAATAGGGCTTTTTAAGATGTTATAAGTTAAGGTGAGACCAAACTTAATAAGGATGGACCTTAATCCAATATGACTGAAGACCTTATAAGCAAAGAAAATTGAACACAGAAGTAGAAACCTAAGGAGAGGACAGAGAGAAAGATGGATTGTCATGTGACAAAGGCAGAGATTAAGCCACCAACAGAACTAGACAGACTTCATAGAAAAGTTAGCCTGTTGACACCTTTATGTTGGACTTCTAGTCTCCAAACGTGAGGCAATAAATTCCTGTTGTTGTTTAAGCCAACCAGTTTGGGTATTTGTTACAGCAGCCCTCACATACTAAGACCTATAACAAACCAAAATTATACAAAGGTACAAAAGTAATAAGGAGATAAATGAGTTTTTTCTCTTTGCCATTCCCATTTATGACAGCAGGAATTCCAAGCAGAAATATCTTAATTCTAATTGTTATTGGGCAGGTGTGACTATTTTGGAATCATTAGTAAAAGCTAGCTATTAAATGAAGCACTCTAAAACCTATTTTATGTATCCTTCCAAATGCATTTATAAATTATCCATAGACACACACCCATAGATACAAAATTGCACAAATGTGTTTTATATAAGCTTATACTCTGAATAGATCTCTGAAACTTGCTTTTTCCACATAATAAACATTTTCAGTCTTAAATTCAAAACATATAGATCTCTTAAATTCTTTTTTATTATTTAATATTTCTCCATTATATGGCTATATTAAAACTACAGAGCTCATTTAATGTGACCCACATTATTAGTCAAAGAATATTGTTTCTAGGGTTTTGGTTTTGGAACAATTTAAACAATATGTCAGTATATAAGTAAGTGTAAACATGTGCCCTTGTTGCAGTGGTTTAATTTTTAAAGGAGAAGTAAAAATTCTGTTTCTCATAAATGTGATTGATTACATTTTGAACAAAATTAAAGAATCTGAGAGGGCTCTCAAAGCTTGAAGATTTTGCTTTAATTTGTTCTATATTCAGTCATAGAGTCAGCAAATACTTATCATCTACCATTATCTGGCATTGTGGACACTTTAGATTACAAAATAAAAAATGAATTTCTTAACTTCAGTCCTTATGTAGCTAATAATGTAGGAGAAGAGATTACATAAATAAAATTTATCTGATAGGTATTATTTAAGAATTGTCTGCAGTAATGGAATCATCAAGAACAGACATTATACTCTGTTTTACATGAGACAGATAAGTTATCTTAGATAGAGTGCTATAGATAGCTACCATACAAGAACTGTTAATTTACCTTTGGGGTAGTTTCTTTCTATTTACTTTATTATACATATGCGATGAATTAAAAAATTGACTTCTAAATTAAATCTTATTTAATACACATAATCAGAATATCCTTACAATATTATTTCATACCTGAAAATATGAAAAAAGTAAGCATAGCCAGAAATGTCTGGACAGATTTTGACAGCAGAAATCTGAGAAGAAATATCTTAATTCTGATTGCTCGTGGGGGATGTGTGACTATTGTGGAATCATTAGTAAAAGCTAGCTATTAATTAAATGAAACTCAATACTTCTAAGCTCTGCCTTCAAAAATATAAGAACAGTCTGAGAGCCTGTGAAATGATTAGTCAATTAAATAACAATCTTCCCACAAAAATCATAATATTAATAAGAAGAACATATAAATCCAACTAAAACCTATTTTTTTACAGCACATGCATGACATTGGAGGCATCTCTAATTTCCATGTCTGTTGTGGAAAAAGAAAAGTACAAGATGGGCTCAATAGTGTCAAGAAATATTTAACCACCACTGTCCCCACACACAAAGTGAGCCATGGATGGGAAATATTGAGAACAAGTGTGGAAATCAAAATGAAGAGCTTAAAGTGTGTGGCAATGAAATTAGAAGGACATCACTGAAAGAGAGGGAGGAAATTTGGAAGAAGGGGATTGTCTTTAGAGATCCAGTGATAAAGGGAATGAAGGATGCAAATGATGGCAATTTATGGTCCTATGGGAATAAAATAGTGATAAAGAGTTTCTAAAATTATTTCAGTAAATTGTCTTTCATGCATTTTTAAGGTATGTAACTGGTTGCCTACATATTTAAAATTGTGAAATCTTGCTGGTCAAGGGACCCTCCTTTTAAAAATGTCCCTTTTTAGAGCTGTTATTTTTTTTAACCTTAAGCCTACTTTGTCAAATATTAGTTCTTATAAAAATCTTTATATTGGTTAATATTTGTATATATATTTCTATCTTCCTATAATCACATTTTCTGTGTCCTAATTAAAAAAAAAAAAAGTCTCATATGCAACATTTTTTTCTTGATTTTTTTTTTTTTTTTTTTATTTAAGCAGTTTTACTATGATGCATACTATACCTAAGTGTGGTTTTCTTTATATCATATTTTCTTGGGATTTGAAGAGCTCCTAGAATGTAGGGGTTAACATTTAACACCAGTTTTTGAAAACTTTCAGCTAATGTTTCTTCAAATATTTTCATTTAAATTGTATGTGTATTAGATTTTTTCCTTGCTTCTCAGATGTTTCTTAACCTTTTTCTCCCTGCACTATCCATTCTCTTTTTTCCTTTATTTCTGTGCATCCAATATAATCCTGTCTTCTGTTGTTTTTAGTGTGCTTTTAAATGACATATTGAACTCTTAATTACATTTTTTAAATTCTAAAATTTCCATTTCTTTGGTTTAAAAACTCTCTATTATATTCTTAGGCCAGAAGAAAATTAAATTCTCTCTGGAACCAGATTAAAGCATATACATAGCAGAAATGTTTCATGTATAGCATCCATTACTGAGTAAAAATGTATCATATAGGACCACTTCTGGCATGTGGACACCAAAGGCTGAATGTACGACAGCAGTCACCTCACAAAATAAAGCATCTACCTGAACACACAGCTGTTCTTTAGGAACAGACATCTGTTGCTTTAATGATCACTGTTCCAATAGGATTATCTTTCAGTATTAAAGTCATTATATTTGAAGGAACCAGTGGGATGTCCAATAGGGACAGTTAATTTCATACTGTCATTGTTGCTGTGATTTCACAAAAGTTTAAGACCTTGTCAATAAGAATTTTGCATTCCATTATCTTATGAAAAAACTTGGCCAAACCATACTCATTTGTGCAAAAGAACTTTAGTTTGTTGAAGGATATAGATAGCAAACTCCTTGCAAGCCAGCATTGGACTTTTCAAACCAAATCTGTAATGATATGCTTTGCTCTGTTTTCAGCATTGTCATTTACAGGGAAGTTATGTTTTAATTATAAAATATACAAATACTCAATTTAAAAATCTATTTTCCTGATTTTTGTTTTGATGTGTATGATGGGAATTTACATTTAAGTGTGATTTCATTTTTTCATACTTATGCGGTATGAAAAATCCTGAATATAATTTATTTTAATTACCCAATAAGTATTCTCTGTAATTTCTAGTCTAGTAGTCGAATTTAAATTATCTCTCCCTATATATATATATTAGAGATACTTATATATAATATATATATAACACATATATAATCCTTGAGATCATTTATGGGTGAAAAAAACTAAAGAACAAAACAAAACAAATGTGATTTTACTTAGGATCTTTAGCTTGTATTTTTTTCAGCAATTTAATAATACCTGCGTGCAATCTAAAAAAAATAAAACAAAACAAAACAAAACAAAAAGCCATGAATATGTTTGTTTTCTTTCATATTATAAAAGCATGATGTTGGTTCACAGTTGTAGACAATTGGAAAATTGCATATTACAAAGAGGGAAAGTTAAATTACCCATAATTACCCACAGATAAAAACTGTTTTGTTTTTTATCCTGTGTGCAGTTTTGAATGTTATTTCTTAATGCTAATATAATACATATTTAAATTTGCTTTAAATTAAATTTCTGTTAACTTTACCTGACAACTTTTTGCAGTTTTTCAGATAAATGATTATTTGCTTTGGCCATTTTCTAATAAAGTATGTTTGACCTTTAATCTTTTCACTAAAGATCCCATTATTTAAACTTCTTGTTATTGATGATACCTAAGCAATAGCCCTCGTGTATGTGTTTGCCATTGCCCCTGTATTGTTCTCCTTTATCATTGTTATTTTGTGAAATTGGACTAAAGATATATAGAAATGGATAGGTATAAAAGCCAAGTAAAAAAATCTGTGTACATTTATTAAGAAAAATAAAATATGAGTGCATGATTATTATGGGACTTTTTTTCTTGCTTATAATGAAATGTTGTCTACAGTTTAAATGGCCCCTTTAAACAGTTTTTTCAAATATAAAGTATGAAAAATTTTGAATCAGGGGTCAATTGTGGTGGTAGATTTCCAGACAGTCACTGACAGTTTGAAGTTATTTTATGAAGCCCAAAAAGGAAAAGATTATATTCTTGAACTAATCCATTCCTGGTTATGTGGGGTGCTTTTGATTGGACTACAACAGTGAGGCAAGTCTCAGGTTGGAACTCCATCCTCTTAGTGGAGCGTTATATAAACAGAGAGACAAACAGTGAGAGACAAGAGAAAGGAAGCCACCACTTTTTACCTTGCCATGTGAGTGAGGTCTCGAGGATCACTAGCACCAAGGCTTAAGCACCCTAAGAGGCTGGGCCACGGGGGAGCTCAAAGTTGAAGAGACAAGCCAAATGCCTGATAACCCACAGCTGAACTTGGGAAGAAAGCAGAGCAGCTGAGACTGAGAGAGAAGACCTGGAAAGAGACAAGCCCTATGCCTGATTGCCCACAGTTAAGCTCCAGGAGACAGGTTGATTCTGGAGGGGAAGGCAGGGGCCTTAGCAAACATTGACCACCATCTTCACCACGTGGCAGGACACCAGGATCACCAGTAGCTGACTTTGGTGAGGATGCATCTCCAATTGTGCTTTAATTTGGATATTTCACAGCCTCAGAACTATAAGCTTTTACCTTAAATAAAATTCACATTATAGCAGACAACTCATTTCTGGTACTTTGCCTTGGCAGTCATTTGATAAACTAAGTCTCTTCTTTAAATTCTGTAATAATTATAATTGTAGTTCAATTATTTTATTTTCATAATACCATGGTTTCTCTTGTATTTTCAATATAGTAAGCTCTATTTGTAAAACAGCAATATTTGGTATTAGATTTTTTTGTGTGGTTCCAGACATTCATTGAGTAGATGATGATAAGTGTATATTTCTTCAAATATTTGAACTTGATACATTCAAAAGCAATTGTAATTTCTACTTAATAAAATTACTAAGTGTTAGAATCAGATGCTAGGATTTATATTGAAAATTATAAAATATGTTTATTTTCAGACCACTTGTTTTTCTCCCCTAGGATTTTTACTAACTCACTAGTTCACTGCTATTTTTAACTATATTAACTACCATACAGTATTTGAAAAATAGATTCATTTTTCAAGATATTTTTCTTGTTTACTCTTATGCTATATATATATATTATGATATATATATAAATAAAAGCTAGAATTTGAGTCTTTATAAATATTTGGAAGAAAAATATTGTTTTAAAACTAAAAATATAACGTTAATTAGTTCAGTATAATTAAGCTATCAGTCTAATATACTGATTTAGAACTATTTTCTGTAACTCAATACTTTCCCCATATCACTTTTTACCTCCATCCTGAGAACATAATCCTTCTCCCCATTTTCCTAAAAAATGAAGTCTTTCTTAGAGTGCAGAGTCATTAACTTTTCAAAAGGCTATCATTTTACATATTGTGATGATCAGTTTTATGTATTAGCTTGACTAAGCTATAGACTCATTTTGCTTTGCCATGTGGCAGAAGCCCAGGATCCAACCCGCAGCCAACCTTTGGTGAGAAAGCATCTCTGATGATGCCTTGATTTGGCCATTTTCACAGACTCAAAGCTATATGATTTTACCCTAATAAAATCCTATTATAAAAGCCAACACACACCTGGTATTTTTGCATTGGCATCCTTAAGCAAACTAAAATAGTAATATATATACACACACACACATAGTTTCTGTCCATCTTGTAAAACCCTGACAAATACATACATAAATGGAGAAGTTGGTTTTGAATTTTTATTGTAGAAATATTAAACTTTCACATAAAAACAAAAAATGAACAAGAACTCTGTGATGTTTCATGAGAATTTAACAGAAATTCAGAATATTAATGAAAACAGAAGGCTTTTTTCATAAAAATTTCATCAGTCTTGTTAAAAGAGGCAGCTGACATGTTTGTTATTAATTTTCCATTTTCATACACACTATATATATATGTATATATACATTGGAAGTGCCCAAGGAGAACAGTAAAAACAGTTAAACATATTAGGAGTACCCAGGAAAGATTAATGCCCAAAGGGCAGGAAACAAGACTTTCAGATACTATTATGAACTTAGCTAGTATTTCTTGTCTCTAAACAAGTTCAAGTATATTGTTTTATTTATGCTGAATTCAGTGAAGTTGTAAACTGTTGATAAACCCATTTTATAAATGGTTAAATTATAGCAAAGAGAAAGTTACTGGTTTCAAGTCTGCAGAAGTCCTTACTATCAAGTGTAATCCACAAGAATAGTACAACTTTGTTAATTCAGACTTGATTCCTGAATTTAAGATAATTTGTAAAAGAGATTGAATAAGAACCTGTAGTGATTTGAAGCTGTATATATCCCAGAAAAAAAATATGTACTTAAATCTAATCCATTCATGTGGCTGTGAACCCACTGTAAGTAAGACATTTTGATGAGGTTACCTCAGTTAAGGCATGGCCGACCTCAATTATATCTTAATCCCATTACTGAACTCCTTTATAAGTGGAAGAAATTCAGGTATAGGGAGAAAAATGCACAGAAGCAAAATGCTGAAATTTAATGGAAACTCCAAAGAAGAGAGAGGTGAGGAGAGGCCGCCATGTGCATTGCCAAGTGACAGAGGAGTGAAGGACCAAGGATCACTGGCAGCCATCCCCAGAAGAGCAGTCTTTGGGAAGAAATCATCACCTTCATGATGTCTTAAATTGGACTTTCTTTTAGCCTCAAAATCATGATTGAATAAATTGCCATTGTTTAACACAGCCTATTTCATGGTATTTGCTTGAAGAGCCAAAGAAACTAAAACAGAATCTAATGATACATATTACATATAATCTACAACTCATTACTTCTTTATATACTCAGTAAAATAGTTTGTGATCCATACTTGGCATCACCTCTAGCCACTCAAGCCTTGCACATTTTGTTGATATTTGTACTTGAAAGAAATATGTGCATTCCTTTTCAGATGTTCTTTAAACATCATATCTTAAAGATGTCATTTATACACACTACTCTTCCTTTTTCCAATGTTAGTTCAGTGAAATCTAATTAAACAGTAAAAATAGCAATTGTTGACAACATCTGCACAGTACCCTGCAGTTTGCAAAAAATGTTCACACATTCTCACTTGAGTTGTGCATAATAATCCTGTTATGAGATGTCTCTTGACATTGAGGCTAAAAGTGTTAGAAACTGTAAAACTAGAGTCATTGAACATGCTGTAGCATTGAAGAGTGTAATGCCGAAGGGGAGGACATGAATGCACTACATTAAATCCATATGTAATTATCAAAATTGGGAGACTGAATTTTTAGTGCCTTGAATTAGATTTATCTTCATAAGTGATGTATCTGAATGGATTTTGTATTCATTACATCCTAGCTTGTAATTTCTATAAATTTATAATATTTGTAATTTAAAAAGTGTCCATAATGCCAACAAAAATGTTTCACATATTCCAGGTAATGTGGGAAAAGACTGAAAATCAAGAGAAAGTGTTCAAAGAAGTTTGAGATGTTGACATTATCAAAAAATAACTTTTAAAAATAAAAATGATTAATATTGGCAAGGTCATAGATGAGAGCGTGATAAATTTCTCCTAACCATAAAAGATACATATATATATATATATATTCAAACTGAAATTATTTTTTGAAAAATATAATAAATGATAAAATTACAGCAAAATATATGATTTTAAGAACAGAATGGATAAAGTAAAATAAAGCACTAATGGATTAGAAAATAAATCAGTAAAAAATATCCAGACTAAAGCATAGAAATATTATAAAAAGGAAATGCAATAGATAATACTGAGGCATATAGATAATAAAGATGATGATGGAGTCTAGTTGAGTGTAATAAATACATAGAAAAAATGTATAAAAACAATGTCATGAAAACCAGGAGGAATTCAAACAAATTTGAGGATTTTCATAGTATTAAATATTTTAAGATGTGATAAATTAACTAATATATCATAATAATGTTTAAACGTTGTTGTAATACACTGAAACAGATCACAATACAAAGTAAACTTAGCATTTGAGAGCAGTTTGCAGATGACTGTAGTTTGAATATTCAGTGCAATTTATTTGCTTTCATTGCAGCTTCCAATATGCCTAATGCACAACAATCAGGTCCGGGCATACAATACATTTAAGGTGGAAGATATCAAAGTCTTTAAATTCCATTGACCTGAAATGCCACTGGACTGTAAGGAGGTACTTTTTAAAGAGGGAACTCTGAAGGCACATCCAATGTGGTGTCAGTGGAGGATATAAAGCCATAAATGATAGGAGGCATTAGTCTGAGTGCAGGGTTTCAGTGATATTGGTAGCAAGTTTCTTCATAGCACAGCTCAGGAATTGCAGCTGGGCTCAGACTGGAGGTCAATCTGCCTCAACTTGACACTTACCAGAGCAGCATCTTCAGTGGTTTTTTTATACTAAGTGCCAACCTGATTATCACTAAGCCATTCCATATCATTTCTTTGCACAAGTGTTTGGTTATCATTTATTATGAGCACATATTTTTTCTCAATTTGTTTACATTCTATTTGAGGTCAACCTGTTTCCCGAATTTGGGTGTTTTTCTCAATTTGTTACATTCTATTTTGTGGTCAACATATTTACATGTTGTTTACAATTATTTGTGATTCAAGATCATTAATATCATTTCAGTGCACCACAAACAATATTTAGTCCATAATGAAAAATGATGCATTCATTAGAGTGCATTAAACATTAAAACAGTAAAATAATAAGAATACATAAATAACAATATAACTGGTATGATAATACTCTAGTAATTGAAAAACTAAGTGAAAAGAGAAAAAATGAACAATATATAAATTAGATAAATGTAAAATAAAGAATAAGATTTTATATTTAAATCACATATATAGGCATTTATACAATAACAGGAGGATAAAACAGTCTCATTAAGAGCTAGATATGAAGATGGAATTCCACTATATTTTGTTTATGAGTCTCACTTAAAATATTAATAAATGGAAGTGTTGAGTATAAAATTATTTGAAAATATGCTAGTCAGTAACTAATAAAGAGCAAATTCTTTTAGCTCACTTATTTTAGACAAAGTAAAGTTTATAATCCTAAGAATTATTATAGATAAAGAAAGATGTTTCATAATGAAAATGGGCCAATCCAACAAGAGGATACAAAAATAAACTGCTTTTTTATGCATCTAATCATATAACTTCATAAAAGATACAGCAAAATTATGTCAAAACTAAGCAGTAGACAAGATAACAGACAGAGTTAGCAGGTAGAAGGAAGGAAGGAAGGAAGGAAGGAAGGAAGGAAGGAAGGAAGGAAGGAAGGAAGGAAGGAAGGAAGGAAGGAAGGAAGGAAGGAAGGAAGAAAGGAATCTTAAAAACCAATATTAGAGTGCAGCAGAGTGCACTTGTCCTTCAGAAATGGGAAGAGGACAGGAAGACTTGTCAGGTGCAGGGGAGCTGTAGGGAAGAAGTGACATGGGAAGTCTTGCAGGGCACAGAATAAGTGATGGGGGGAGCTGTGAGGGTGGCCTTGCAGGATGCAATGGAGCTGCTGAGGGAGCAGTGAAGGCAGCATGTGAGGGTGGCCCAGCCAAGTGTGAAGGCAACTGCAGAAGCAGAATGGATGGTCATAAAAGAAGTATTGTTAGGCCTAGGCAGGTGCAGGTGGGTGAAGGGGGGTGGGGAGCCCAGATGGTGGTGCTTGGAATCCAGGGGCCAAGGTACTACAATACAACATCAAGGAAAGAGCTGGATGGGGATATTGAGAGAGACCATTGAAGAGGAACTGACTTTTAGGAACTGGCTCTTTGGAACTGGTCTGCACCCCCTTTCCTGGTCCCTAACTCATTTTGATCAGTTAAAGATGGTCAAGTAAAAGAATTATAATAAATTGAAACAAGTGTCAAAGAAGAGCCTTATCACAAAACCAAATAACAATAAAAACCCTTCACAGGAAAGAGAATGTGACCATTAGTGTAAACTCATCAAGATAAGCAGATGCTTAGACACCAACAAAATATTACAAGCCATATTAAGTAACTGGAATCTATGACCCAATCAAAGGAAAAAATTAATAAGTCACAGGAGATGCAAGAAATTGATGCAACTAATCAAAGGTGTCCAGACAAACCTAAATCAATTTGAGGAGATGAGGGAAGAGATAAAGGATATTAAGAAGACACTGGATGAGCATACAGAAGAAATTGAAAACATACTTAGGAAAATAATGAATCTCTCTTTTTTTGAAAGGCACAAGAGAAGAGATTAAAAAATAAACTACAGTCACACAACAGCAGAATTGAACAGGCAGAGAAAAGAACTAGCAAAATTAGAAGATAGGCCATCTGAAATCATACAGATAAAAAAATAGACACAGGAAAAAATGGGGGAAAATGAGCAGGGTTTCAGGGAATTGAATGGCAGCACAAAGGACACAAACATACATGTTATAGGTGTCTCAGAGGGAGAAGAGAAAGGTAAAGAAGCAGAAGGAGTGTTTGAGGAAATAATGGCTGAAATTTTCCAACTCTTATGAGGGACATAGATGTATATGCCCAGTAAGCACAGTGTCCACCAAATAAAATAAATCCTAATGGAAATACTCCAAGACACATACTATTCCGATTGTCAAATGCCAAAGATAAAGAGACAATCCTAAAATCAGCAAGAGAAAAGTGATCCATCACTTACAAGGGAAGTTTGATAAGATTAAGTGCTGATTTCTCATCTGAAACCATGGAGGCAAGAAGGCAGTGGTATGACATATTTAAGGTACTGAAAGAGAAAAACTGCCAACCAAGATTCTGTATTTGGCAAAATTTTCCTTCAAAAGTGAGGGAGAGATTAAAATATTCACAGATACACAGAAACTGAGAGAATTCTAAACATAAGTCCCACCCAACAGAAAATACTATAGGAAGTTCTGTAGGATGAAAAGAAAAAGACAGATGAGAGAGGTGTAAAGGGGAGTGCAGAAATGAAGATTATTAATAAGGTCATTGAAAAGATAAAAAGAGAGACAAAAATACTATATGGCATATAAAAGCCTAAGGATAAAATGGTTGAATTAAGTACTGCCTTTACAGTAATACCTTTGAATGTTAATGGATTAAACTCCCCAATTAAGAGACACAGATTTGCAGAATGCTGTCTATGGTAGACTCATCTTAGACCAAAGGACACATATAGACTGAAAGAAAAAGGTTGGAAGATGATATTCCATACAAACAAAAATGAAAAAAAGCTGGAGTAGCTATACCATTATCAGACAAAATAGAATTTAATTGCAAAGGTGTTATTAGACACGAAGAAGGACACTATATATTAATAAAAGGGGCAATCTACCAAGAAGAAAGAATAATCATAAATATTTAAGCACTTAACCAAGGTACCCCAAAAGACATGAGGTAAACACTGGCAAAGCTGAGGGGAGAAATAGATGCCTCTAAAATAATAGTGGGGGACCTCAATCCAACACTCTCAGCAATAGAAAGAACATTTAGACAGAAGAACAATAAAGACAGAGAGATCTTCAATAATACAATCAATGAACTAGATCTAACAGACATATATAGAATATTCGACCCCAAAGCAGCACAATACACATTCTTCTTGAGTGCCCATGGATCATTTTCCAGGATAGACCAAATGTTAGGTAATAGAACAATCTCAACGTATTTAGAAAGATTGAAATCATACAAAGCACTTTCTCTAACCACAACAGAATGAAGCTTGGAATCATTAAAAGACAGAGAAATAGAAAACTCCAAAATATATGGAAATTAAACACCACACTCCTAAACAATCAGTGAGTTAGAGAAGAAATTGCAAGACAAATCAACAAACCTCTTCAGGAGAATGGGAATGAGAATACAACATATCAAAAATTATGGGATACAGCAAAGACAGTCCTGAGAGGGAAATTTATAACCCTAAATGCCTACACTAAAAAAGAAGAGAGAGGTAAAATCAAAGACCTAACTGCTTACCTGGAGGAATTAGAAAAAGAATAGCAAACTAATCCCAAGGCAAGCAGAAGGAAAGAAATAATGAGGATTAGAGCAGAAATAAATGAAATTTATTTAGCAAAAAAAAACAATACAGAGAATCAACAAAAGCTAAAGCTAGTTCTTTGAGAACATTAATAAAATTGACAAACACTTACCTGGAATAACAAAGAAAAAAAGATAGAACATGCAAATGAAAAAAAATCAGAGATGAGAAAAGGGGCATCACTACTCACCCCACAAAAATAAAAAGGATCAAAAGAGAACACTATAAACAACTGTATGCCAACAAATTAGACAATTTAAATGAAATGGATAATTTCTTAAAAACACATGAATGACCTACACTGACTCTAGAAGAAATAGAAGACCTCAATAGAACAATCACAAATAAAAACATTGAATCATTCATCAAAAACCTCCCACCAAATAAGAGCTCAGGACCAGATGACCTCACAGGTAAATTCTATCAAGCATTACAAAAAGAATTAATACCAACACCAATTCTGCTCAAACTCTTCCAAATAATTGAGGAAGAAGGAACATTACCTAACTTATTCTAGGAAGCCAACATCACCTTAATACTAAAGCTAGATAAAGATGCTACACGAAAATGAAATGACAGATATATCTCTATAATGAATTTAGATGCAAAAATCCTCAACAAAATACTGGGAAATAGACTCCAACAACAAATTAAATGAATTAGACACCATTATCAAGTGGGTATTATCCCAGGTATGCAGGTGTGGCTCAACACAAGAAAATCAATTAATGTAAAACATCATATTAACAAAGCAAAGGAGAAAAATCCCATGATAATCTCTATTGATGCAGAAAATGCATTCAAGAAAACACAGCACCCTTTCTTGATTAAAAAAAATAAAACAAACAAACAAACAAACAAAAAAAACAACTTCTAAAGATAGAAATAGAAGGAAACATCCTCAATGTGATAAAGGGCATATATGAAAATGCCAAAGCTAACATCATACTCAATGGTGAAAGACTGAAAACTTTAAGATCCAGAATAAAACAAGGAGGTTGATTGTCACGAACAACAAGAAGTTGTTTTGGAAGTTCTTGTTAGAGCAGCTAGGCAAGAAAAAGAATAAAAGTCATCCAAATTGGAAAGGAAAAAAAAAAACTTTAATTATTTGGAAATGACATGATCCTATGTATAGAAAATCTCAAAAAAAAAAAAAAAAAAAAAAAAAGAAAAGAAAAAAACCTTCAACAAAGCTGCTAGAGCTAATAAACAAGTTGAGCAAAGTTGTGAGATATAAGATAAACATGCAAAAATCAGTAGTAGTTCCATATACAAGTAATGAGCAAGCTAAGGAGAAAATCAAGAAAAAAAATCCATTTATAATAGCAACTAAAATTGTCAAATATCTAGGAATAGATTTAACTGAGGATGTAAAGAACATATACACAGAAAATTACACAACACTGATAAAAGAAACCAAGTAAATGGAAGGACATTCCAAAATGGACTGGAAGAGTAAATATTGTTAAAGTGTTAATTCTAGCCAAATTTATTCACAGATTCAAGGCAACCCAAATAAAAATTTCATCAGCCACTTTTAAAGAAATGGAAAAACCACTCATCAAATTTATTTGGAAGGATGAAGTTGCAGGCCTCAGGCAACCTGACTTTAAAGCATACTACAAAGTTAAAGTGGTCAAATCAGCATGGTACTGACACAAAGATAGATATATTGACCATTGGAACCAAACCGATAGCTCAGAAATAGACCCACACATCTACACTCATCTAATATTTGACAAGGCTGCCAAGTCCACTCAACTGGGACAGAATACTCTCTTAAACAAATGGTGCTGGGAGAACTGGATATCCATATCCAAAAGAATGAAAGAGGATCTCTATCTTACATCCTATACAAACATAAAATCAAAATGGATCAAAGATCTAAATATAAGAACCCAGACCATAAAACTCCTAGATGAAAATGTAAGGAAGCATCTTTGAGATCTCATGGTAGTCAATGATTTCATGAAGTTTACACCCAAAGCATGACCAACAAAAGGAAAATTTGATAAGTGGGACATCCTTAAAATTAAAAACTTTTGTTCTTCAAAGGAATTTGCCAAGAAAGTGAAAAGGCCATCTACTAAGTGGGAGAAAATATTCTGAAACCGTATAACTGATGAGGGTCTAATATCCAGCATATATAAAGGGATTCTACAACTCAACAATAAAATGGCAAATAATTCAATTAATAAACGGACAAAGGATTTGAATAGACATTTTTCCAAAGAGAAAATACAAATGGCTAAAAAGCACATGAAAAGTTGCTCAACATGACTAGCTATTAAGAGAATTTAAATCAAAATCACAAGGAGATATAATTTCACACGTACTAAACTGGCCACCTTTTAAAAACAAAACAAAACTACAAGTGTTGAAGAGAATATGGAGAAATAGGAACACTCATTCACTGCTGGTAGGAATGGAGAATGGTGCAACTGCTGTGGAAGACAGTGTGGCAGTTTCTCAGGAAGCTAAATATAGAATTTCCATTTGATCAAGCAATTCTGCTACTAGATATATACCCAGAAGAACTGAAAACAGGGACATGAACATATATATATACACCAATGTTCAAATGGCACTATTCACAATTGCTAAAAATGGAAGCAACCCTAATGCCCATCAAAAGATGACTGAATAAAGAAACTGGGGTCTGTACATACAATGGAATTATTCAGCTGTAATAAGTAATGAAATACTGATGAATGCAGCAATGTGGATGGGCTTTGAGGACCTTATATTAAGTGAGATAATCCAGGAAAAGAATGACAAATATTCTATGATCTCACTAATATCAACTAATTACAATAAGCAAATTCATAGAGGTAGAATCTAGACAAGTTACCAGTAGATAGAATGGGAGTAGAGAATGGGGAGTTGATGCCTAATTTGTGCAGAATTTATAATTAGCTTGATTATAGTGGTTTGGGTGTGGACAGAGGTGTTGGCAGTGCAATATTGTGAGTGTAGATCGCAGGGCTGAGGTATGAGTGTGGTGTAGTAGAAGGAGGAGGTTTTAGGTCATATATGTTACTAGAGGATAAAACATGGGATTGTATAACAAAATGAACCCTGTGGTGGATGAGGATTGAGGTTAATAAGATAAATATAAGAATATTCTTTCAGGATCTATAACAAAATTAAGTCACTAGTATAAGGTGTTAATAAAAAGGAAGTATATAGGGAAAAATTTAACTAAAGCAAAATATGTGCCATATTTAACATTAGGATTTTAACAGTATTACATCAAATGTAATGGAGTTACCACACTAAAGTTAAGTGTCAACAATGGGGGTGGATTGGAACTTGGCATATTTTATTATTAGAAAAATGTTCTATCTCACAAAAACCAACATTATAACTTATGGTGCAATTTTCTCAAATAAGATGGCCAGAAGCTCTGGAATATATAAGTATTGCCTAATAAAGAAAAATAGGCAAATAATCCAATCCTTCAATCTTAATAATTATATTTATGAACCTTATGCCTGTAATAATGAAACTAAGCCTAATTATAATTAATGCCTAAGAGTTGCCTCCTGAAAACCTCCTTGTTAGTCAAATGTGGCCTCTCTCTAAGTCAAACACTATAAATAAACTTGCTGCCTCCCCTCCGATGTGGAACATGACTCCCAGGGATAAGCCTCCCGGCACTGAGGGACTGTTATTAAGTGTTAATCAGTGATGTATTTGAAGAAATACCTTGATCAAAAGGGGGTAAATATTAAATAAAATAGGGTTTTTATGAATAAGACATTTCAGAGTTGGTAAGTCATTCCAGAAGTTACACTTATACAGGTTTCAGTCAGACTCCACAAAATGCCACAGTAAACGAAGTCACAAGCAAAAGTGTTCTTGAGGGCCCTAAGGGTGTCCAGGCCCCATGGACAAGCAACATGGTCACATGAGATCAATACACCCTCAGTGGGCTCTATCTGGGAATATATGAACACTATTGCCTCAATATAACATAGTTATACCCATTTATAAATCCCCTAGTCATAATTTCTCTACTTCTTTTATCTTAACCCATAATTTTCAAGTTACTTGTTGTGTATATTTCTAAGACACTTAGATTTTCATATTGAACTCTGAAACCCAGCAAATATGTGACCAACTCCTACTCTCCAGATTTTCCATGGACAACTAACAACACAATGATGCTGAACCAAACCCAGCCCAAAAGGAAAGAGTATCTTCAACTTCAAGCAAAACAATTCCATTCCTCTGCCCCATAATATCTATGTCCCTTCTCTGCCTGAAGTAGTCAGAGTAGACATTGTCCCAAATCCCACAAGTTTGAGAAATGAACAAAAATGAGGGAGTATAAGTACTGACTAAAGTAGATTTAGTGTTATTGTAGTTGTCTTGTGTTAACTAAGTAACAAGTAATATTAAATTTATTTAAAAATAAATTTTTAAAAAGAAAGAAAATCGATATTATTCAGCATCACTTAATTAGTATATGAAGACATGTAGAGTCAACAACTGGTGAAGGACCATTCTTTCATTAACCTATATGGCATAGTTATTGAAATTGGTTATGGTCTGGTTCATAGGTTAAATTTCAAAACATATAAAAAACTTTGAAATCTTAGAGGCATATTTCATGAGCAGTGGACTCTTTCCAACAATACCAGAACATAAAAAATAAAATTAGAAAATGACAAAATATTTTAAAAATTAAACAAATTTCTTCTAAATAAACTGGGTTAAAGAAGAAATGACAATGGTTTATAGGAGTTAATTTGAACTAAAAATTTAATATATATATATATATATATATATATAGAGAGAGAGAGAGAACATCAAATTTTGTATCATATAGCTATTGCTGGGCTAAGATAAATTTGTATCCTTAAATGAACATACTAGAAAGAAGAAAAGCAGATAATTAATTATATATAAAACTATTGGAAAAATATAGGTGGATTTCACAACTTCACTAATTGATTCTCTCACTCATTCTCTTATCCATTCATTCTTTCATTTACTCACACATTCTACAAATCTCCATTGGTTATCTTTTATTTCCTAGCCTCTGAATTCGGTAGCAGAGATTTTTTAAAAAATAATTTGTGTAACAAAAAGAAAGAAAAGAAGGAAGGAAGATAAATTTCATGTCAAATATCCCACATATTTTGAATGAACAAACATAGTGAAGATGTAGGCTAGGATCATTTGACACAAGGATAATAATCAGATTGTGTTATATTAATTTAAACAATATTTATTGGGTTATTGCTATGATCCACACACTTTACCAAGGAGTTAGTTCAATTACCAACAGTGTTAGTTGCCTACCCAATATATGTTTTCCCTTTGTTCTCTAAGTCAGGAAAAACCATTGTGTAAAGCTGTTAGACAAAGGAATAGAAAAATTTACACACATAATACAATGACATAGGAAAGTAATAATTTGAGGGAACCCCCCCCCAAAAAAAATCACAAGGATATATGTGCCCAGAATGGCATTTTCTCTAGTAATTGGTCCATTCAGAGAAATCATTAGGAACAAGGTTATCGGACTGGTCTCCGGGGAATAGGGAACGTCAAGCCACAGAGACCAAGCTGAGAACCTTGTATTTAATACAACTTAAATCAAACATCATTGACATTGCTTTTAGGCTCTTAAAGGAACTGTGATAAGAAAAGCATGTTTGAGTACAATTATTCAAACTGGACAGTTCCACATGAGACTATTTTGGGAATAACGGGGAGGAGGCAAGTAGATGCCTGTTATCCAGGTTTATTATTATTGTGCTAAAACAATATGATGAGTAATTCGATGCCATCCCTAGGTTACTTCTCATGTGAAGAACACATCTATATAGTGGAAAAGTTAAAAATCACAAAATCTCTAGTGAAGATTCAAGGTAATGACACTTTGGTGGAGGATATATATTTCCCAGCCTGCCATATGTTCCAACAAGGTGCTCTTTCCATTATTAACATGGTGCAAAAAGCATTTAGAGCAAAGAAGCTTTCAGGGCTATCCAATAAAAGCTTTAGGAACGTCAGTGAAAACAAAACAATGCCTTAACAACAAACCAGTGTATCTCAAATAATCAATTTTATGGCTTCTAGTTTTCCTGTGCTTATCTATAGAAATATGATGATAGCAAGCAGAAATTGCTTAACTAAAGAAATGCAACAGAATCTTAAACTAATGGGCACGGTGTGCTATCCTTTAACTTAATGATGTGGCACTTCTTGAACTAGCTCACTTTATATGTAAATTTCTGTACCCCTTGAAAATGGAAAATCTCATATAGACCATGCAACATCATTGTGCAGCATAAAAATTATATCAAAATGGTTTTTCCTGATGATACGCATCCATTAGAAGAAACCCATAAAATGTTATAAACATATTTGTATCTGCTAGGTGATGATTTTTCTTGACAAGCTAATGTGCTGCAATATGAGTAGAAATGAGTAATATTGTTGAAAAGAACGAAATGACTCAGTGTCTTTTACACCTAGAAAATTTCAAGAAAAAGAGTACATTCTCCAAAATCCCTTCTGTTAAAATAGCCCCTTTAGTATTGCAAGTTTTCACATATTTTTGCATATGATTTTTAGATTGATATAATGTATATCAATGGAAATAGAATATTATTAAATTTGTACTTAAGAAAATGCAATAATTGCTAAGCTTGTCAGTGATTCTAAAATGAAACTTTTTCCTTGGAGTTTTCTTTAATTCAAATACTTGTTTTACAGAGCTGAAAATTTGAAAACACATGGGTCAATTTTCTATGGGTATTATCTTTAAATGTCTTTTATTTACTTCAGTTTTTAAAGAAGACATATAAACAGGATTTAGTGTAGTATTTTCATATGATAACCCTTCTCAGCTTCACAAAATAGAGTACTGATAAATAATAGTAATTTTTTTTCTCATTTTAAACATTATTTTCAAATTCTGAGTGCAAACTTGGCTAAAATTGAAGATCTACATGCCATTTAACCAGTCTGTGCAGAAAGTATTAGACAATTCTTAACAAAGAAAATAACTTCCAATTCATTTTATAATCATGAACAGAAAAATATCATATATGCCAATGTCTACTCACAATATTATACATTTAATTGAAAATTATACTGTTTATTTAAAACTATTTATAAAGCTATCAAAAAAATACAGTAGAGACTTCCAACTCTGAAAACATCAGAGACTGATCAAAAGCAGATGCTTAGTACAAACATAAGGAAATGATGGGTATATTAGCTTATCCAATATATTATTAAATATATCACATAACTCATTGTTGTAAAGAGGGCAGTTAAATCCAGAGACTGCAGGCCATGAAACAATATAGTTTGATAGGAAGGTTTGGATTCCATATTAATGACCAACGGTTGGAATTTGATACAGATGTGAAGGAAGGATAGTTGTCTTTAAGCCTGAGCTAGGTCAGCAGCTAGAACTAAGTCCAAAGCAAAAGCCAAGGAATTTGCAATTTTGTGCTTATTGGCAAAGTAAATGCGGATTAATAAATGAATGAAAAAATAACATAGGTACATAAACACTAAATTAAGATAATAATTGCATGCAGCAGAGGGTTTAAAAAGTAAAATCTTGTTTGGAATAGATTGCAAAAAATACACATATTGAGTATTGGAAGAGTCTAATGTAGCATAAAGATCAAGAATTCTCAAGCTTAGTTACTGTTTTACAAACCAATGCCAGGCTAGTAAAACCCAAAAGAAACTTATCAGAAACAGAAAGAGAGAGGTAGGGAAGGAAATAAGGAAATAAGGAAGGGTGGAGGGAGGGAGGAAGGAAAAAAATCTTTCACAAATGGTTTTCAATGTATTTCATTCTAGAGTATGCTTATACATAACAACGTACAAGCAAAAGCAAACTAAATTAAAAACAGAAAGCAGCCAGCCACATGTTCTGGTTGTGCATCCCTTTTTGCAAGATTGAGAATAAAATATTTTCTTCTCCACAATCAGGTGAACTTTATTTCTTGCAGGACCGGATTTCCTTCTAACAACTTGGGTGCTAGTCAGGGATCCCAAGCTTCAGAGAGTGGACAACAGTCTCGTACTCAGCCCGTGGGGGCCTCGCCTCTGGCAGCCGAAGGACCCTAGAATAGACACTTATATCTGCTGATTGTGGATGAGAAAAAGGGAAAGGATGTCTTCCTCTCGTTGACCAGGTAACTCCGTGCACAGACCAAGGTAAGAAAAAAAGACTTACGTATTGCCTTGAACTATCTTGAACAGAACTATCACTAAAGCTTTACAAGGCCTAAAGGCCCTATCTGAAGCACTAGCAGAAAATTCTGGCATTAGCAATCCACACACGGGATGGTTAGAAAATTGGTTCGGAAAATGGGATAGAATCGCACTGTCCATCTTAACTTCCCTCATTATCTCAGCCGGGCTGCTTAAAGCAGTCGGATGTTGTATCATTCCAAGTGCCCGAGGGTTAGTTCAAAGACTCATTGAAACCACCCTAACCGAACAAATGCCGGTACAGTATAAACACAACAACCTGTATCCCCTTAAGAGGGAGACCCCTATGAGGAAGAGTGTAAAATAGCTCTTAGAACGTTTGAAGAATTAAAATGTGAAATCTAAAAAGCATTTAAAAGAAAGAGGGACAATTGTAAGAAACGTGGATAAGTTTAGTTTTCACATAAAGGTAATAAAGGGCAGGGGGAACAAGACTAATGTCATTTGGTGGGCTATTGCATCAGTCACCTATGCCTGAGTTAAGCAGGGATTAAGGAAAACAGCTCAACCTGGTCCTACAGCCGGTAAAAAGAGTACGCAAAAAAGAATTACGACAACTCAAAGATCAGTGCTAAATTCCATTCCCCATTTGGTGAAAGGGCGAGTAAGTGGCCCAAACTGCTGGAATGTAATAAGGGAAACTGTTAATCAAAGACTGGGGAACTTGCGCGGCAAAGTTAGACCTCTTGGATAGGCTGTAACCTCTGGAATACCCAATCAACGAAGACACGGGAGGGCTTGTGTGCTAGGCTTAGGAGTGTGAAGTTGTGTCACTTCTTTTTGTTCGGGGCGCCAGCCACATGTTCTGGTTGCACGCCCCTTCTTGCAAGATTGAGAATAAAATCTTTTCTTCTCCACACACACACACACAAAAACAGAAAGCAATCTATTAAAAATTAGTTCACAAACACACAAGTTACAGACAAGTAGAAAAACTTCTGAAGTGACAGAATCAGAAGTCTAAAATACACAAAAAATAAAGATATTTAAATTGTATAACTGTTTTATGTGAGTAATTTAAAATAGGTAAATAGATTATACTTCAATATGAAAGAATAAAACACTATAATAAATATAACCAAATAGTTAACTTAAAAATAACATCAGTGAGTAAAGAATATATTAGACACATATAGATATGTAAGGAAAATATATTTGAGGAAATTACTCATAATGGACCACATAAAGATAAATAGAAGAGAAAAAAAGGGTAGATAAATAGTCATGATGGTAAAATAAGAATTCTCATACTAGTCTCTTAAGAGTGCCAGAGTTTTGCAAGTGAATAGAAAGAAGGGGAAGAAGCAATATTTAAATAGATAATGGCTAAAACTTTTCTAAATTTCTGAATGTTCCTATTGAACTTGAACACAGAGAACATCAAAAACAAGGATCCATAAAAATAAAATCAAACCCAGAAATATATGATGAAATAGAAATTGTGAGACAATAATTTTTTCAGATTTTAAAAGCAACCAGAGAGAAAAAGCAGATTACCTGATTTCCTACAAAAGGCAAACTATTAGTGTGAAAAAAGCCTTGCTTAGCAATGACATATGGCTATAAGAAATTAAATTAAACATACAAAAATGGGTGAGGTGATATAGTGGTCATATTGCAGTTTTATTCCTACCTAAACTATCTCTAATTGTGAGAGGGGGGAAAACACGGTTTAAGACAAACCAGGAAGCAGATGTGGCTCAAGCAATTGAGCTCCCACCTAACACATGGGAGGTCCTGGGTTTGTTTCCTCCTGGAGAAGATGAGCAGGACAGTGAGCTGGCATGACAGTCAGGTGTGGCAAGCAGACTCAACAAGATGATGCAACAAGGAGACACAAAGAGGAAGGACAATGAAGCAGGGAGCTGAGGTGGCTCAAGGAATTGAGTGCCTCTCTCCCACATGGGAGGTCCCAAGTTCAGTTCCTGGTGCCTCTTAAAGAGAAGACGAGAGCACATAGCAAATGGACACAGAGAGGAGTCAGCAAGCACAAACAACGAGGGGGAGTAGAATAAATAAATAAAATAAATCTTTAAGAAAAAAGACAAACATTGAGGAAATTAATAACTAACCATTCCTCACTATGAGAATTAACAAGGAGAGATTTCAGTAAAAAAGAAATTGAAGGAAGGAAATATTAAGAAAATAAATTGGTAAATACATGGGTAATCACAGAATACAAGAGGAAAATAATTACGTATTGAGGGCATTTAAAAACAAAAAGGGGCTAAGTTTTAGGCAGCAATATTATGGAACATGAAATTGAACGAAATTTAAACTAAAGTGTTCAACTCCTTAATATTGCTTGGAGAGCAAATAGACATTAGCTTAGCTTGAGAGTGTGTTTAATTTATAGAGGTAACCATTAAAAGAACAAAATTCGATAAAAGAAATATAGAAAAATCAAAGGCAGGAAAGGAGAAAAATGAAAAAGAGAAAGTACTATAATTAGCATAAAGTAACGTGATACATATCAGTCTAGATATGTTAATAATCACAATTATTTAAAAAGATTAAGCCAGCCAAATAAACTTAATGCTTCCTCTCTCAGCTATGAGCCTTGCATTCTTCTGTGATGACAAGCAAGACTCAATGAAGCTCCTTCTTCCATGTGCAGAGTTTATTGTATTGTTATAACAAATATCATTAGTTTACCCCTAAAACTGAAGCACATCTTCGGAGAAACACATTCTGTCAAATTATTCTGACATTTGTAGCTACCGAATCATTGGTTGTCTCCCCAAATCTTAACGCACATTTACAGAATTTGGCATTCTATCCTCATTAGGTGCTGTTAGGGATTACAAATTTTACCACTGTCATGAAACATGGGCTGTTTTACATTTATTTTTATTATTTTTTTTGCTTTGGTGAGATTCTTGTAAAGAGTAAAATGCAGAGATGACTTTATTGAGCATTTATAAAATTGGAATGGTTTGAATAGTTTTGGCAGCAGGTAAAATGTTATTAATATTTCAAAACTCAAAAAATACTTATAGTTTTCTATTTCTCTTACCAGAGCAATAAAGATCCAAATGTTTGGGAAGGGTTCCAAAAGTAATTAATATGCAGGACAAAGGAAACCTAGTTTGTATAAATAGAACTTGATAATTTATACATATGTGTGGTTGTTCATAAGGAAAGATAAAAAGGAACAGTTTGAGAAGTTTTCTGCCCTTCAGTAGAACTACTTGTCATTCTGTTGTATTTATCAGCCTTATGATGTTTACTTTTGGGTTCTGGTAATATTGATTTATAATAGACTTGGAAAATTAACATTCATTAAATTGATTTTTTACATCACTCTTTTCTCTGCCTGGAAAACATCCATCCTTTCCTATGCCAGGAAAATATGTAATTTTTCAGTTGTCAGCTTGACTATCACATACTTCTGAGCATTTATAGATGTCCCATAAAAAGGGTATTAAAAATTATGGATAATCCATTACTATCTAGGTATTCTAAAAGCTACTTCTCATTTTCCAAGCCACTATTATCTCTCTTATGAATACATGGATGTAGTAAGCAAGGGAAAGCATTGTATTAATACAGCAGTAAATAGATTTTAATATGCATTTAAAATGCACCCTGTAAGCATCATCTGTTGCCATGCATACTTGGGAATATTTTGTGTATGACATGTATATTGTTAAAAATAATATGTATAGAGGGGATCGAGGATTGTGGGAAAATGGCCATGGACTAACAGGCAGAGCTGAATGCTCTCAGAAAAACTACAGAGAAAGAGCCAAAAGCTGTCGGAAGGACCTGCTTTGGGTGTCAGCAGACAAGCACAATGCTATACAACTCTCAGGAGGGTGATGGACAGAGGCATGAAGAAAGCAAAAAGACAAACATGAGTTACCAAGTCCCTGTGGCAGTCAAGAAGGGCTCCCTTCCCCCACCCACAAGATCTTAAGCTTACTGTAGCTGAATGAGAGAGGAACAGACATCTTCTCTGTCAGCTTTTTCAAGGGAAAAGGGAGGGGAGGTTGGAGTGCTTTTCTTCAGTGAATTCCACCAGCAGTGCCCACTTTGAATCTCTGATCTGGAAATTTGACACAGGAACACAGGAAAAGAGAAGACTGAAACACCTCCATAGAATGATGCATTGACTAGCGCCATCTGCTGGCCTGTCTGGAAACTGCATTGACAAAAACTTCCCACTCTGTATCCAACTCCTGGGAGAAAATCTGAAATCCATTAGTGAGTCTCTGGCCTAATTTTGGAAACTTAAGCTAAGAAATTTTAAATAATGAGAGTAAGTTGAACCAAATAACAAAAAAGAGCTGTGGAAAAAAAAATACAACAGGCAAGAGAGAGAAATTAGCCATCAGAGTAAATACACCAACATATTCAGATGCCTAGACATAACCAAAAAACCCAGGCAAAAGAACAAACCAAATATCCTGAAGAGATACAGGATTTAATACAATTAATCAGTGATAATCAAACGACTCTCCTAAATCACATCAAAGAATTTAAAGAAAAAATATGACTGAAGAAATAAAGAATATTAAGAAGACACTAGGAGAGCATAAAGAACAATTTGAAAGCATGCAAAGAAAAGTAACAGACCTTATGGGAATGAAAGAAATGGTGGGTGAGATTAAAAATACTATAGAGGCACATAAGAGCAGATGTGAATTGCTTGAAGACAGAATTAGTGATTTCAAAGACAGAACATCTGAACTGGAAAAGACAGAACAGAAAGAGAAAAGAATGGAAAAATTGGGATGGAATTGAATGACAATGCAAAAGGCACCAACATTCACCTTAGTGGTATCCCAGAAGGAGCAGAGAATGGAAATGGGGCAAAAAGAATATTTGAGGAAATAATGACTGAAAACTTCCCAACGCTTATGAAGGACATAAATATCAATATCTAAGAAGGCCAGTGAACCCAAAGCAGAATAAATCCAAATAGACCTACCCCGAGACAACTACTATTGAGAATGATAAATATCAGAGATAAAGAGAGGATTCTGAAAGCAGCAAAAGAAAAAGCAAAGCATCACGTACCAGGGAAACTTGGTAAGATTAAGTGCCAACCTCTCATGAGAAGCCATGGAGGAGAGAAAAAAGTGGTATGATGTATTTAAAGTACTGAAAGAGAAAAACTGCCAGCCAAGAATTCTGTATCCAGCCAAGTTGTCCTTCAAAAATGAGTTCAAAGTGTTCACAGACAAATAAAAACTGTTAGAATATGTTTGTTTGTTTTTTAAGAAAAGACCAGATTTGCATAGATACTAAAGGTGGTTCTGCAGCCTGAAAGGAAATAAAACAAGGGCAAGAGATTTGGAGAAGTGATTAGAAATGAAGGTTATTAGGAAGGGTAAAGTAAAGGATTAGAAGACAGGCAATAGAACAATATGAAAGCAGAGAGCCAAAGGATAAAATGGAAGAAGCAATTTGAAGTTATCACGTAGCCCTTCACATCTATCCAATGAACCCTGAAATATGGGAAGAAGACTTTTCTTGGGCAAGAACACTCCAGGAACAGCAGATAGTGGCACAGAGGATTAAAAAGACTGAATCAGCAACAAAAGTAACAGATTTCTCAGCAAAGTCAATTCCTGACTATAACTTTGAAAATGATGAGATTGTTGCTATTTGTGCAGCTATTGCTGAGAAACAGAAGACAGCTTCAATAAATAAAACAATGGTCACTGTGTCTGCTTCTGGGACCCTAGAGACTGTAGCTGGGAAGGAAGATGGTGCTCCAACACCAGATGACTCTGTTTTTATCCAAGCCCGATGAAGGAAAACACATAGCATTTGAATTATTTGAATCTGTCTTTTTGGTTATCATTTAAAGTTTTAGACATAGGGACATTTATTCTGGAGAAACAGGGTTAAACTCCTGTTTGTAAGATAAGTTTTTGAGATAAAGCATATGAATCTAAATGGTGGCATTATTGTATAGTGTTTGGACTATGCTTTGATAAGTTATGGTTTATACTGAAGATTAGAGTTCTGAGCAAAATGTTTTTGATGTATAAATTTAATTTAATATAAATATATAGATGGATACATTTTAAAGATACAACTTGAAAAGCAAATTCTTGAATAGAAAATAACTTGGTCAGTGTTATTAAAATGTTGACTCATTAGTTTTTGTTTTATGATAAAGGAAATAAGTGATTGTTTTCTATCCTGCAGTTACTAATCACTGTTTTCCTTGCCTCTGTAGAGTAAGTTTGTCACAAGGCTTAAAGGTTTTTAATATTCATTTTGATTCAAAATTGTGGTTTTGTGATATGTGGAATCTTTGAAAGTTCAGCCAAAAATGCATGCAAATTTGAACATTCTGATATTTCTCTTAATTTTGATTTGTGCTTAAGTTTTTGGCTTTAAAGAAGTTATAACAATAGTAGTTGCCTCCTTCATTATTTGTTAGATGTGTGAAATACAGATAAATGTCACAATGATGGTTTTATTTTTTAGATTATTAGTGTAGGTAGGTTAATCCTTACCACAAGTAAGTCATTTTTTAAATGTGCATTTTTTTAATGAGTAGATTTTACAGATACATCATAATAAATTGTACAGCTACACTGAAAAATTATCGGAGATGATGTGGGCGAGAGAGGGGGGTACATGAGAATCCCTCATACTTTCAGTGTAACTTTCCTGTATATTAAAACCGCTTTTAAAATAAAGTTTATTATATTTTTAAAAATGTGCAGAGTATGGTTTACATGTTGGGAAAATAAAAGTTTTGAATATTATGTTGAGTGACAAACATATAGTTTAAGATGTTAGTAGGGAATTATAAGGAGGAAAGAACTATTATCTACAAGACAGATCTCATGTGGATGAGAACATGTATGGGGTAGTTCATTAATAGATGAAAAATAATGTACTCATCCTTATATTATTGAGGCTGCTTCATGCACTGAACATGCCTGATCATTTTCCCACTAATGTAGTTTCAACAGGTCTAAATAAAGCATTGAGTTGCCTCTTTTCTCCTGTGAGATGCAATCACTAAATAGAATGATGCCACCAGAAGCAGGTGTCCATGGTGATACCTTTGCAGGTAATGGTGGTCAATGTCCTGAATCATTCTTGCTACCTTATACTGAATCACTCAGTATACACTACAGTTAAAATTAAGAATTAACATTCAACAAACTAATTCTGTTCATAACTTTTTCCCACTGAAGATTCTTATATGACTTCCCGTTTCTTATATAATAGACATTTAACTCCCTATATTAACTCAACATGAACTGTTCTCTTATTAACTCTCCAAATTCATCTTGAGCTTCTCTGCTTACCATATCTATTGCAACTGATCAAATTTCAGTTCTTGGAAAAAAATCAACCTACATAGCCATCAGGAAATTCACATACTTTTATCCCTGTTGTAAATTTTCTTGTTTTAACTCTGAATTATCTACCACACAACAGGTTAGAAAGGATAAGATCCCTCTATACATACTAGATTTAATTAAGTTTCATATCATTTGTATTTCCCTATCAGATAATTCACACAATTGTACTTTTTTGTAGATGTTTAAATGCTTTTCTTTCTATAATGGACTATGAGCTCTGAAAATCATATTTCTTTTGTTCAGTATCTGGCTTATTGCTAGTCATGAATATACTTAAGATGATATGGTTGAATGAACTTTTGTTCCTTCAAGACTGCTATGAGATTAAATGACAAATTGTGTAAAGATTCCCTAATAATTTGACTGATGCTACATATATGATAATGGACTTGCAATTTAAGTCTCATAATAACTCAATTATGTCAGAATTTACTCCTTTTCTGCTGATAAAAATATTGTATCTTAGAGTTTCATAATTGTCTCAATGACATAAAACTAACAATTTTCTCTTTCATTATAAAACCTGTGCTCTTTCTATCATTAAAACTAAATAGCATTTTAAATAATTTTTTATTAGAAAACTTGTGGGTTTACAGAACAATCATGCATAAAATATAAGGTTCCCGTATGCCACCCACCACCAACACTGATTATTGGTGTGGAACATTTCTTACAATTGAGGATAGCAAATTTTTATAATTGTGCTATTAACTAAACTCCATGGTTTGACTTAGGGTTCACTGTTTTGGTAGTGTAGTTCCATGATTAAAAATATATATATATTCAGTTACTATATATAGAATTTAACATTCCCCCTTTTATTCACATTCAGTTATAAATTTCAGGGCTTTTAATTATGTTCACAATTTTGTACTCCATCACCATCACCAAAACATTTCTATCATTCTAAAGAGGAACTCTTTACAATTTAAGCCTTTACTTCCCATCCCTATCCCCACCCCATCTCATGGTAATGTATATCTATATTATGACTCTATAAGTTTGCTTATTTTAATTGTTTCAAATCAATGAGATCATTCAATATTTAGCCTTTTGTGTCTGGCTTATTTCACTAAGCCATGATGTCATCACAGTTCACCCATGCAGTTGCATATATCAGAACTTGATGTCTTCACAGTTCACCCATGCAGTTGCATATATCAGAACCTCATTCCCTTTTATGGCTGAATAATAGTCCATTGAATGTATATACCACATTTTATTTATCCATTCATCATTTGATATGCACTTGGGTTGCTTCCATCTTATGGCAATTGTAAATTATGCTGCTATGTACATCAGTGTGCAAATATCTTGTTGAGTCCCTGCTTTCAGTTCTTTGGGGTATATTCCTAGTAGGAGAATTGTCAGGTCACATAGTTAGCTTTCTGAGGAACCACCTTCCCCAGCAGCTGCACCATTTTACATTCCCACTAGCAATGAATGAGTGTTCCTATTTCTCCACATCCTCTCCAACACTAGTTATTTTGCATTTTTTATTAGTAGTGATCATAACAGGTATGAAATGATATCTCATTGTGGTTTAGATTTGCATTTCTCTGATGACAAATGATATCAAGCATCTTTACATGTGCGTTCTGCCGATTTGTATATTTTCTTTGGAGAGATGTCTATTCAAGTCTTCTATCCATTTTTAATTGGTTTGTTTATTTTTAATTTGGGGGATTTCTTTATGTATTCTGGATATTAAACCCTTATCAGATACGGGTTTCCAAATATTTTCTTCCCTTGTGCAGATTGTTATTTTCCTTTCAAGATAAGGTTCTTTGAGGCACAGGAGTTTAGTATTTTGATAAAGGGCCATTTATCTATTTTTTCCTTTTGTTGCTTGTGATTTGGATGCAAATCCAAAGAAACCGTTGCCTAACATAAGATCCAGGGAGAAATAGGACCAGAAAGAAATGAAGCTGAATGCCATGCAAGTTGATAAGAAAGTTAAGCTACATATTTTTGTGAATTGCAAAAGATTGAATATGAGCTAGGGGGCAAGTGGGAATACCCTGAAGACCTCAGATATATAGGGGTTCAGTCCTCTAGCAGGCTTTTCCTCCAGGGATCCCTACACCCACATCTGGGACAATCCTTACAAAGCCATGGGGGCGGGGACAGGAACTGTCACCACTGAAACTCTGCCCAGACCCAACTGAAACCAGGAGCAGACTAAAACCAGTTTAACATGATTTCCTTTTGCTGTGACTTTTCTTTCTGAACTTGGTTTGCAGGCAGCCAAGCTTAGTTCTATAACTTGAACATGTGGAGAAATGTATACTCTTGTCCTTTAAACAAGCTTTGTAACACTGGAAACCAAGGTCACCAAAATCAGTACTAAAACTATAAGGACAGAGAGACATCAGAAGCAAATAAAATTTGAAAGATCCTTCAGTAAGGAAGATCTGGTCTAAAATCTGCCTTCCATATATGGACAACTTTGCATTTATCCCATCAGGCAATGCCAAGCCAGGCATCCTTGCTGATGTCCCTACCTCCCATTCATATAAAATCCTCTTTAGTTCCCAGATCAGAGAGATTGATTTGAGCATTACCTCTTTTTTCTTCTTACTGGTAGAGTTTGAAATAGAATTCTTTCTTTTCTCAAAATCTAGATGTCATAGTACTAATCTCTGTGCTCATCTGGCTACTAGCTCGATAACAAAACTCCACTGGATCTGCAAGGAGGATGGACGTTAAGGACTCTAGCCCATGGACACTGATGGAAAATCCACTGTAGCTGAGACAGCAAACAAAGCTGCCCAAACCCTTTTCCTTATCTCCTTGATTGTCAGGGGAAGGTGATCTGTATTCAGCCTGAAGCCATTGCAGCTTGTGGAGGGGAATAGGAAAGGAAGAGAAGAAAGGGGAGGGGAGGGGAGGGGAGGGCAGGGCAGGGGAAGGAGGATAGGGAAGGGAAGGGAAGGGAAGGGAAGGGAAGGGGAGGATGGAATGAAGAGAAAGAAATCTCTGAAATTTGATAAGGATGGATTGCACTGATATCTTAAGATGACATGTGCAAAATGAACTGTTTTGTTTTCGTTTTTTGTCTGAAACATTGAATTTTCAAAAGACATGGGATTTTTTTTAATTTTTTTTTCTTTTTATTAGGACATGGGATTTTTAAGAATAAATTTCTAATAGAGTATAATTGAATGCAGAGAATTATATACCTCTAATGGCTTAATTTTGCAAATGTATTTTATTGAAGTTTTTAATACTCAGGGAAGTAACTATATTGTTTTTATTTTTTGAAAAAGTGTTAACTCTTGAAATAAAATATTCTGGTAAAAAAAAAAAAAAAGTGAAGTGAAGGCCAGGTAGTAAAGACCAAATTTCTGAACTTCAGAGAACATTCTTCAACCTCATTCTGTAAGGCCAAAAGTCTAAACCTCAACTTTGTAAGGCGAAAGTCTAAACAAAAGCTTTACATAAACACTATTCCTTACTTGAAAATTTTTATTTCTCATAGCACTCCAGGTTAGCAAGTCTGAAACTACTTAACTGTATACAAGAATTGAATAAATGAATAAATGAATTGTACAAAATGGGAAGCAGGCTTCCCAGTGTCAGGGAAAGAGGATAGAATAAGCAGTGAGGAAAGACTACAATGAATACCAAGGTAGAGAATTAGAGTGGGAGATGTTAGTAGGAAATCTTGTTGTTTCTTTTTTATTTTATTTTTTGATAGATAGATAGATAGATAGATAGATAGATAGATAGATAGATAGATAGATAGATAGATAGATAGATAGATAGATGGGATAGATAGGTAGATAGATAGATAGATAGATAGATAGATAGATAGATAGATAGATAGATAGATAGATAGATAGACAGATAGACCAACAAATGGGTGCCAGTTACAAAAATAAATGTAGAAATGGTTAAGTACATGGTTTAGCATACATACCGCTTTTCCTAGTTGTATCTGCTGAGAGAATCTAGTAGCAGCAACATCACAGTTGCAGCATGCACACCCACCAGCAAGGTCTTATTTTGTAAATATCATATTTCAGTAAAAGGAAGAAGGGCTTCTTTGAGAAATAGCTAAATCTAAGATGAAGCAGGAAAATTCAAAATAAATCTGGAGTATCTGGTACTGCAAGAAATTGATAGAAGTATGTCAAAAAGGCAAAGGAGCCAGTCTGACTCACAACACCAAAGCTGAAAAATTGTTAGCAATAGATAAATGTTCATACATCCATACTAATGTCAAGAAATGTTTGAACAAATTTATAAATAAATATTTGACAGAGGGAACAAAATTCTCCTCACAGAAGAACTCCAAATAATAAATGATTTAAGAATGAGGGAAATAATAAATACAATTAGGAAACCACAGAACAGCTATACCTCAGAGATACTATGGGTTCAGTTCCAGAACACTGCAATTAAGTGAATATTACAATAAAGCAGATCACACAGATTTTTAGATTTCCCAGTGCATATAAGTTATGTTTATATTACACTGCAGTCTGTTAAGTGTGCAATAGCATTATGTCTTAAAAAAAAAAAAAAAACCAATGTCCATACCTTAATTTAAAAAACACTTTATTTCTAAAAAAATGCTAACCTTCATCTGAGTCTTCAACAAGTTGTAATCTTTTTGCCAGTGGAAGGTCTTGCCTCAATGTTGATAGCTGCTGACTTACTAGGTTGTAGTGGCTCTGGCACTTTTGAAAATAAGAACACAAGTTTCCCACATCGAGTGATTCTTCCATTCATGAAAGATTTCTCTGTAGCATGTGATGCTGTTTGATAGCATTTTACCCACAGAAGAACTTCTTTCAAAATTGGAGACAATTCATATCCTGCCACTGCTTTATCAACTAAGTTTATGTACTATTCTTAATCCTTTGTTCACAGCATCTGCACCAGGAATAGATTCCATTCCAGAAACCACTTTCTTTGTTCATCCTTAAGAAGTAAGTCCTCATCCATTAAAGTTTTATCATGAGTTTGTAGCAATTCAGTTCCATTTTCAGGCTCCATTTCTAATTCTAGTTCTCTTGCTGTTTCCACCATATCTGCAGTTACTTCCTCCACTGAAGTCTTGAACCGCTTAAAGTCATCTATGAGAGTTGGAATCAACTTCTTTCAAATTCCTGTTCATGTTTATGTTTTGATCTCCTCTCATAAATCACAAATCTTGTTAATGACATCTAGAATGGTGAATCCTTTCCAGAAGGTTTACAATTTACTTTGCCTAGATGCATCAGAGGATCAGTATCTATCGTTGGTATAGCCTTATGCATTGTGTTTCTTCAATAATAAGATCTGAAAGTCAAAGTAACACCTTTATTCATGGGCTGCAGAATGGATGCTGTGTTAACAAGTATGAAAACACCATTCTTATTGTGCATCTATATTAGAGCTCTTGGGTGACCAGATGCATTGTCAATGAGCAGTCATACGTTGAAAGGAAACATTTTTGCTGATGCGTAGGTCTCAACAGTGAGCTTAAAATATTTTAAAATATTCAATAAGCCAAGTTGTAAACAGATGTGATACAATCCAGGCATAAGTTTTCCATTTTTAGACCACAGGTAGAGTTTTAGCACAATTCTTATGGGCCCTGTGATTTTCAGAATGGCAAATGAGCATTGGCTTCAACTTAAAGCTGCATTAACCCTAACAAGAGAGTCAGCCTGTCCTTTGAAACTTTGAAGCCAGGCTTTGACTTCTCTTCTTTAGCTATGAATGTCTTGGATGGCATCTTCTTCCACTAGAAAGCTCTTTCATCTACATTGAAATTCTGTTCTTTAGTATAGCCACCTTCATCAAATATCTGAGCTAGATCTTTTGTATAACTTGCTGCAGCTTCTACATCTGCACTTTCTGTTTCACCTTGCACTTTTATGTTATGGAGATGGCTATTTTCGCTAAACCCCATTCAACCTTTGCAAGCTTCAGTGTTTTCTTCTGTAGCTTCCTCACCTCTCTCAGTCTTCATAGAATTGGAGAGAGTTAAGGCCTTGCTCTAGATTAGGCTTTGTTTAAAGGAATGTTGCGGTTGGTTTGATATTCTATCCAGACCACTAAAACTTTCTCTGTATAGCAATAAAGCTTTTTCACTTTTTTTTAACATTTGTGTGTATACTGGTGTGATGGTTAGGTTAATGTGTCAGCTTGGCCAAGTAATGTGCCCAGTTGTTTGGTCAACCAAGTACCGGGCTAATCATCAGTGAGTTGATTGCATCTATATGGCTGATTATACCTACAATCAAATAATGAGATTGCCTTCAGCAATGAATGACTTCTCATCCAATTATCTGAAGACCTAAAAAGGAAAAATGATTTCAGCATTCTGGGAGAGAATTCTCATCTCTATTTCATACAGCTAGCATCTCCTGGGGAACTCATCGAGGACCTACATCAGAATTCCTGTCTTGCAGCCTGACATATGGAATTTGGACTTGTGCAACCCCAAGGTCACATAAGATAATTTTATAAAATCTCATACTATTTACAGATATCTCCTATCAGCTCTGTTTTCCTAGAGAACCCTGACTAATACAACTGGACTAGCAATCTTAATTTCCTTCAAGAACCTTTTCTTTGAATTCACAACTTAACTAACTGCTTGGCACAAGAGACCTAGCTTTTGGCCTGATTTGGCTTTCAACATGCCTTCTCCACTATGCTTAATTATTTCTAGTTTTTGTTTAAAGTAAGGGACATGTGACACTTCCTTTCACTTGAACACTTAAAGGCCACTGGAGGGCTACTAATTGGCCTAATTTTGATATTGTTGTGTCTCAGAGAATAGGGAGAACTGAGGAGAGTGATAGAAATTGGGTAATGGCCAGTTGGTGGAGCAGTCAGAACACACAAAACATTTATTGATTAAGTTACTATCTTATTTTGGCACAGTTTGTAGTGCTTCAAAACAATTATAATAGTAACATCAAAGATAATTAATCAAAGATATAATAATAATGAAAAAGTTTGAAATACTGTGAGAATTACCAAAATATGACACAGAGAAACAAAGTGAGCACATGCTGTTGGTAAGCGGAGACCTAGAGACTTCCTCAATGCAGCATTGCTGCAAACCTTCAATTTGTGAAAAAAAAAAAAAAAAAAAAAAAGCAGTATCTACAAAGCACAATAAAGCAAACTGCATTAAAACATGGTATGCCTGTAATAATTATTGCATGCAAGAGCCACTGCTGAATGCTAAAATGAATGCTAACATTTTCAACAGAAACTAGATAGTTGTAGAGCCTCAAATTATTTCTCCAATATTTTATTAATGGTAATTAATCATCACGGTGGTTTAACAGTTGTCCACAAATGTTTTGATACCCTTCTCCTTCCCGCCCCTTAAATGTGGCTTGGCCTCAGGGACTCAATTAGAATAAATAGAGTATGAGAAGAGAAAATAATCACTTTAAAGCATTGAAACCTCCTTCACCAAGGCATTGATGTTATCATCACCTGATAAGTAATGATGATGCTGTTATGGCATGATGAGAAAGCCATTCATCTTTGTGTTATTCTTATCTAAAATCTATAACTTCAATAATAACTAAGACAATTTTTTTTTAAAAAAAGCTAAATTAAGAGATAATCCACAAAATACCTGGCCAAAATTCTTCTAACCTATAAATGTCATGGTCAGGTCAAGGTTCCAGGCTACCACCAGGGGAGTAGGCCCACCACAAAAAGTATGGTAAAGCCATGCTAGTCACAAAGAGAAAGAGTCTAAACACTTTTGCCCAATCCCTAGTACCATGGCATAACAGTCACCAAGGAAAACACAACACATGGAAGCAATGATTGGAACATGTCTTTATACACATAAAGAAAGAGCAAGGTCAGCTCAAGTAATGGGCATCCTTCTCCCATGGCCAGTGAGTCACTCCCTATAGCCAATGTAGGGCGATGGTATGTGCACTCTTATATCACTCCCCACCTGGAACAGGTATGTTAGTGGGGTTGGTTTAAGCAGTACCCAAGTTCACTGTACATTGGCACAGGGCAGGATCCTCTTATAAGGAAGAAAGAGCTGGGCCAAGCATGAGCTCACTGTCCAACCTCCAAATAAGGGAATGTTTGGAGCTCAGGTCTCTGATTGCGGTAAGCCTGGGGAGAAGATAAGTTGCACATGGATGCATTCCCAACCATGATAAAAGATAAAGACAAAAAAAATGTCACAGATTGGAGACCAAGGAGACATGTTAACAAAATGCAATGTGGTATATTAGATTGGATCCTTCAACAAAATATAAGGATGTTAGTGGGAAAACATGTGAAATCTGAAGAAAGTTGGTAGCTTATTGGTATTTTATTGTACTTTGTAGTATTGAAACAACATTAAACATTTACTTTTTTACAAATGTAATATGATAATGTGAGAATTATCATTCGGTGAAGCTCTCTTAAGGGTATATCAGAACCCTCTGGACTATTTTTGCAACTTTTCTGTAAACTTAAAAATATTTTCACATAAAATGTTTTTAAAAATTATCAATAATCTGACATAGAAAATATTGATAGTAACATCCAAATTAGGATTGTAACAAATATATTAGAAGTATCAAATTAAATGATGCTTGTGAAATTAAAAATTAACTTCTATTAGTTAGTTATTAATGCCTCCTCAAAATAATTTAAATTAAAGTTTGTTGCCTATTTTCCATTTGTTTTTATATGAGAAGTTTAGGCCATTGCATGGCAAATCTAGAGAAACAGTGTGGGGTTGAGGAAACAATTTGAAAAAACATGACTAGAATTACTTTAAGAAACAAATCTTCCCACTGGAAAGTTTTCAATTTGATGTTTTTAGAAAGAAATGAAAGTAATTTTTGAAAGTTTATTCACATTCAATCTTTTCACAATTTTTGCAAATTAACACAAATACTGAGATAGGACTCCATTTTAGAGAAAATTGGCAAAATTTGTGCACATAAATATGAGTGATACATCTAAGACATTTCTGGTATTCCATAAACTTATTAATGCTGACAATATAAGTTTTAAAGGTTTGAAACATATTTCTATGTCTGCTAGAAGAAATAAAGTTACTTTTACTACAGCTTTCCTAATTGGAGACTATGGTGTAATAACTTAAGAGAAATACCTGCAATCACATTTTCTGCCATTAGCCCCTAAAAATTAAACTTGTAGTGATATTTTGTTTAAGTAAAATTCCCAATTCAGATATTTTTCTGCAACCAAAATGGCCTCCTAGATAATTTATTTAAAATATATATATGGGAAAAATACCCAATATCTCTAAACTTTCTGAATCATAATTTGATATTTCTATATACATTTCACAGTGTTATAGTTTCACTTGTTTGCCCTGGATAATCACAGTTTATTTTGAGCTATTCATTAGAAGTTCTTCAAAGGCATTATGTACATTATTTTTTTTTTTTTTTAGGAAAATTACAAGCCCCATTAATTCAAATATATTTTAAACTTAGAAGTAAAATTTATTGAACCTCATACTTATGTTTAAAGTTTAAAAGTGGATTTATAGAAGATCACATTAATACATTTAAAGGTCTCTGCAAGATTCTTCTGGCCCATGAATTGAATAGTTTTATCTTAACTATGCACTGTTAATTTCATTGCAGTGGTTAATAAACCTTGTCACTATGCATTTATAAGCCTGCTATTTTCAGGGTTGCATTTACTGCTTGTATTTTTTCAAAGTACCATTTCATAGGAGCAGTTTAGCAAATGTTAAATTTCAAAGACAGATAATAGATAATTACAGACATTTAAATGATGGATGTTAATTTGATCCTAATAAAATGTCAGGTAAATTAAGGTCATATCTACAGAAGACAGTCATTCTAAACTAAATTTTATTGTTAGATAATAAATATGTCTTCCCTTTTACATCCTACCCACACAGTTGTCTACTCAGAATTTAACATGGTTTTTAAATAAGGATTGAATATGACTAAATAGTTCTCATTACTCATCAATGCAGATTTGAAACAAACCATTGAATAAAACATCCTAAAATAATGGAATGATATTGAATAACCTCATAAAAACAGACTTAGGTAAAGAGTGGATATTAGATTCCCCATTTTACCAATGACATAGCATTGGCATAAAAGAGTTCAGTAACCTAGCCAAAGCGACACAGGAAAAAAAAGTCATAAAAATTAATCTTGTAATCAACTTCAAATTCTTGTAATATGTACTAAAAAATTACACCATTAAAAAGTTTTATTAATTATGTATGAATATAATGTTACCAAGATGCAATCAAAAGATGTTTGTGAAAGTGTCCCAGTAGAAGTTGTATTTAAAATGGGTCATCTGTAACCTGTGTGTATTTGATTATTTGCAACTACTCTCAGGTTTACCTGTATTTGGGGACCTTAGATGAAGCAACCAAACCCTCATATATGTCCTAGGACTATTGTATAAATTATTAAATAAAGAAAATTCAGAAAAACCATGCTACTACGTAAGAACACTTGTTTCTGTAGAGTTCTTAAGGAAAAGCAGCAAAAGGATCAAAGACAGAGAAATAAGCAACACCAAAATCTAACTGCCCTTTATTATGACCTATGAAGGTACTCAGAAAGAAAGATATTTTGTCAAAGAACATCATAAACATTAAAATATGAAAAGCAGGGTTCATGATGAAATACTTGATTGTACAAACTAATGCACAAGAAAAATTAACAGAATGACTGAATTACTTCAACTTCAGGAGTCATTCTATTAATGAAATATGGTTAAACATGAAAGCTAGATATAGAATCTCTAATAAATTCTAAGAAGTTTAATTTGGAGACTTGACAAACTATTCTAAAATAAAATATTCTAAATTCTAAACTCTTCTAAAACCAAGACATCAGATGTGAAAAGTCATTTTAATTATAACATAAAATACTGTAAAATTAAACTTTACAAAAAAGAATGATTTAACCCAAATATCCAAAGCCACATATATTTTCTAAAATATTTACCTTTCTTACCATGTTCTATCCATTGCGAGTTTCTCTCTCCTCTTCATTTGTCCAACTCTTTCCAAACTTTAAAATTTAAACTATTACAGGCTTCCTTAAAAATTGTAATATTCATACTTAAAACCAGGCACTTAATGGTAATTTAACCTAGTTCCGATTTATACTTTAAAAGAACTTTTAGAGAATAGTAAAATAAAGGCAATATGCATTGACTAATAGTCACAAGATTGTAGAGATTTTTTGATAACACACTTGAAAATGTATTCCAATCATAAACACACTACACTAAATAATAAGATATTTACTTCCCCTTTTCTCATTGTCAGGAAATCACACAAGAATTCTTTAAGCTATCAACCAAAAAATTACAGGCTGAGCTACAAAACAAGAGAAATATTTATTTGGGGATATTAGAGTTGCAATTCTGGAGGTACAAATTATAGTAGCAACCCAAATTGAGTCCCATCTTGGTTCTTCCAGTTGAGATTTTTTATTTTAATAAAAAAAGTTGTTTTCAAAGAATTATGATTTGGATATTTCCAAATGTCCTTCAAGTTTGACAGTTTACTGATTTCTTTTTCTTGTAGTTGGTTTATGACATCCAGTTGTCCTCAGAAATATTTATTTGTTTTGTTTTGTTTGTTTTTGCATTCCTTGTGATTTCTAGCTGAGATTAGCATGAGAGTAATTTCCTGAAAGGCATCCCAACTCCATTTTAAATCTTTTACCCATGTAACTCCATTTTGTTTTATCTCTTTTCTTATTTCCCCCTTTTGATTAAGATCTTTTCTCTGAAACATCATTGATCAACATTTGATATTACTCCTCAGTGCCAGGGAGGCATATCCCAGGGAGTCATGTCCCACATAGGAGGCAAGTTGTCGTTTATTTGTGGAGTATAGTTTAAAGAGTCACCACATTCGAGGAACAAGGAGGCTTTCAGGGAGTGATTCTTAGGCATTGGCTATAGTTAATCTTAGCTTCCTCAGAAGTTTTATAAGTATAACCTTTAAGATTAAGGGTCTGGATCATTAGTATGGCCGAGATGGCGGTGGGGGGCTAGCTGTGGCTGTTATTTTCCAAATGATACAACTAATAAAAGATACTGTAATATTTATAATAAGAAAAACATTAGCAATTTTGAAATATGCTATAAATTTAGTTATATTAAGATTTAAGATTTAACCAACATTATTTTCAATAATGATATTCCATGTAAAGCACTGGTTATATAATTAATTATTCTGATTATGTCATAACATGCCATTTTGTTATAGAACTTTTACAAATAACTATATTTACATGTAAAGAAAAATGTT
The DNA here is from genome assembly GCA_026826555.1 of Tolypeutes matacus. NCBI lineage: Eukaryota > Metazoa > Chordata > Mammalia > Cingulata > Chlamyphoridae > Tolypeutes > Tolypeutes matacus. The sequence continues at coordinate 9,138,660 of JAKSZT010010858.1, read as the reverse complement.
TGGTAAGAGTTTTTAGATTTTAGAAGACTAAGCAAGGGAGAAAAAGATAAATGTTTTGTGATTTATAGTTTAAGGGAAAAGAAAAAGGTATTCCTTATATTTAAAAAAAAAACATTAAAATATCAGTATTTTAAATAAAATCTATAATCATTTTTTATCAGTTCATTCAGTCCTTAGTAATTAATTCTTGTTCTGCTTTATCTTGTGTTAGCCATTTTATGAAGCCAGTAGCTTTCCATTAGATTTTGGAAATTTTGAGTCAATCTCATATTAGGGTCTCAAAGTGCTTTAAGGAATGTCCTTAGAAGCTAGTGCCCCAGGGTATCTGGCAAAGGCCTTTCCATAGGTCTTGAGACAGTAACTTTTAAAGAGGAAGCACTTTGGCATGTAGCTGATTGTGTTTTCAGGAAAATATCAGAATAAAATTTTAAAAAATATATCTGTGGCTTATATAAGATGTGGAACATAAAGGACAAAGAATAGTTATAATTAATATTACTGTTTTATAAAAGTGAAAGATCTAATGAGAGCTCAATATAAAATATTGCAATTGAGAAAAAAATGTGGTTGTTTTTGTGGCATGGAACATAATTTTAAGAAGAACAAATTATGACAGGTAACAATATACTATTGTCTAATATTTGACAGATCAGTATTAGGATATTTTATGGACAGTGAGGACATTGACAAAGTTCTAGGAACTTTATATAATTTCTGAAATATATATGTTAATAAGATATTTATTTATATGAATTTAACCAAAAAAAGTTCAGAAAATTCAATTTAGTGTGACAACATATCTTATGCAATTTATAATATATTAAAACACAAAATATTAAAACACATTTTATGTAATTTATAATATATTAAATAAACATTTCTATAAAATATTAAATAATATATAATATATTAAATAAAAACTCACCTTTCTTTTAATAAGGTGAAACAGTGGATATTTTTTGTGATTTTCTAGTGGCCCTCTGGAATATCCCAAAGACAGAATGAAATTTAAAAGATATCATTTAGCATTTGATTTTGGAAAGCAGAATGTCTAAAGTTGTCAAGAGGATTAAACATTTGGTTAAATAGGATCACAGGTCACAATGAAACTATATTTGCCTTTTTTATTTTTAAATCAAAATGACAATAAAAGGTATTAAAAGTAAATATAGGAGATAATGTGACAAAAAAAAAAAGGGTTTTGTTTCTTGCCCCGTCAAAAGTGAGACTTTTTTGTTTTAAATAATTAAGGACATGATAATGTTAACATAAAGTACAAGAAGTTATTTATTTATTTTTTATTTTTTTTTTTTTTTTTTAAGATTTTATTTATTTATTCATTTATCCCCCCCCTGCTGCCCGTGCTCACTGGGTCAGCCAACCACGCCGCGCGGGCGGGCCTGCCTTCACCAGGAGGCCCCGGGAACCGAACCCGGGGCCTCCCACATGGTAAACGGGAGCCCCACTGATTGAGCCACAGCCGCTTCCCACAAGAAGTTATTTAGATAAAACACAGACTCTCTGCCTTTTACACTGATTATTCAGGAAAAAATAAAACAAAAACACTTTGCATCCTCTTATTAAAAACAGACTAATAACCCAAAAAAACTAAGAGAAATTGGTCGTTTTAACAGAGAGAAAAGTAAATTCTAGTATTGCATCAGTATATTATTGGATACTTAGGTTTTTAAAAATCTTATAGATTCATCCATTAAATCTTACCCAAATCTGACCACAGAAATACATTTCTTTTTTCCTGCAAACCTTTCATAGCTTTCTATCTCCTTTTAAGTATTGTCCTACATTTCCTTTTTTCCCCATTCTGTAACAACTAGTCATTTTACTTTAGTATAAAACTGCTCTCTTTTTCCTTAATAAAAAAATATCCTCTATACCTTTTATACTTAAGTTACCAAAATGATTTTGGAAACTATCTTTAAGCTGACATCTTACAAAGTATAATTATATTCAAACTAAAACTTGTCAGAATAATGACTCAAGTTTTTAAAATTTCATCTTAAACACTTATTGGTATAATACTAGGTTATTTTTTTGGTAAACTTGTACACATTAAAAAACATTTTTAAAAAATACATGCTTTTTTTTTTTTTTTGTACTTAACATTGATAAGTGTTTCTCTTAAGATTTAATTTTTTAAGATTTCTACCCCCTCCATTCCATTGTTTTGCACTTGTTGTCTGTTCTCTATGTGTTCTTCTGTGTCTGCTTGTCTCCTCTTTAGGCAGCACCGGGAACTGATCCTGGGACCCTCTGGGGTGGAGAAAGGCTGCTCAATCTCTTCTGCCACCTCATCTCCCTGGTGTGCTATATCTCTTATCGTCTCTTCTGTGTCTCTTTTTGTTGCGTCATCTTACTGTGCCAGCTCTCCACGTGGATCAGCACTCTGTGTGGGCCAGCACTCCTATGCAGGCCAGCACTCTGCGTGGACCAGCACTCGATGCTAGCCGGCACTCTGGGTGGGCCAGCTCGCTGCGCGGGCCAGCTTGCTTTCACCAAGAGGCCCCAGGAATCAAACCCTGGGCCTCCTATATGGTAGACAGAACCCCAATTGCTTGAGCCACATCTCCTTCCCAATAAGTTTTTTTAATTAGCTATATTAAATTAGTATACAAACAGAGAACTTACATTGTTAGCAAGCAAAATACAGGTTCTTCTGCTTGATGTCCTTTATTAAGCCCTGAGATGAGGATTTTGGTTAATAGTACAAATACAAGAATGCTCCTTTATTCCAAGGTATTAAGAATATGTGATACACGGGAAGAATACAACTAATATAATATAGAGAATATAGGTAACAGTAATAATATAAAAATATTTTTGCAGCAATGGCAAAGAAGGCACTATTTCATTGCTAAGGTTCAACGATGGGAGGCTAAAAAGGGTATGGAACTTTTCCCTTTGGAGTAATGAAAACATTTAAAAATGGATTGAAGTGATGACAGCATAACTCTGATGAAACTGAGAGCCACTGAGTTTACACTTTGGATGGATTGTATAAGGCAGGAGAATATATAACACACTGTTATGGTGAATGATGGGCTGTTATTAACAGCACAAATATGAGAATGTTATATCAGGAACTATAATAAATACACAATATTAATACAGGGTATTAATAATAAGATGGTTTGTGGGAATAGTACACCAAGTATAAGCTAGTCACTCTAGATAGCAGTAATATTATATTGAAATTCTTTCATCATTTATAACAAATGTGTCACAACAATGTAAGGTACTAGCAGTAGGGCGATGTATAGGAAACCTGTACGGTATGCATGATTGTTTTGTAAACTCACAACTTCTCTAATAAAAAAAAAAAAATACATGCCTTTTTGTACTTAAATTGCTAACTCAGAAGACAGTTTTGTTTTTTTTTTAAATCGGCAATATTAAACTAGTATACAAATGGAGAACTTACATTCATACCAAGCTGCACTTAAGTGCCTTATTATTGAGACACTGGGGTTTCAAAGAAAGAGGAGTTTATTTGCCAGTGCAGAGCAAAGGGGGTCAGTAGCTTAAGGGCCCAAAAATCTGCTTCTCAGAACTGCAATAATTCTGATAGTGTTATAGCAGCAAAAGGCAGACTAATAAGTAATTGGGGTGGGCTGACTCAGATTCCTTCAATAATGAATGCTAAGGGACTGAACAGGATGGGGAGTGGATACAAAATGAGGGTGAGTCACAAAGTTATTATGATCATAAGACAGTAATTATCAGAGATGAAAATATCTAGAGATAAGGGTACAAAATGGAAGTCAGTTGCAAGGGTTTTTATATAGAGAGAGAGAGATTTCAAATGGGGTGTATGAAATGGTTACCACTTCAATAGAAACGTCAATAAACAAAAGTGAGGACTGTCTGGAATAATCATCATTCTAGCAGGTCTTAGTTTGAAATGATGATATACAAAGGGTGAGGTCAGTCTAGCCAGCTTCAGTTATTTCAGATATTAACCTTTGGATATTTTATAATATACTGGAAAGTAAAAAAGTATATATATATAATGATTCAGTAATCATAATTATTTTTTAATTCTTAAACCTCAGTTACAGTATCTAAAAATTTTCAACCATGAGTCAAAAAAAAAAAGACTTTGAAACAAAGAAAGACAAAACATAGACTTACAAAACAAACTAGTTTATATAACAGAGCTGATTTTCTGTCCTTGCTCCACTTTAATTTCTTTTTAAATTTTTAATCAAGGTTTTTTTCTGTGTTTTTGGTAAAGAGACTATTTTAGAATCATTATATTTGTCAGAAGCTTTTGAATACTAATTAAAGAACGCACTCTTCCTTGATGGAGTTTGGAAATCCTTATTTATTTCCCCTGCAAGGCACATGAGGAACCCATTTTAAACTTTTATGTATTGAGTCCTTGCTTTTTTTTTTTCCTTTATAAATGGACAATCTCATTTCCAATGCCCTTACTTCTTGAAATATAGGTAACTACTGCCCATTATAATTTTTCCCCTGGAGGTACTTATATTTTTGTATTGATTCTTCTTAAAAGTGGCAATCAGGGACTCTTTTTATAATTTTCCCCTCACCCTTTAGGAGTTGCTGTCATTGTAAAGTTTTATTTTATTGTTTTCTTATTTTTAAAATTTTTATCTTAATTCAAAGTTTTTTAAAAAGATGTTTAATTTAACAAGTTTATCTAAAGGAATAGCTTTTTATTTAATTTTATGTTTTATAACCAACTTCCAGAAATTAGGTTTAAGTCCATTGACAAATAATGAGGACAGTGTCCCTTCAAACACATCAGCAAAAGATGAAAGGCCTGAATGAGTACCAAAGTTGTGAGACAATCATTTCTTTTAAACCTAGATGGATTCGTCCTTTTGTATTTAGTTTGGGTTATTGACCAATAAGTCTTTTGAGAAATGGCTTTAATAAGCCCTTAGCATTTTTTCTTAATTAGAGAAATTGTAAGTTTACAGAAAAATCATGCACAAAATATAGAATTCCTGTATACCCCCTGTGATGGTTTGAAGCTGTATGGACCCTAGAAAAGTATATTCTTATAGTTAATCCATTCCTGTAGGTATGGACTCACTGTAAGTAGGATCTTTGGGCAAGTAGGATCTTTATTTATTTATTTATTTATTTTTGAGAGACCATAAGTACCTTTATACTTTGCCATTTTACATCCTTTTCTCATTCTTAAAATTACATTCTAAATGTACAAGCAGTACAGACTATTACAGCCATTTTTTTCCATGGTTCTCATTGATAATATTGGTGCAGCTTTTATTCTTCTTATTTACAGCTTTAAATATTTCTTTCAGTGTGTAGTTGTTACAAGTAGGATTTTAACTTAAGCTATGACCCACCTCAGTCAGAGTGGGTCTTAATCCTCACACTGGAGTCCTTTATAACTGGAGGACTAAAAAGCCATAGGCACACAGAAAAAGCTGCAGTGACAGAGAGAGGCCACAGACAGAGCAGCCCAAAGCAGAACTAGCCACAGGCCTGGAGGGGAGAGGAGAGATGAGCAGGCCACCACAATGCCCTGCCACGTGCTTGACTGCCCACAGCTGAGCTCTGGGAGAAAGCATCTTTAGATGACACCACCATGCGCCTGATCTCCCACAACTGCAATTTGGTGAGACAGCATCTCTTGATGATGCCTTGATTTGGACATTTTTTCAGCCGTAGAAATGTAAGCTTTTACCCTAATAAATTCATATTATAAAAACCAAACCCTTTTCTGGTATATTGCTCCCAGCAGCTTAGCAAATTAAAACAACTTCCCCCCCACGATTAATACTTTGCATTAGTTTGGCAAATGTTATAGTTGATGAAAGAATTTTCTTATTATTGTCCTATTAACTATAGTGCATGGTTTATATTAGGAAGTGATTAGCAATTTGACAGGCTTTTTTGGGACCATTCCTACCTATAATATTTGTATATTCCCTTATATAATTTTTCAGTTTTTCCCATTTAACTGCCTATCTATCTATCATCTATCTATCTATCTATCTATCTATCTATCATCTATCTATCATATAAATATTTTGTATCACTTGGACTTAAAGCCCGATGTACATATTGGAAAAGGTCAGGCAATCCTGGATTATAAACTACAATTAAAATTCTAAATTTCTCACAAAATTTTGTTTTTGAAACGTTTTGGGGTTGGGAAATTCCTTAATAATAGCTCTGAGCTCTGCTCTTGATCAGGGGCTAAACGTTACTGAGGGTACTATTCTAGCAGTCTTAAATAAATCTGGTCTTATAAAGCATTTGCCAAATTTTAGTAGTCAGGCAAAGAAGGATATAAGGAAATAACACAAAGGGGAGCAGTAGGATTAGGAGAAGCACAAAAGGCAGCATTGTTGTCCAATCTTTTCAGTCTGAGTGTTATTGAGGTTAGATTTTTATTTTTCTTAAGCTTTTAGTAAGGAGTCCTTCTACGAAGTAATTTTGAAATCAAATATTCTTCTGGCTGACTAGCATACAATCAAAGAATGCATTCATTGATTTGGGGTGATCTTCAATAGGGTTTGGAATTAGCTTGGTTATGGCCTTTAGTTCAGTTTTAGTCTAAGGAGGGTAGGTGATAGAGGTAACTCCTGAGCCTCCTTATTAGGTTTGAATTTCAAAGAGGCTAAAAGGGGTGGGTTTGAAGGAGCTTCAGGGCCCTTATTATAAAAGGGCAACTACCCAAAGCTAGGATAAATAGGATTAGGACAGCAATGCAGAGGAAAACAAGAAGGCAGAGGAGGAGCTGAAGCAGCCTCAGAAAATATACAGGTTTCAGACAGTTTTTCAAGTTTAGGTATGCATTCAAATAAGTATTTGTTTAGTTAATTTGGTATTCATTTCTTGAAGAGAGGCATTTTGGCATTTGTTGTATATTTGGAAACTTCCAAGTACCAATCTAGAAAGGGATTCCATTTGGGTTGTTTGCTCATTTAGCCCCTATTCTCTAATTGTGCATGCAAATACACTAATTTGGGCAGATCAAAAGAGCTTTGTTGCAGCCATTGTAATTTAGGATTATCTTTAGTATGTTAGGTCCAGCATGATAAGAACTTACATGATGCAAGACCTTAATTCTTAAACATAAATTCAGCTGGAGTGCTTGATGGTGGTACACAGTTTGAATATTTTTTGAAGAATTTGAATCCATTGTTTCTGATTGAGAACAATCTCAAGACCTATAAGCCTGACAGAATTTATCTTAAAGTGGGTTCGCAAAGTGTTTTACAGTGCGCTTTACCTGAGATACTTCTTAAATCTGGATGACACACAGTGGTTCTAGTTGTCTGACCTGCAACCAGGTGTCCCTCGTTGCACAGAAATTATCTTGAGGGTGGTGGGTGACCTAATGTCAATCACGCCCTTACCCTTACACAAGAGTCTTCTTTGGAAGCCAAGACTTCTCAAAGAAGGTGGCAGGTGCTCTAATTCCATTTACATTCCAAACCCATGCCCATTAAAATCATTATATGGTTCCTCACACTCAGGACAAAAGTCAATTAAAATGTTAGGGAGTCATGCCTCAAAATAATATCAGCGAAAGAGAGAAAGAAGAGTGTCCACATATTTGAGTACAAACTCTTGTAATCAAAAAGGACAACCAAAAAGACTGATGCCACCTTTCTAAACTGAAAGAACAAAGAGCAAACTGTCCTTAACCAGAAGACACCCAGACGAAGTCCAGAACCTCAACCAAAGGAAGGGATGATCAGGGCTGAGAGAACTTACCAACAGAACCTGAACTCATTGACAGAAACCCAGGGCCATCAGGAAAATGAAAGAATGCAAGGGGTTCTAGCAGGTACTGAGCTAGAATCCAATGGTGGCTCCAGAGTAGAGGTGGCTATCTCTATGGACCCCACTTCTGAACACCCGAAATGTTGACCAAGAAATTATAGACTGAGCTGCAAGGCAACAAAAGCATTTATTTAGGCTCTTAAAATTGCAAATTGGGGAGCACAGATTGAGACAGCAACTCAAATTGTGTCCTGTCTTGGGGTTTCCAGCAAGGGATTTAAAAGCAAAAAATATTGCGTAAGTTGTTTGTAAAAAAATTATGATTGGTGGATAATTATGAATTATGAAAGATGGTAATTTGGGGCTTTCAAAATGTACTTCAAGTTAGTTTACTGATTTCTTTATCTTGTAATTGATTCATGTTATCCAACTCTCTTCAGAAACATGTTCTTTTAGGTTTTGTATAACTTGGCAGTTTGTGGTATTTGGCTGAGACTTGTATAAGAGTAACTTCTGAATGGCCTCTCAACTTCATTTTAAATCTCTTAGCCATACTAACTCCATTTTGTTTTTCCTCTTTCCTCAAAGCTAACCTCCAAATCATCTCTGTCTGTTTGCCAACGTGTATGAAAATACATTTTCCTTTGTACCTGCCACCCCCATCCTGTGATGAATACTAGCCTGAAGGATACATAAAGGAAAACGGGAAATCGTACTATTCTCATAATAAACTGTTGTAATATAAATAAATCTTAGTATTTTTTTTTTATATTTTTTTCAGTGAATCATAAAAGTTTAGCAGAGAGGTTTATCATTTTTGATGATTATGTTCAGATTTGACTTCAATTTTTAAGGCTTACATGTGTAGTGTGAAATTGAAAGATATTTTTAAAATCACTCTACTTTGTTAAAGTAGGTCTCCTGCTTCTTTTATTGTGATTTAAGCTGTTTTGAGTTGTTTTGTACAGGTAGGTTTCAAAAAGAATTATTTTATATTGACAGAAAAATGGCATTTAACAAATGAAAAAAATTATAATTAAAGAAAAATAGTAACAGAAATGTTGGTCCTCTTTTATCTCACTCTAATAATGCTTAAAAAGCTTAGTTTCTTTTAGAGCACAGAGAGATTTTTTTCATTGCTGTCTTGAAATATATTATTGAGATTCTAAGTAATATGGCTTTTATCTATAAAATAATTTAATATAATTAACTGTATTAGTCAGGGTTCTCTAAGGAAACAGAACCATCAGAGATATCTATAATTAGTATAAGATTTTATAAAATTCTCTCACACAACCATGGGGATACACAAGTCCAAATTCCACAGGGCAGGCTGCAAACCCTGGCTCTGTTAAAGGTCCTTGATGAGTTCCCAAGATACACTGGCTGTCATGTAGAGCTGGGAATTCTCTCTCTCAATTCTGAAATCACTTCTCCTTTTAAAGCCTTCAAATGATTGAATAAGATGTCACACATTGCTGAAGGCAATCTCCTTAGTTGATTGTAGATGTAATCAGTCATCCATGCAATCTACTCACTGGTGATTAAATCTATGAAATGTCCTTGTATTACAATTATCCCAGTGCTTGCTTAACCAGACACCTGGGCACCATTACCTGGCTGAGTTGACACATTAGCTTAACCATCGCAGTATCAAATTATATTATGGCCAACATTTTAGATAGAGGAAATGAAAGTAGAGGGAAAAATTGGAAAGAATTAAAACACAGTTTTACTATTTCATAAATCAGTAGTAGAGCCTCCCCAAAAATTTGAGTGTCTATTTATTTTACTCTTCTTTCAATTCCACTTCCAAATTTTTAAATAGTTCTTACATATAGCATTCAATGGGTAATATTTGACCAAAAAATAAAAACAAAATTTAAAAAAAGCACTTATTTTACTGAAAGCTTGTTTACCTAGTGAGTTGTCCGGAATATCTGCCAAGAGTTAGTGATGTTTCTCAAACATTTCAAACAACTATTAGAAAATTTTTGCATGATTCTTGGATTATTTTTATTACATGATATTTACATATATACTTGTACTTAGGCAATTTAATACATTATTTGGATAAATTTTCTTAAGGAAACTAAATGTAGAAATGCTTTTTTGATGGCCACTTTGTGTGAGTGTGTGTGTGAGTGTGTGTGCCTACCTTTGTATATGTCATATCATCTTGGGAAATTTAATTTTTGAAACCATTGTGAAAATAATACATTTGAAAGAAGAAACATAATTCTAAAAATACATTTTATGCTGTGTACCACTTTTTTTCTTGAATATACTGTTCAATCAAGCTAAATATTAATATGCTCCTGGTTTAAAAAAAAAGAAGAAGATAGAATGCAAGGCTAAAATTTCATAATATTCATTGGACATACCAGTTTTAAATATGTACTAGAACAAAGCTTCTGTGAAAACATACTAGCAGAATTTTGATGGACCATCGTCAGTTTTTCTACATTAACACCATGACATAAAAATAGTCAATATAGTTCATTCAGGGATTAATTTGGAATAGAAAATCATAATAAATAATAATAAAATATAACTTATTCAATTTAACACATCCATCCTAGCAATTCAATAAACTATATTGTATTCATAATTATAAAATGGAATACCAGAATCATAGCTCAAAGATTGATAAGTGGTAGACAGTTATATGACCATGCTCCTGGTTTAGGCTGAGAGCTCTGATTTGGTTCATGCATTTATCTCTCTGCATTTTGATTTCTTTTTATTTCTTGAAAGGATGCAACATATGCTTCAAATATTTATTAAAATGTTTCTATTGATTTAAATAATTTTAGTTTGATTTAATATTTTTTTTGTTTATCTGAATATATGTTCAAATTAGTTAGTGTATTAAAAAGTACTGAAATCTTGAAATTCATAAGAAATCTCTTTTCATTAAAATATTTATGTCAAAATATTCAACAAAATCTTAAAAATCACTTCAAATTTTGATTTTATCTTCTACACATGTTACTATTAAAATCGAGTAAAAAATTCAAATGTGTACAACTCTAAAATAAAAATAAGGTTTGACAATCAATGAGAAAGTCTGATATAATGGCAATATTTATGGTAGGCACTTATTAACAAGTAATAATGAATAATATTTCAGGATTATTTTATTTAAATTTTTTAAATATCTTGTCAACATTATCTGGTACACGGTTTTAATATTTTAGCACGTGTACATTTTATTCATTAATTAACTGGCTAGCTTTCAGTTTGATTTTGTGATTTCACCAAAGCAGGTCCTTAGTTGATTCTTCTAACATTGTCATAGGAATAAAACACAAATAGGAAATATATAATCACAGAGAATACTGTCACATTGACAAGTCATGTCCTCAAAGTTAGCGATATTTGTTGCAGAGCAATATCCTCAGGGATCTTCTCAGTAACATCAAGAAAAAAAAAAACTTCTTGAAAACTGAAGGCAGGAGGGCATTTGCCATTTTCATTATAAAATCTCTTATCTGACTAGCTTGTGTCATATTCATCAAAAAAGATTCCTTATGATGGTTAATAGACGTTGCAGTATATGCTTTGTCTTTACAGATTGAAATAAAATATTTGAAAACAGTGATATATGTATTATTTTAGTGTTAAATATAGAAGAATAAGGAAGCACCATTAAGGGGATAAAGGGATATCTTGCTGCAGTTGCTTATTCAAATATTTTCAGAAACTAGTGAGTAAGGGTTTTTAGGAATAAAAGATATGAAGAATGTTCTAAGTCAGTGGTTTTATATTCAAACATTAGAAGCCAATTCCAGTTCGTATTTGAAGAAAAGCAGTTTTTTGGCAGTCAAAATGGCAGTGCCTAGAATCCATGGGTGGATGTAGACCAGGTTTTATGCAGAAAACAAGGCCAGTTTAGCATAGTTGAGACCCAGACACTGGAATGTTGTGCCCAGGGTATTGCTATTGGGAAAATCCTTGTAAAAACTCTGCTTTTCTCCCTGGAAATGCCACTACAGGAAATAGGCTGTGTATCTGCAGAATCTGTATCCCTGGCATGTCCACTCTATCACTCCTGGTAATTATCTTTAACTGATCAAGAACTTTGTGTGACTCTTTTTAAACACAAAGGCTCAGAAGAGAATATATTATGATCTGTGTATAGATCACATCCCTACACCTTAAAAAAGAAGAGTAAGCATGGGAAGCATGTGTTCTCCTTTTCAGCATTTGCAGAGAAAAATAGTTACTACCTGCGGCTAAAGTTTCCTGGTAAGCATGGTCCCATACAGGGAGATGGTTAAGATGCTGGGCTGCAACCTTAACAAAGTCACTGCTGTAAATACTTTTGCATATTTATTTATTTTAATTGCTTTTATTACCATGCTTTTAAAATGTGAATCAGTGTGTTAAAGAGACTGTAAATAATATGCTTCATATTCATTGGTTTGATAAGGAAAAGTCACTGCAGCCCTACCCCTCCCCATTTTCCTGACAAGAATCTCCTGCCTTAGAACTGGAACCTGCATTTCTGGCTCTGTAACCCTGCTGGCTTGATTTCATAACCTGCAATTCTGCTTCTGTAACATGCTTGCTTAGTTGCCTAAGGTAATGGAAAAATTCCAACCACCAACTCGCTAGCCAATGAACGGGAGCCTGCAGACCCCAATAAAAACTCCAGAAAACTGGGGCTGGGGGCCCAGAATTTGGAAACCAAACTTTCCTCTGGGAAATATGCAAAGCCTTTTTCAAAAATATGTTTATTACAGAAAACCATATAGTAAATAGATATATTCATAAGGTTCTGTTTCGAATTCATCTAGGAGTCATGACTTTGCCACATATTAAGATGGTTAGTTCCCTAGAGTAGGAAGTCAAGAGACTTCATGTAATACAGTTTCAAACTCTCTAATCTAATCCAGCCCATTTTCACTTCATAAATATGGGAACTGTAGAGAAAAGAGTAATGGATTGCTCAAGGTCAAAAAATTGTAATGATAATCATGGATATAATTTATATGTTCTTTCTACTACATATACTTGGACTGCAGCCTAAATTTTGGCTATATTTCTTGGTGTGAAAATGCTCATTCTTCTCTGAGAGATCTGGTATTAAGATTTTGACAACTACACTTTATGAAAGGCTATGTTTAATTTTATGTCTATATATCAAATGGAAATATTTATACTCATAAGCTAGATTCTAGAAAAAATGTTTTTTCTAGAATCAGTAATCTTTAAATGAAAGTCAAAAGAAGGCATTATTTGAATGGTATTGACAAAAAACTATATAGACCTGTATTCTTTACAAAGAAACATATTCATATATGTTCAAGCAAAAAGGAACTGATAAGTCTACAGAGTAAACATCAAATGTATTTGCAGGAAATCCAGATGGGCCTCATAATAATTAAAGAGATGCCAGGGAATTACTCTTTCCTTATCCATTATTCTCATGACTTTATAATCTCCTTTTTGTTCCTACCTGTCTACTTCAAATCTTTGCTTTATCTATCCATAGATATATTTCATTATTTATTAATAAGCAATTTGTCTTGTGTCTATAGGAACTTACAGTTCTGGTGTCCTTTGTATGGATGATTTTTTTTTTCATCTTAGTCAAAAGAGTAGGAGGAAAAATATATTCACTTGAGGTCAAGTCAGGCATCCACTCATGGCTGTTGGTCATAGGCATTTTCTGGGGAAGTCACAGACTGCTCAGCGAACAGCTCCCAGCTTTCCTCTATTGCCACCCTCTATTTCTATTGTATTCATGTATCAATATGTTTTCATTCCATATCCTAGAGTAAATGTTAGGTCAAATGGGATGGCCTGACTGTATCTTGAACCTGCAAGCAGCTCCACCTGCTTTCTAGGGCAGGAAATCTCAGTGGCAGGGCCCCTCCCACTAGGGTTGTATAAATATCTGGCCCTAGAACATCACTGCTTTGTCCCTTATCTCTGGCATTTGGAGCCTCCATCCACCCACCCTGAACCAAGCAGATGAGTTCCCCAGGGCCCTGCCATGATGGGACCTCTTTCCTCATTCTTTTGGACTCTTTGTGATAGGTAAGTAATAAATCGGTCATTTGCTGAAAGTTTATCTTATGTCTGAGCCTGTGTTCCCACAATGCAACGTATGACAACTAGCCCCAAAGCACTGATACTATTGTTGGAGAAAAATTCTATCAGGAGATGTTGGTGTGCAGTCAATGCATATCTAATATAGTGTCTGGTTAATAAACATATATACCAGCTTTATTACAAAGAAACATGTAGAAATACATATAGAATATATAACTATATATAACTATATATATATAACTATATAACTATATATATATATATATATATATATATATATATAATCCCATAGAACCATGATCCAACAAGGCACAACATGTGCAAATTTTATTTTGAATAAGCTCTTCAATAAAAGCCAACAAAAACACCCAGATTTTGGCATTTGGAGATGAACTTGTAGGTTTACTTTGAATATTGTTCAATAGTTTTGCGTACATCTTCTCTAAATGATTAAAAAAGTCAACACACGCAATAAAAATTATGCATGATACTATTTAGGATGTTAATAAAAAAAGTGTAAAGATCTGATGTAACAAGCCAATCAAGAAAGCTGAGCCTGGAATTGGAGCTCCTTTTTCTCAAAGGAATCTTTCATTTCTGGAGGAGGTGGCTGAAAAACCAAACAGAATTTTACAGAAACTCAGAGGTAAAGGAACAAAAATTGGAGTTCTTTGCCCTGAAAACAGGATCACCACCTGTGATCACAGGATCACCTCAGGTTTTGGGTTGCATATCAGAAAGCTATACCTGTGGAACACAGGTGGACCAAAACTAGCCATATTTTTTAGGGCTAAATGTCAGATTTGCATCCTCTCAGTCAATGATCGTATTAAGGAGATCCAGGATCTTAGAGATACTTGCTGCTGGCCAGAAGCAAGTTTATAACATTTATATCATTTCTGAAAGAAATAACATCTTTCAAGACCTAAAAGGACCTAAGGAATATACATACAGACATGGTGAATATGACCAGCTCCATTGTTCATTCTAGACCTTTGCTGCTGGTCCTGGACAAGCCTGATATAACTGCAGGAGCAACCAGTAAGCGAGGAAAGGCTTTAACACAGCTTGATATACATCCAAAATCCTACTTAGTAGCTGACTGTAGATGACAATTATGGTAATATTTCTGGATGTAACTTGTTCCAAAAACAAGTTAGAATACTATTAATATTCTTATCTTGAGAAGGAGAAACACTTCTGATGCTTCACTTTTGGATTAGTGATATTAATCTCATAGAAAATAGATTTTAAAGGCAAAACAGGTCATTAAATAGCAATAAAAAGAGGCAATTCACCAAAAAGAAATAATTATACTAAATATTTATGTAACTAGCCTGGATGAACCATTATGAGGCACACACTGACAAAACTGAAGGGAAAAATAGATTTCTCTATAATAATAGCTGGTGACTTCAATATAACACTTTCAGCATTGGATAGAACATCTGGACAGAGGATAAGTAAAGAGACAGAGAGCTTGATGAACTACCACTAACAAACATTAGTTGTATAAATGTCTATAACAGACATTTATAGGGATTCCACCACCCTAAAGCAGTAAGATATATACTCTTTTCAAGTGCTCATGGATCCTTCTTCAGGGTACTACCATATGTGGGGTCACCAGAAATACCTCAATACATTTTATTTTTGTTTTTGTTTATTTTTATCAATACATTTTAAAAGATTGAATTATACAAAACACTTTCTCTGATCATAATGGAATGAAGAGTGTGTTGTTTAATCTCCATATATTTGTGAAGTTTCCCTTCTTCCATCCATTCAAGTTGGGAATCTGACTAATGAACACACTGGTTCTGAAGACACAGTTATGACAGCAGTACTGTGAGCACATAGAGCTACATGGGCCTACTCAGTAAACCTGAATTCTGGGCTCCATCAGCTATATATACTATGCAGAGAAAGTGAGTAGGAATTAAGAGCCCTGTATAACTGGGTCTGAGATAAATTGGCTTAATCGCAAACTTCAAGGTAAAGTGCCATTGCAATTATGGTGTATTGCTAAGTCTTGTTAGAGCAATTCATGTAGTTGGTTGAACTTTTTCCTGGAGGTCAGAATTGTACTTTCAGATACAGAGACCAGAGGAAGAAAATCCAGTGAGAATGAGAGAGGATTTGATATTGTTGAATTTCTAGTCTTAGTAGAAAAAGGAAATGATTGGAACTGACACTTTACAATGTTAGGTATGGCAGTTTGAGATTATCTATGCATTCCAAAAAAAAGAGATTATGTTTGTAAACTGGTCTGTCCCTCTAAGAATGATACCTTTTGATTGTATTAGATTAAGCTGAAATGTCTTTGATTAAATTATGTTAAGATTAGGGCTTTGATTCAGACACATCAATAGGGTGTAACTCAGGTTAAGTCTCCACTACTTGGTGGGCTGATATAAATGGGCACTCACTCAAGAAGATACAGAAGAAAATGCACAAGAAAATAGAACTAGCTCCATAGATGCCTGGGGAAAGAACTCTGTCATGACATGGAAGAGGAGAGAACTTTGATCCTATGGCCCCGGGAAGAGAGACAAGCCCTATGCCAGCCTGTGTCTGAGAGAGAAGAAGGCTGAACCCTCACAGAGACCAGCAACCATTGTGCTTCAACACATGACAACTGACTTTAGTGAGAAACCAAACTTAAGTTGGACTTATTAGGACCTTGTAACTGTAAGCTTTTACCCTAAATAAATACCTTTTTATAAAATCAACAGATTTTTCTGGTACTTTGCATCAGCAACCCGTTTGGCTGACTAATACATTAAGTTTCTAAATGTAAGATATATAAAGATCAATTAGGCTTTTTTCCTTCCTTTAAAGATGATGAAATAGGCTCAAATATGCAAGATAGTTTGTCTAAAGAAACATAACTTTTAAATAGTGGAGCCTAATTATTTCAAGTAAGCCAAATTATTTACTAAGTGTTTTAGTTTCTTAAGCTGCTTGAAGCAAATAATATGAAATGAGTTGGCTTTAACCAATGGGAATTTATTACCTTACAGTTTGGGGTTATGAGAATTTCCAAATCAAGTTATGATCAAGGTAATGCTTTATTTCCAACCCTTGGGTCCCTGTCAAGGCACAAGACAGTATCTGCTGTTCTCTCCTTTCTCTTCTGGATTTCGTTGCTTTGCATTTCTTGCTTCCATGGTTTTTTTTTTCTCTCTCTCTCTCTTTCTCACTTTCTTTCTCTCTCTTCATCCTATTTATAGAGGACTCCAGTAAGAGAATTAAGACCCACCCTAGGCCATACCTTAACTGAAATAACTTCATCAAAAAATCCTACTTAAGTAGGCTGACACCCACAGGAATGGATTAGCTTTGAGATCATGATGTTCTGGGACACATACTGTTCCAAAATATGACGTTATGTTATATAAATTCCCTCAAAATGTCCCACTCAAATCATATCTTTTCTTTCAATGGAGTATTTTCTACTACCTCTGGCCCCATAACCTAAAACACTCATATTTTTTAGCTCTTTTCTAAGGGAATTTCCTCAATGCAGACAATCTTGACATCCTAGATGCCATTAGAAACATTTTATTTAATATCAGAATATCAGAAAATGTGTGGGCCTACAGGAATATCATGAATAAAATACAGGATTCATGTATACCACCCTATTGTTTTATTATAATTACAGAAAACATGTTATTAAAATTTCACTATTAAAAATAACCCATGGATTAATTTGGAGTTCACTGTTATACAGTTTTATGGATTTTAATTTTTTTAAATTTTTATTCTAGTACCATATATACAAACTAACATTTCCACTTTTAATCATAGTACCAATACTTGTCCTATGAAATACAGATCACAGTTGTAATTAAATAAATTTTATGTATTTAATTATTTAATGCCTGTATTTCTAAAAAAATTACAAAAGGGACTTCAAAAGTCTGAAACATGAAAACATAATTAAGAGGAATATTAAAATTTAAAACAAATTATTAAAACCCAAATTCATTATTGAGTTATGTTACATCACCTTCCGATATTAGTCACACATTAAAAATGACAATAAATAGAGATTTGGAATTACAGTGAAATAATATAGCATTATTATTGATTTTTAGCCAATATCTGTTTAAGGTTAATTTTAATTATTCAGGAAATATGTATCTCAATATGACCTATAATTTGCTTAACATAAGTCTTTGCATTGAAAGGATACCAAGGCAAAGAATGAAATGGTCCTTTCTCTCTCTATTTTTGGTAAATAAAATTAAAATACATTTAAAACAAATAATAGCTCAGAGACTGTGGGATTAATTGTCATACGGTATAGTATACTAAAGAATACAGGCATATATATATTTTTTTCTTGCCAATGGATTCATGAAACAGTCAAAATTTAATTTGGGCTTTAAAGTTATTAGATATCTTAAGAGATCTATGTGCTAGGTAATTTGAAAATAATTAAAAATTTAAAAATTTTACAGCACTGTATTTCTTGTTATTATTCAACTGCATGTGTACTTTGGTGATCTAGCTGTCTTATTTATAAATATATTGCTACATTCTGTCCCTCTCATTACCAAACGATCCACCAAAGTAGCACATGATTAGAGGAGTTATAATTAACTTCTCATTATTTCTAAGAGGAGAAACACTGACTCTCAATATTACGCACATTAGGAACAGAAGGAGCACAGTAGTTTGAAGAAAACATTTTAAAAGATTTTAAAGGTTGGGAGGAACTCAAAGTCTTATTTGAAAATTGTATAATTATTTTCCAAAATAAAAACTGAACTGGATACTTTTTTGAGAATCAATGAATTTAAAAAATATTATTATGACTTCTGGGAAGATGGCATCAGACTAGGTAGGCAGTGTTAGACTTTTTCACAAAAAAAATGGAGGAAGGGCAAAAAGCTGTCTGAGGGACCTAATTTGGGTATCTGCAGATGAAGAGAGTGCTGTTTATCCCCACAAGAGTGAGGTACAGAGAGACAAAGAAGCCAAAATGAGAACAGTGAGTTAATAACCCAAGTGACTGGGATTGGCACCCATGTCCCACCCTTAAAGCAAACAGCCTGGATAAAACCCATGGTTCACTGAAGCCAACTGAGAGTGGAATAGATGTCTTCTTCCTGGGTACAGGGAGAGTGTAGCAGAAGGCAGAGTGTGTTTTCTCTTCAGTGAACTTGGCCAGCAAAGCCTGCTTTGAATCTCAGCTCTGGCCAGACCAGAATCACCAGCAAAGGAGGTTGAAAGAGTCACTTCCATTAAAAGATATGATGACCAGCACCATCTGTTGGCTGGTCAGGAAAATGCAAGGAGAAAACCGCTTCTAGGTCTCTCTCAACCCAAACTTCTGGGAGCAGATCTGTGCCTCATTGTTCTAATAACTTAAAATAGGCAATTTTAAGGACTTAGAATAAGTTGAAACAAAAATTAAAGAAGAGCCATGCAACAAAATCACTAAGTAAAAGAGAGAAATTGACCATGGGAGTAAATTAACCAACATATTCAGATGCCTAGACAACAGCAAAAAATTACAAGCCATACTGAAAAAGAGGAAGAGATGCCTAGCCAAAGAAACAAACAAAAATCCTGACAAGAACACAGGATTTAAGACAACTAATCCATGATAACCACATAAATCTCTTAAATCAATTCAAAGATTTGAAAGAAAGTGACTAAAGAGATAAGGGATATTAAGAAGGCACTATGTTAGCATAAAGAACAATTTTAAATCCTGCAGAGTAAAGTAACAGAGCTGATGGTAATAAAAGACACAATGGATGAGATAAAAATAGAATAGAGGCATATAACAGCAGATTTAAATTGAAGGAGGGCAGAATTAGTGAAATCAAGAGCAGAACTTTTGAACTTGAAAAGACAAGAGAATAGAAAGAGAAAAGATTAGGGAAAAATGGAACAAGGTCTCAGGGAATTGAATGACAAAATAAAATCCACAAACAAATGTACCACTGTTGTCCCAGATGAGGTAGAGAACAGTAAAGGAACAGAAAAAACATTTGAGAAAATAATGACTGAAAAATTCCCAACTTTTATAAAAGAAATAAACATCAATATTCAAGAAGTACAACACACCCCAAACAGAATAAATCTAAGTAGACATACTATGAGATACCTTCTATTCAGAATAATAAATACCAGAGATAAAGAGGATTCTGAAGACAACAAGAGAAAAACAATGCATCACAAAAAAGGGAACCTCAATAAGACTAATTGTCAATCTTTTCAGAAGCTATCCAAGATGAGAAGAAAGTGCTATGATGGATTTAAGGTACTGAAAGAGAAAAACTGCCGGTCAAGAATTCTTTAACTTACAAAACTGTCTTTCAAAAATGAGGGTTTAAAGTATTTACCGGCAAACCCAAACTGAGAGAGTATGTTACCAAAAGAACAAATTTACAAAAGATACTGAAGAGACTGTTGCAACCTGAAAGTAAAAAAGAGCACAAGAGACTTGGAGAAGAGTGTAGAAATGAAGATTATTAGTAAGGGTAACTTAAACAGTAATAAAACAGACAATAGTACGATATGACAACAGAAAGCCAAAGGAAAAAATGAAGGAAGTATGTAATGCCTTTACAATAATACCATTGGTGTTAATGGCTTGAACTCCCCAAAGAACAGAGACTGACAGAGTGTATTAAAATATATATATATGAGCCATCTTTATGCTGTCTACAAGAGACTCACCTCAGAAATAGACACAACAAGGTTGAAAGTGAAAGGTTAGAAAAAGATATTCCATGCAAATAGAAACCAAAAAAGATCTGGATTAGCACTACTAACCTTGGACAAATAGATTTTAAATGCAAAACTATTATATTAGATAAGGAAGGTCAATATATATTAATAAAAGGGGCAATTCACCAAGAAGAAATAACTGTTGTAAATATTTATGCACTTAACATGACTGCCCAAGATAAATGAGGCACACACAGGCAAAACTGAAAGGAGAAATAGATGTCTCTACAATAATATTTGGAGACTTCAATACACTGCTCTCAGTATCAGATAGAGCATCTTGACAGAAGATAAATGAGGAAACAGAGAGCTTGAATAATATGATACATGAACTAGACTAACTAGCATTTATGGAGCACTACAATCCAAAACAGTGGTATATACATTCTTTTCAAGTCCGCATGGGTCCTTCTCCAGGATAGAACATACGTTGGGTCACCAAACAGGTCACAATAAATGTAAAAAGATTGAAATTATTAAAAAAAAAAAAAAAAAAAACACTTTCTCTAATCATAATGGAATGAAGTTGGAAATCAATAAAGGATGGAAGGAGGAAAAATTCACAAATATATGGAGATTAAAGAACACACTCTTAAATAACCAGTGGGCCAAAGAAGAAATTTCAAGGGAAATAAATATCTTGAGACAAATGAAAATGAGGACAACACAAATCAAAACCTATGGGATACAGCAAAGGCAGTGCTGAGGGGAATTTATAGCCCTCAGTGCTTTACATTAAAAAGAAGAAGAGCTAAAATCAAAGACGTAACTGCACACCTGGAGGAACTAGAAAAATAACAACAAACAAATCCCAACCCAAGCCAAAGGAAAAAATAATAAAGAGCAGAGCAGAAATAAATGAAATTGAGAATAAAAAACAAAATAGGCAGAAAAAACAAAACCAAAAGTTGTTTTTTTAAAGAATTTTTAAAAAGAGAAGAAGATAAAACTAAATAAAATCAGAAATGAGAGGGGCATT
This sequence comes from Tolypeutes matacus, assembly GCA_026826555.1. NCBI lineage: Eukaryota > Metazoa > Chordata > Mammalia > Cingulata > Chlamyphoridae > Tolypeutes > Tolypeutes matacus. Next base: position 9,117,116 of record JAKSZT010010858.1, on the reverse strand, counting down.
ACCTCTGATCCCAGAGAAAAAAGATTGATAATAAGAGGACTCTATGAGCAACAGTACACCAACAAATTAAACAATGTAGACAAATTGAAAAATTCCTAGAGACACATGAACAATCTACTTTGACCCTAGAAGAAAGAGAAGACGTCAACAAACCAATGACAAGTAAAGAGATTGAAACAATTATCAAAAGCTTCCCAAAGAGGAAAAACCCAAGACCAGATGGCTTCATAGGTGAATTCTACCAATTATTCAAAGATGAACTAATACCAATCTTGCGCAAGCTTTTCTAAAATTTTTAACAGGAAATATCACTAACAAACTCATTTTATAAAGCCTAATAACAAAACCAGGTAAAGATACTATGAAAATGTAAAATTACAGGGGAGCGGACATAGCTCAGTAGTTGAGTGCCTGCTTCCCTTGTGATGCAAAATTCCTCAACAAAATACTTCCAAACCAAATCCAAAAGCACATTAAAAGAATTATGTACCACAATCAAATGGGTTTTATCCCAGATATGAAATGGTGGTTTAACATAAGAATATCAATTAATTTAATAAAACACAATAATAAATTGAAGAAGAAAAGCCACATGATCCTCTTGATTGATGCAGAAAAGGCTTTTGACAAAACATAGCATTCTTTCTTGATAAAAACACTTAAAAAGATCAAAATAGAAGGAAGTTTTCTCAACATGGTAAAGTTTGTATATAAAAAACCTACAGCTACCATTGTACTCAATGGTGAAAGACTGAAAGGCTTTCCTACTGAGATCAGGAACAAGACAAGGATGCCCACTGTCACCACTGTTATTTATATGAGCTAGAAGTTCTAGTTAGAACAATTAGGCAAGATAAAGAAATAAAAGTCACCCAAATAAGAAAGGAAGAAGTAAAACTTTTGCTATTCACTAATGATACAATCTTATATTTGGAAAATCCTGACAAATCCATTACAAAGCTATTGGAACTAACAGACGAGTTCAACAAAGTGGCAGGATAAAAGATTAATATGCAAAACTCAGTAATGTTTCAATACATTACTGATAAGCAATTTGAGGAGGAAATCAGAAGAAAAACTCTATAGATAATAGTGACTTGAAGAATCAAATATTTAGGAATAAACTTAAGAAAAGATATAAAGAAACTGTATTCAGAAAACTGCACAACATTGCTAAAAGAAACTAAAGTCGACCTAAATAAATGGAAGGACATTCCATGTTCATGAATTGCAAGACTAAGTATCATTTAAATATTAATTCTATGAAAACTTATTTATAGACTCAAAACAATCCAAATAAAAATTCCAACAGCCTTTTTTGCATAAATGGAAAATCCAATGGAAAATGGGTGGCAAGTAACAAAAATGTGTTAAAAAAGAACAAAGTTGGTGGACTCTCACTCCCTGACTTTAAAGCATATTACTTAGCTAATATACTAAGTAGTAAAAACATCATGGAGGAAGCCAGTGTAGTTCAGTGGTTTGAGTGCCTGCTTCCCATGTATGAAGCCCCATGTTCAATCCCTGGTACCGCCTAAAAAAAATAAATAAATAAATAAATTATGATACTGGCATAAACACAGACATATTGAGATGGACAATTGATGGGCCCTTGATATTGATGACTGTAAATATGATCCTTTTCTTTTGCAATTGAACTTAGCCTAGTATTATGGGGTGCCTAGGAGTTACCTCCTGAAACCCTCCTTCTTACTCAAATGTGGCCTCTCTTTAAGCCAAACTCAGCATATAAATGCATTACTTTCCCTCCGGTGTGGAACATGACTTCCTGGGATAAGCCTCCCTGGCACGGAGGGATTAATGCCGAGCACCAACTAGCAATGCAACTGGAAAAAACCTTGACCAAAAGGGGGAAAGGGTAAAGATAAATGATTTTATATGGTTAAGAGACTTCAAAGTGAGTTCAGAGGTCATTCCAGAGGTTATGTTTATGCACATCTCAGCAGGATCTCATTGACTGCCACAGTAAATATTGCCTCAAATAGTGGGGCTCCTGTGGGCTCTGGAGATATCCAGACACTATAGATGGGGCAGATAGCTCAGGAGTTTGGCACCCTGCCAGTGGGTCTTATCTTGGAATTTATGCTCCCCAGTGTGACAAAGTTGGACTCAGTTGTGGTTTCTCTACACATGGCTCTTATGCCTCTGCTATTTGAACCTATAGGTAGTACTAGAATTGAAAGGTTTATGTCAAAGAGACTTAAATCTTTGGGATTTCCATGTGCCAGTCGGGTCCTGAATCTCAACAGAGTTGGAACACCTACTCTCCAGTTCACTGGATTCAACCAGGATAACTAACAAGGAAACAATGATGGATAATGACCATCCCAAGGAACAGAGTCTACAACTGCAAGGAAGACAGTCCCATCCATCTGCTCCATGGGATCTAAGCCCCCTCCCAATTAGAGGCAGAGTGGGTATCACCATCCCAGAATCCTCAGGATTGGGGAATGAACGATGGACTAGAGTAGACTTACTGTTATTCTACTACAGACTTATTGTTATTCTATCAATGGAAGAACTTTTATCATTGATGTTGAGGCAGTGGCCACTGGAGATTCTGAGGGGAGGGAGAAAGAGCTGTAATATGATAGCTTTTTCAGGACATTGGAATTGTCCCTAATGACATTGCAATGACAGATACAGGCCATTATATATTTTGTAGTAACTTACAAAATTGTGTGGGAAAGAGTTTAAACTATAATGTAAACAATAATCCACAATTAGTGACAATGCTCCAATATGTATTCATCAATTGTAACAAATGTACCACACTAATGAAGGATGTTGTTAATGTGGGACAGTGTGTGAAGGGTAGGGAGTGGGACACATGGGAATCCCCTACATTTTTTATATATCATTTATATAATCTAAGTATCTTTTAAAAATATTAAATGAAAAGAGAACTTAGAAATATACCCTCACTTCTAGGGGCAAGTGATTTTTGACAAGACTGTCAAGCCCACCCAGCTAGGCCAGAATAGTCTAACAAATGGTGATAGTATAACTGAGCATCCATATTTAAAAGAAAAAAAGAGGACCCCTATCTCATACCTTATACAAAATTAACTCAAAATGGATCAAGGACCTAAATATAAAAGCTACAACCACAAAATTTCTGGAAGAGAAATGTAGGGAAACATCTTCAAGATCTTGTGGTAGGTAATGGTTTCTTAAATCTTATACCCAAAGAATTAGCAATAAAAGGAAAAATAGATGAATAGGACCTCCAAAGAATTAAACACTTTTGAGCTTCAAAAGACTTTGTTAAGAAAGTAAAAAGGCAGCCTACTTAATGGGAGAAAATATTTAGAAACCACATATCTGAAAGGTATGTTACATGTTATATACAACTCAGCACTAAAAATGACTAGCAACCCAATTAAAAAATTAATTTTGTCAATTAAAAAAAATGGAAAATATTTGAATAGACATTTCTCCAAAAAGGAAATACAAATGGCAAAAAAAAAAAAAAGAAAAAAACCATGAAAAAAATATTCAACATCATCAGCTATTAGGGAAATTCAAGTCAAAACTACACTGAAATACCATTTGATACCTTATAGAATGGCCATTATTTAAAAAACAGAAAACTGCAAGTGCTGGAAAGAATGTTGAGAAACAGGAACACTCCTTTGCTCTTTGTGGGAATTTAGAATGGTGCCAGCTCTGTGGAAGAGTCTTTGGCAGTACCTCAAGAAGCTTAATATAGAACTGCCATATGATCCAGCAATCCTGTTACTAGGAATATATTCAGAAGAACTGAAAGCTAGTTTGTGAACTGACATTTGCACACCAACGTTCATAGCAGCATTATTCATAATTACTAAAATATGGAACCAACCCAAGTGTCCATCAACTGAGGAATGGATAAACAAATTGTGGTATATACACACAATGGAATACTGTTCAACTGTAAGAAGAAATGAAATTGGGATGCATATAACAACATGAATGAACCTAGAGGATATTGTGTTGAATGAAATAAGCCAGACACAAAAGGAAAAATATGGTATGGTCTCACTAATATGAACCAAATATAATGAGCAAACTCAGAGGTAAACTATAGAGTATAGGTTATTAGGAAATAGAAGGTGGGTTGAGAATGGGAGATGATGCTTAATGTATGCAGCATTATTAATAAGGGTAACTGTAAAAGTGTGGAAATGAATAGAGTTGAGAGTAACACATTATAGTGAGTATAACTAACACTGCCAATTTATAAATATGATTGTAAGCTGAAAAGGTGTAGTCTGTGGAAATAAATGTCAATTGAAAAGAAACTAGAGAATAATCTGGGGAATGTACAGCATAGTGATTTTGGTGGTGGATGAAGATTGTGGTTAACAGTATAAATATAAGAATGCTCTTCTTGTTACAAAGTGCTAAGAATACGGTGATACGTGGAAAAATTACAACTAATGTACCTCCTGGATGATAGTTAACAGTAATATTGTAATATTTTGCTGCAATAGCAAAAAAGATATTTTTTCAATACTGAAGGACAACATAGTGGGGTATAAGGAGGTATGGGATTTTTCCTTTTGGAGTACTGAAAACGATCTAAAATTGACTGAGGTGATTACAGCACAACCGTGTGATTAAAATGAGAGCCACTGAGTGTACACTTTGAATGCATTGTGTAAAGCATGGGACTGTATAACACAGGGAATCCAGGGGTGGAATGATGGACTATGGTTAACAGGACAAATATGAGAATGTTTTCTCCTGCATGATAACAAATATATAATATAATATCGGTTGTTAATAATTGTGTGGGAAGGGGGAAAATACACCAAATGTAAAATATGGGATATCATTAGTAGTAATGTTTTGACAATTCTCTTTCATAGCTGGTAACAAATGTTTCACAACAATGCAAGGCATTGGTTGTAGGGAAATGTATGGGAGTCTTGTATGATGATATGCATATTTGTTTTGCAAATTCACAAATTTTACTATATATTTATAGTTTGTGTATGTTTACATATGAATGATATATTTCAGTAAAATTTTATTGAAAAAAATAAAATAAAATATTATAAAATAAAGTGGATCCCTACCTTATGTCATATATAAAAATTAACAACAAATAGAAGATGACCTAAATATAAGGTAAAACAGAAAGATAGATACTTACCTGGCAGGGGAGATACCATGATCACGAAGGTGGTTTTCCCAGGGTGAGGCTTATCCATTGCACTGCAGATGTGCTGACCCCTGCGATTTCCCCAAATGTGGGAAACTCGACTGCATAACTTGTGGTAGTGGGGGACTGTATTAGCACTCTCCCCTGAAAAACAAACAAACAAACAAACAAAAACAGAAAGATAGATTAGACAGATACATAATAGGTAGATAAGTAATAGATGACTATGGGTAGATAGATAGATAGATAGACAGATAAAAGATACAATATAGATACATTGATATAGAAAGAGGCAACTACAAAAACAAACACATGTGCATGTGTACCTGTGCGTGTATTTGTATGAGCATTGAGAAAGATGAATAAATATATTCACCAATCTGTTTAAAAAGATAATGAAGGGAGTCTATAATAAAAAGGATACAAAAGTTCAGAGAAGCCCCCAAATCTTCAATTATATGAACCCATTTTGTTTCTCACTGTACACACACCTAATATGAAAACATTACAGGGTTTTGCTAAATGAAAAACTGTATACACTGAACTCCCAGACACTCTCTTTATTTGTTAATAATTTCAACATTGAACTTACACCTTTCTCTTCTCTTGTGTCACCATTTTTGGTGACACCAGCATCCACTTCATCATTCTAAAACTCTGACTTTAAGTTTCCTGAACACTCCCTTCAAATGATCTTTTCTCTGTCACTTTCAGTCAACAAACTTGTCATCATACATTCTTTTTCCACACCTAAAATCTAAACAGCCATCTCCCTATGAGGTGGCTTTTTGTACCAATCTCATCTGCAAAGGTATCCTAACCCTCCTCCAAGGAACTATGCCTCATAAGTTCTTCAACATTTTAACGATTTTTAAAATCAAATTCTCCAATTCATTGACTTGGCAGGTGCCCAGGTGTAGCTGATGCTGCTACACTTGCTATGAGGAGCATTAAAATACTACTATCCTTCACTGGTAAGACTTTTCTCTCACTTGATGCTATGACCACTTAAAAACTACACAAAGCTCCAACTCCTTTCCAGACAAAAGAATCATCTGCTTATTCACATTTACCCCCTTATGAGAGATGCAGTCAAACTTCTGCAGTCAGAAGATAATAGAATCAATGCCTGAGTGCTTCTTCGGCCCAATGAATAAGCAAGGCTTATTATGCTGATGGAAATAACTGCAGTATAGAATTAACTTTTTCTTTTTAAACAGAGATTCTGGAGGTAACAAATTCCAGAGCAAAAATGTTGGCTTGGTGCTGAATACTACATAGTATTATAGCTGTTTATTTGGTCAACAAATTGTAAAACAAAACAATACAAAACAACAACAAAAACCCTCAAAACTCACCCTCCTATAAAATTGTTTTATAATATATGTATACATACATATGATTCAAAGCATAATATTTGAACAAATTCAAAACAGTATACATGCGTATATATTATATAAATTCCTCGAATTAATTCAAACATTTGTTTAAGTGCTTAAGTACCTACTAATGTTTGAGACAGTGTTCTAAATATTGAAGATATAATGGAGAAGAAAACAGAACTGGATATTGTTTCATTTATTTACTTATTTATTAATCCTAATTTATTTAATTATTTATATATTTCATTATAACAAATAGAAAATAATTGTAGGTTATTCTTTTTATTAGTGCAGTGTGGAAAGAATTCCAAATTAAAAGGTAAAACCATCAAGCATATATAATAGGATAGTTACTATCTCTTGCACAAAAATGTGTTACCATATATCAGTGGGATCAAAATAAGAACACTGAGTAGCAAAATTATAGTATACACACTTTCTTTATTTTATACTATCTTTACAATTATTATAATTGTCACAACAAGTTTCTTGTTGCCCACTTGAAGCTTAAATTCCATTTGGGTTAGCACTGTTTCTTGTCAAATTTCAAGAATTGCTAAGACACTCTCAAACACTGAAGTAAAGATTTTCAAATCAAAGGATTTTATCTTAAACATATTAACTAAAGGTTAATTTTTAAAATCTAAATAATCCCTTAATTTTCTCTTGTGAATTTAAATCACTGTGCAATTCTCTTCTTAATTTTCCATGTAAATGAGTGACTCTGGTATAGTTTTTTTTTTTTTTTTTCTTTCTTTCTCTTTTACACTCTCATATGCATTATGAGAAATTTCAAGATAAAGGTGAAATCGTTCTTTAGAGAAAATTATGGAAAAATGAGAGAACTCATAGCATTTCCACTAAGAAAATGAGTGCATCAGTATATGATGACCAATATATTCTATTTAACCAATAAGCTTATATCTGCTGGAAAAAAATAAAAAACAAAAAACTTTTCTTGGTTGAAACAGGATTAGAAGACATTTATAATAACTGGCATTATGTACACAATTTGTTGAAATACTTTTTATTGTTTTTTAATTCCCAACAAGCTTTTTAATTCATCATTCCAAAGTGAATATTGATTTAATATTTAGGCAACATATATTTGATTTCTATGGTTCAGAAAAATCTTCCTGGAGAAGAAAGCAATTATTAAAAATGGTACCTAAGGGCTAAGGAACAATAATACACAATACAATCAAATTGATCTTGTGAAATTGCTTCAAAGGCAATGGCCCTTAGTTAATTGAAGCATGTTTGTAAGATAATAATTTGTGTTGAATCTATTCTTCAAAGAAACCCTCTGAAGGCATAATGAGTAATATTTTTTATTCTTTTAGCTATAGCCATTATTTTAGTAGTATTGTCAAACTTCTGAACTTTACTTTTCATTCAAAGAGAGATGTCACTACTTCCACCGGTTCACAATTTTTTCTTTTTCTTCTTCTTATTAAATAACCATCACAGGAAATCTTTAGAGTTCTTCAAAGAAAAGTACCTTGTAAATAACTATATACTTTGTAATCTTCAGGGCTTTCTGTGGAAAAAACTTTTACATGGTGAAGATAGGTACTTATTGGCAACTAAACCTGAAAGTGCATCTCTTAATTTAATATGATTCCCATTGTGTCCTACAGAAATTTTTAATTAGTTCTTTAAAGAAATTTATTTTTCTTCTTCTTTTCCTTAATTGACATTAAGTGTTAAATGCTTTTCACACAGGAGTTTATTTAGTAAGAAGAATATTAATATTTGTGCATATTAATCAGTTCTCTAGTTAATTAAGTGACATAATTTTGTTTAAATATATTAACCCAGTAGAAGTCAGAACGATCAGGGAAGCTATGCCAATTTTTTATTGTCTAACATTAGATGTTTTGACATATTTTCTTTCAATGTGGATAAAAGAAAATAAAGAAGTAAAGAAAGACAATGGAAATTTTTAATTAAGGAGTAGGAAGCAGGAATAAAACCAAAGGGAATGGATGCACTTAAATACAGAAAAAATAATTATAAAAATAGCATATTTTATCATTTCTAATGCCTTAAAATGCATTTTAACATATTTACTGACAGGATGCATCTTGTAATGCATAGCATATCAGAGTTCAGTTTAAATATATTTCTTATTATTATATGAAATAATCAAATTTGGCATTCTTATTTGATACAAATGGCATTTCTATTTTTTTTTTTTTTTTACAGGAAACAAACATTATGGAAAATAAGTATTTGACATTTTCCATAAAATTAAGGAAAATCTGATACCTATTAAAAGAAAAAATAGAGTGAAATTCTGACAATATAATGTTGCAGAGGCTGCCGACTGATATCCCTCCAGAGATAAAGCATGCAACTTTGGCAGAAATAGTGTTATTATTCAGCTATGAAATTTAAAAAGAATTAATAGTCCTTTGAAAGCAATAAACATCACAGATGACTCTGCATGAACTAGAATCAATGTTGGGTTGGAAATTCCTGAGAGGAAAGATAAGAATGAAAAGAAAGATAGATGCCGGTGGATTTTATAGCATCAGAAATACTTGATATATTGAAAAAGAGAAAACAATTTAGAAACAATAAACCTTAAATATATATGAAAGTGTAGACCATGAAAAAGAAAAGGAAATAACACACATTTTAGAATAAATATGTTTTTAAAAACACCATGAATATTAGGAAGCAAAAATGGGAAACCTTTTGCCAAATGAGATGAGAGGGAGAGCGCTCTCTTTGGAAAGGGATTATCATGTATGAGGCTAATTTAATGAAACAACAACAGCAACAACAACAATCTCAAGATCTATCTTTGCAAGTTGTTTTAATTTTGAGAATTAGAAAAATATATATTAAAAAAATAGGGTAACTGTAATGGAAGAAAAATAATCAGCATGGCCTTAGACTTCTACAAACCTACGAGGAGCAAGAAATTTATAAAAGCAAATTTAATTATTTTAAAACTGAATACTATATTCAAATCTGGATACTGAATGAAGCAAATGAAATAAAAAAATCTCTGGCTAGGACAATTATAAAAAATAAAATATAAATTACTTGGAATAAAAAATATAATGAAATCTGAACTAAAAATACTTGAAGAAAAAATATATATGTATATCACTTCAGGTAACATTTTGAATTCTGCATATATTACACAAGACAGAAATGGAAATGAAAAGGAATAACTTGAAAATTTTAAGAATAAAAACTGAACTAAATACTGAGAAAAAATTGGAAATATTTAAAAGATATTCTTCTAAATATTTGTCAGACTCAAAATATCTCCAGGGCAATTTATATAATTTGGTGTTCAATAAACTGTTCATAGAAAAGAAAAAATCTGAATAGTGTTCATTTTGTCTTGGTGCAATCCTTGACATGACAACTAGAGTGGAAACAAAAGAGGAAGAACAGAAGTCAAATCTGTTATTAATGCGGAATACTATATCCTATACAAAATAATAACAAATAGAATTAAGCAGAACATTAAAATATATCAAAATATTTTTAATAATTTATGTGTTTACAAATACAGTTGACTATTGAGAAGTCATCACTCAAAAATTTCCACTTGATAAACAATATGTTGTCTTGGCCATCCTCCCTCACACAGACATGATTCTGTCTGATTTGATTTGATTTGATTTGATTAAGCTTACCGTAACTTTTCCATGGCTTGGGAGGAGTAAGGGTCTTGACTTTCTGGATTTAAATTATCATGTATCTTTGTTCTTCTTGCTTGTGTTTGTACTCTTGGTTCTTTATCTTTTATCTATTGTGACAATATTGGTGTATAAGAAACTGCCCCAAAAATCAATGATTTAAAACAATAGCAATTTATTTATTTTTATTTTATTTTAATTTAATTTTCTGTGAATGTATCGAGTTGTGCAGTTGCAGTGATCTTGCTTTGGCTTCTTCATGCATATGCACCTAGCTGCAGATTGGCTGGATGGTATTTTGTCTATGTAACTGGGAAGACCTTGGTTGTTTATTCTCCATGAGATTAATCCTCCAACAGGCTAACCCAGGCAGGCTCTCCGGTTTAAAGCAAAATAACCATAATGTAGCAAAAGCTGAATGAATAAAAGGGTTGACATTGGGGGCAATAAGAGACATTATATATATATTTTTAATTTATACAATATATTGCTTGTCTATTTATGAATGCTACTTTATTATTTTGTAATTAAGACATAAAAATGGATACTTAAAATTAACACGATTGGTTTTGTTATGCCAAGGATGTGTTAAGTCACTATAAATCTATTTGGACCTATAAAGTCCAAATGAAGCATTACCGTTGATAGGTTGTACAATCCCTTGATTGAAAATTTATGATGAGGTACAAAACTCCCGGGGCTTCCGGTCCCCGCCCAGCGGCCGGGGCTTCCGAGACGCGCGCGCTTCCCGTGGCCACGTCCTCAGGGTACGGCAAGCGGGGTCGCGCCCGCGCACAGGGCACGCGCGGAGGGGCCTGGCGGGGAGGTAGCCCTGCGGTCAGGTCCGCTTTTGGTCTGCGCCGCCCGCCTGGCGTCCGCCCCGCCACGGGAGTGCGCGTGGAGACCTTCTCCCTTGGAGACGAGCGCACCTTCCCGAAACGTGGCTGGACCTGCGTGGTGCACTAAACGGGCTTAAAATGCACTTTAATAAGTTGATGCTGCATTACTGTCCATTTCTCAGAAAAACTCCAAATTTCAGGAATGTGTGAAGATGGAAAGAAATCTGATTCCCCTCGGGACAGAAACAAGCCCTTTATATTTACACTAGGCAAGCAGGAGGTGATCCGAGGCTGGGAAAGGGACTGCCCAGATGAGCGTGCGTCAGAGCCAAACTTTCTCTCCAGAATACGTCTACGGGTCAAACGCCACTCTCGTCTTTGACTTAAGAGTTTCTAAAACTGGAATGACAAGAAGGGCCTCTTCCCTCCACTCCCTATGATTGGATCTGCCCTGGAGGGATCTGGCGCCTCCAGACATGCGCACTTGAACCCATATGGAGCATTTCCTGACGTTCCATCACATTCTTTGTATAAACATCTGCCCAGTCTGAAGGTGCTCTGTCGCTCAGCTTTGCTTACAACATCTCCCATTTCCTCTTCCCCTTTCTCCTAGTATATGTTGACTTAAACGATATACCATAAACCTCAAATTATTCATTTTTTGTTTTGGTTTTGGGGTGGAGATTCAGTTTCAGTCTTTTGAATCCAAGTTTCCAGTTAAGTATATGTTCAGGTATTAACAGCACAAACAATGAGTTAACTTTAGAATAGGAATTGGTGTTTGGGGGGAGGGGATGCAAGAATATTATTTTGGGGAGGGTGAGGTTTTTATCTATTATGTATTGAATATTCTTGCTGCTGCATTGCAAAGCCACAGCAGATTTGACGCGCTGTTGAGGGCTGAATCTCCAAGTTGAGAGATGCCCTTGGATTGAATTAAAAGCCCCATCCCATCCTCCCCTCAAACCCTCTGCCTTAGGAAAGCAGATAGTTTTCACTGAGGTGTTGGACACTTCGTGAATCTCTCCCCAGTACAGCAGGGACCTCTGAAGCCTTTTACATGGCCTTTTTTTTTTTTTTTTTTTTTCTCATACTGTAGTTTTTCTAATGGATTTTCAGGACTTTTGTCTTCTTCTCACAGCTGTCAAATCTCCACCACTTCCTAAATTTTAAGAACTTTAGACACTCGCCACCCAATGATAGCCCAGCTGTCTGTCTGACAAATCTTTGAGTGTTCTTTTAAGAAAATGACGCTGGTCTTCGCAGCTTCAGCATCTCTTTATTTTTAATGCTCAGCCTCTGCTGCTGATCTCAGAGTCTCCTGGCTTTTCCTTCCCCCTCACCCCTTTGCTGACCTGTGTAGTGATTTGGTGAAAGAAATTGTTGCTGCCCCACCCTTCCATCTCCCACACAACATAGGAGTTTTGAGTTATTATTGCAATAAAAGTGCTTTATGTTGGCTTTCTCAAAAAATAAAACAAATAAATAAATAAAATGAATGAATAAATAAATAATAAAACTCCTTTAAATGTTGGTTTTTAACTGTAATCCAACATGTCTGGAAAAGACGTTTATATCATGGATGGCAAGAGAGATAAGTTGCATAACTATTACACAAACTAGAAGAAATGCATAATGTGCCTAGAATCAAGTCCAGTCCAGATTAACTATGGAAATAGAAAATGAAATTATTTTACAAATTAAAAGAGATAATGTGTTCTAATGTTTAGATAGTGATGATAATATTAAAATTAAAAACAGGATGTGGTATATTTGATGCTAGGACATGCATGTGTTACTATGGTAACATGAAAAAGAGAATTGCCAACTCCTCTGTAGCATGAGATACACCAGGAGAGAAGATTTAAATGAAAGAATAAGGCTTTGCATTAAAAATTGTTTTATTAGAAGATAGAGAATCCACCAGAATAACAATAGAAAATACACTCAAAGTTAGGCAGAAGAATCTGTGTGCTTTGACTGAGACCATAAATAACAAAGTATATCTGGAGGATGGCTCTGTTTGAATGTGATGGGGAAAGAAGTTATAGACTATATTACTGAATATCTTTCTTTTCCATTAAAAGTGATTAGGTTGTATCCTCTATGAATAGTCATCAAAAAAACATTAAAAATTGATTGAAATGGTGAGACAATAAAGGCAAAGGCAATATTTGCAGGGCAGTAATGATTTTGGCATGAAATAATGCATTGGCAGTAGGGAAGGAATGAAAGGACAGATTTTTGGAATGTTTAAGTGATAGAACTGAAAAGTCTGTGTGACTGTTATATGGAAATGCTAAGAACAGGAAACTGGGATTTCCTCGTTTGGCTTTGTGTCTTGTGTTATCATTAGCCAGGATAGGAAATGTGAATCAGTATGTTTAGGGAAAAATTGAGCATGCTTTCTTGGACATGTGTAATTGAACATCTCTGTGGGACAGTTAAGAAAAGAATCCCTGTGTATGGAAATGTAAAGAGTGGAGGAAATTGTGATTGAGAAAAAAATAAAGATTGACTAATGATGCGGATTAGTGTAAAAAGGATAGAGTACCAAAGGAAAAACATCAAAACATCATGGCAAGCTAATGACAATAATCATGTAAATAACTGCCATGAAGATTATAGCAGTGGCTAATCTTCAGGCTCATTTTATCCATTTATTAGTAATATTTGTAATAGATGTCCATTCACTCCTTCATAGACTTTTTACATGATGTAGTAGTTTGATATTGCTTATGAATTCCAAAAATAGATATTGGATTGTGTTTGTAAGCTGGTCTGTCTGAGGTTTCACTTTTACTTGATTAAATTATGATGAGGGCTTTCATTGGGCCATGTAAGTAAGATGTTGAGTCCCCACCCCTTGGTGGGTGGGAACTCACAGATAAAAGACATGGCAAAGGACAGAGTTGGGAGTTTTTGAGCTGGAGCCCCAGGAAATCAGCATATTGAGGAGCTTGGTCGAACGGAAAGAGAAAAGGCCCTGGGAAGAGAAACAAGCTGTTCTGATGATAGTCTACAGCTGGCCATGTGGAGCTAGCAGAGGCGCTGAGCTCAGAGAGAAACAAGCCCCAGGAAGAGAGGAACTCAGGAAGCCTGAACACTCACAGATATTGGCAGCCATTTTGCTCCAACATGTGACAATAGAATTTGGTAAGGGAAGTAACTTATGCTTTATGGCCTGGTAACTGTAAGCTTCTATCCCAAATAAATACCCTTTATGAAAGCCAACCGATTTCTGGTATTTTACATCAGCATCCTTTTGGTTGACTAGTACACATGGTATTCAGGATACACAATTTCCTGAACTTTCTGTGAACTTTTTATCTCCTTTCCTATTTCCCCCTTATTTCAACTATTTCTTAAATTGAAGTGCCTCAGAACATAATCCATACATCTCTTACCCTAATTTGTTTGATAAAATTCAGTATCATAGTTCTAAATATCATATTTACAAATAATTATATTTTCAGACTCTTCCTCACAACTCCAGACAGGATGGTACTGGCACTGAACATATATAGCTCAAAATAGTAAACATCAATTTTAAATTTCAATATTTGTTTTAAGCCTGCTCCACTCTCAGTCTTGCCTATTTTTGTTAATCATGAGCCCATTCTTCCTCTGCTCTGGGAAAACACCTAGGATTCATCTTCTCTCTCTTTTTTTTTTTTTCCTTCACTCCGTTTATCTTTATTAGTTATATTGGACTAATGATGCTTCTTAAAATGCTTTCTGATTCTCAGGATAGTAAATTTAAAAATATTACCCTTTACCCAGTACTGTTCAGTATGGCACAAAACCATGTTGCTTTCAAAATATTTTCCTTTTCTTTCTTCTTCTTTTTTTTTTTTTAGTCTGCATTAAAGACATAATTCTGAAAATGGGGGTATTATTTGGCACTTGAAGATAAGAACTAATGTTAAGCTTTTAGAATACTAAACTCCATGTTTCACTCTTGAATCTTTAGTCAAGTTCAATTTAAAATAATGCAAAATGACTTAGGTACTCTTTGGTTACCAGTGGAGGTCTGTGACTGTTTATAGACTGTGGCATCTCCCCAAAGTAACAGTCTCAGAGTTTCTAGGAGAGGACTAAGTTATTAATAGTGCTATTTTTTTTTTAAAGCTTCCAGTAAGAAAAGAACAATATTTATGTTATTGAAGATAACTTAACTCATCCAGGTTGAAAGATCTATTTAGGAATAACACTATCACATTGTAGAATAAATGAACCTCCAAAATGTCATGTTCTCACTGACTTGATTAACTAAATTTAGGAATTCTGCTTCATAGTTAATATTTAAAATGAAAATGCATTAAGATTTGTTTTAAATCATTTTGTTACCTTTAACATCCCTCTTAGTAAATTAAAAGCTAACTATGTTAGTATGAATTGTGAATTACAACACACTCAAGCTCTACTCAAGAATTTTAAAACAAGTCAATTAAAAGGGGATGTGGAAACTGTGTTTCATATATAAGAGTATTGATGGCATAAATTAACAAAACATTTTACATGTAGGAAGGACATAGAATTAAAGAAAATTATGAAATACAGAGTATTCTACTGTGTTTGCAACACCTGTCAAATCTCAAATATACTTGTTATCACATACAAATTGCAATTAAGAAAGGAAAAAACTAAGTATATAATTTACAAGGTAAAAACAAAAACTGAAAACATGGTCAAAAATATCTTTAAGCCCTAGCGTGTAACCTTAAACAATCAGTGTATCATAAGAAAAATAAACTAGTCAGGAAATAAGATTTAGGGCAGTAAAATTTGTAAGTGCCCTGTAGAAACATTCTAAGTAGCATAAGAAAAATAAAATATGAAATGAAAATATGTATATACTCATTCATATGTTCCTATCCTTTTCTTGGCATTGTTGTTCTGGTGCATCAATCCTGATAACTCTAATTTTTTATTTATAATGGTATTTCCTCAGATATAATTTCATAAAATAAAGAATTGGAAAGGCATCAATGCCATCATAAGTGGTACACTTACAAATAACTGTTTCACATATATGTTACAGGAAAAAGGGAAAAGTCTGACGTAAAGGAATGGATAAAAGTGGTTCGTGGCTAAGAGACTTCAAAGTGAGCCGGGAGGTCCTCCGAGGGGTAGCGCTTGTGCATGCCTCAGCAGATCTCATAGATGGCCAAGGTAGGTACTACCCCAAATAGAGGGGATCCTGAGGGCTCTGGAGACTCCCAGGTCCTACGGTCAAGGCAGATAGCTCTGGAGTTTAATGCCTTGTCAATGGCCCTACTTTGGAGTTTATGCTCCTGAGTGTGACAGAGTTGAACTCAGATGTGTCTTCTCTACACATGCATCTTCTGTCCCTCTTATTTGAACCTATAGTTGGTGCTGGAGTTGGTAGGTGTAGGTCCAAGAGACTTTAATCTCTGGGCTGTTCATGTGCCAGCTGGGCCCTGAATCTCAACGGAGTTGCAAAACTTACTCTCCAGTTCATTGGACTCACCCAAGACAACTAACAAGGAGATGATGATGGACAGCGACCATCCCAAGGAACCAAGAGAGTCTAAAACTGCAAACAAGAGAGTCCCATCCATCTACCCCATGAGATTAAAGCCTCCTCTCAATCAGAGGTGAAGCCGGCATAACTATCCCAGAATCCTCAGGATTGGGGAATGAACGATGAACTAAAGTAGACTTACTAGTATTTTACTATAGACTTCTTGTGATTCTAGCAATGGAAGAAATTATATCATTCATATGGAGGCAGTGGTCACTGGAGGTTCTGAAGGCAGGGAGAAGGAAATACAGGTGAAATAAGGGGGCATTCTGGGGATTTGGGAATTTTCCTGAATGACATTACAATGACAGATACATGCCATTATATATCTTGCCATAACTTACAAAATTGTGCAGGAGAGAGTGTAAACTACAATATAAACTATAATCCATGCTTAATGACAATGCTCTAAAATGTTTTCATCAATTGTAATGATATACTACACTAATGAAAGATGTTGTTAATGTGGGAAAATGTGGGAGGTATAGGAAGCGGGGCATATGGGAATTCCCTATATTTTTATGTAACATTTATGTAATCTAAATACTTAAATATATATATATATTTAAAAAATAAAAGTGGTTCAGAGAACATAAAGGTGCTCAGGTCCTTATAATGTTCTGGAAGCCCAGTAATGTCAGGAGAAAGAATGGAAGACACAAGGATTGTGTGCGTCAAAGCTAAAGTTGTGATTCTACTTTTCAATTCTAGCATGAAGAAAACGACTATAGCATCTAAAACTAACAGAAACATGGATTGTTATTGATCTGAAGGAAGTCTGGTACAAGAGAGTAGACATAATCAGCCTGCTTCTGGTACTTAGGTGAGGTTTCCAACCGCAGGATTTCATCATCCTTTTCCCATTCGGGTTTGTTTCTTTTTCTGGAACTTGTGCAAAGTGTTATAATCTCATCTTCTAAATCCATGTCACTATCTTCAATATTGTTATTTGAAACCGAGTTCATCACAGAACCAGTCACAGGACCATTTCTACATGAAGCGTCCTTAGGACTGAACACTGGTATGTGAGAAACAGTTTACATCTTCTTCCATGTTTCTTCTTTGTTTTAGCTGACCATCCCTCCATTTATCTTTTTTTTTTTTTGTAGTTTTTTTTTAAACAATTTATTGTGTACATGAACATACACAAACAATGAGTGTTCAGTAAACATTGTGAATGTACAAAACAAACATGCATAACATCATACAGGGCTCGCACACATCACCCAACCACAAACACTTGGCATTGTTGTGAAAAATTTGCTAACAAATCATGAAAGAGCATCATCAATGTATCACTATTAACTATTGTCCATATCTTACTCCCCTATACTTTTTTTTTTAAGGATTCATTTATTTATTTATTTACTTTTATCCATTTTACACCCCCCCCCATTTTTGCTGTTTTTGTGTCCATTTGCTGGACAACTCTCTGTGTCCATTTTCTGCCCTCTCTTCTCATCCTTCTCCTTCTGTTTTCACTAGAATTCAATCCTTGGAACCTCTGATGTGGGAGAGAGGCGTCCTACCACCTGCGCCACCTTAGTTACTGGTTTTTCGGCACGTCTTGTCTTGGCTCTCACTTGTGTCATTCTCCTGTTAAGACATCATCTTGCAGTGTGGCTCGCTGGGCCTGATGGTGCACCCAAGCGTGGGGGCTGGCGGTGCACTCACGCACAGGGCTGAGGGTCTCATCTGGGCAGGGCCTGGTGGCCCATGTGCCTTCTATATTTTTCATTTTTTTATTTTTACCAGGAGGTCCCGGGGATTGAACCCAGGTCCCTCCACATGGGAGACGGACACCCAACCATTTGAGCCACATCCGTCCCCCTGCTATATCTCTTAATGTTGACCAAAGATACCCAGAGTTACAGTCATTTCCCATACAGGATGGTCATATAATAAATCAGGCTTAGTTTATCACCAGCATTCTAAAAGCCAGACCTAGGGGAAAAAACTAGGTCTGGGGACACATGCATGGTTTCTAATACAACAAATATTTTTCCTACCCTGATTATCACAAAATCAGGACAGTGAGAATATTTGCATCCTCCATTCATCTTGAGACAAGTCTGGGCTTATTCATTCATCTGTTTTGGGATTTATAGGAGCAGTGTGTCATTTAATAAAATGCCAACCAAAGGCTACATCTGATAGAAGTGCCAGAGGACACTAATCTAACATGAGTTCACTGATATGAATGTTTCTTTTAGATGGAAGCCCTAAAAAGTGTTGGCTACTATGATTTTTTATTGGAAAACACTGGGCCACAGTAGACTTCAAAGTCTATGCCCATAGGAACGCTCTAACTCAATGAATGAACAGCTTGTTCTTCCTTTCCTGTCTCTTTAAAGAAACTTCTGCTTTCTCATAGCGTTCACTGTTCCAGCATCTGAACAACTCTCACTCCTTTTTGACCAAGATAACTTCTTTCCACTCCATATGTAACCGTCCTTTCTGTCAGCACTTCTACTTCCCTTGGCACTTGATTCCAATCACAAGACAGCCTGGTCACCACTTCTGCCTGCTCCTCTGGCTCTTTCGGTTTCTCTGTCATTCTCTCTTTCAATAAAATGCCATATCTGTCTGTCTATCTGTCTGCCTTCATCTAATCTATCTCTCGTCTATCAATCTACCAATATATATCTGCTGAAATCTACCAAAGACATGATAATTGAAAGAAAGCTTCCTTTATTTTATGTCTGTATAATAATTTTCAATGGTTGTAGAACATGTTCTTCTGTATCCACCTAGGCAGTGACCTGTACCAAGACCTTCACCTACATTGTCCAATTTCAGATGCATACCTACATTTTACCCTTGGACATTTTACTTGCTTTGTGGCACGAACATCTCTGGAAAATCAGGGACTGGCACCTGACTCTAGTTGCTCCAATTAGCACATACTGGCCTTGGGGAGTGCCCAATCCATCCCAAGTATAGATATAGAACCTCCCTTAATTCCCCACCAATAAGTTATTTTGATATAGGTGGTAATTTTTCTAAATTTATAATTTTAATGTAAGTTGATTTAGCTTCCCATAAATTAAAAAAACCTATTATTATTCTCTAAACAACAATATAGAGAAAGCACAAACTTATTTTGCAGACTGGGGACAAACAGAAGTTTATTAGGAGAAAAAGGAAACTGATATCCAGTTTTGTTTTCTTATATCATCTTGTTTAAAGAACAGGAGCTGCCCACAGTGTGTATATCTTTCTGAATAGTTGGGGCTCTTTTCTCTTGTGTTTGAGGCCAGCTTTTTCCTCTTATCCTGGAATAGTGAGGGAGGTCTTTATCATGCCTTCAAGTATGTTCCCATAAAGAGCCTCAGAGAGAAACAGCCGTCCCTGATGCGCCTCTTCGTCTCTCCACTTACACTCATATCCAATGATAACAGCCTTTTTAAACAACTTTCCTGGCTGCTAAAAGAAATTCCATGCAATGGGTTGCCTGAAACAACAGGAATTTATTGGCTTACGGATTTGAGGCTTAGAAAAGTCCAAAATCAAGGCATCATTAGGTGATGCTGTCTCTATCATGGGTGTGTTAGTCTGAGCCTGGCTGGCAGTAATTCCTTGTCTTGGCTTTTCTGTCACATGGCAATGCTCATGACAGACCCTCCGGTCTTTCTCTTCTGGGTTTGTTGACCTCTAGCTTTTGGCTGCTCTGGTGGCCTTCCCACCAGATAAGGTCTTTAGTAATAGGATTAAGACCCATTCTGATTTAGTTGGGCCATACCTCAAATGAATTAACCTCATTAACATGGCTTCACACCCACAGGAATGGATTAAGTTTAAGAACATGCTTTGTTTTGGTTGTTGTTATTTCTTCTGGTACACAACCTTCATTATATGTCCTAGGATCTGTAAGCTTTTAAGATGCTTAAATATGAGAACATTCATGTTTTACAGGAAATCTAAACTTCCTTGCCTGAAAGTAACCATCTCTGTGCCCCATCAAACAATCCAGTGAGAACACAAAAGTATAATTCTAAAATCTTATTCCATTTTTAAAGATATTTCATTTAGATCAGGGTATAACCCAGACTGACCTTTTCTTCATAATGGTGCAATTCATTTTAACAATCAATCCTCCAATCAACACAAGGTTCAAAGAAAATCCTCCACATCTGCATTCTCAAACCATGTACTCTTTTCTTATATTTTTCAGGGAAGAACTTAAACATCTCTGCATGTGTAAAATCACATGTTTCAGTCCTAGTATGGCATATATTCTCCAAGACATATTTGTTCACTTGGTCTTGAAATTTAAGCAATATTACAATATCATACCGAAAAGTTTACCTCTTTAAAGCCTGAGAGGAAAAGAAGACTGCTTCCAAAGTGGCCAATGTATCCATTGCTTGAAAAATACAAGATAACTTCAAAGTTTGAGATAAGAGATTTAAATTTTCTGTCAGACAAATAAAGGATTCAAATATCTTCAGGCCAAAATTTTGTCAGAGATCAGAAGATCCAAGGTGCCATAGGCTTTGCGAGATGAGGCATTCTCATAAGTACACAAGAAGGGGATGAAAGCTCAAACTTTTAGAAACAGGCACATTGTTGTCTTCTTCTACTTTGACCCATGGATCACCACATTCCCCTGTGAAAAATTTATTCTTTTAATAGTGAATGATAACACTGTTCTAAAGGGGTTTATACTCATCATATTAATAACTACCCAAAGCATTCCTATGAGATAGCTAATATTATGCTTATTTTTAAAATGAGAATATGGACTTAAAACAAATAAAAGAGCCTACCAACTTTCATATAACTATTAATTAGAGGAAACCCTGAAATTTCTAAGACCTGAAATGTAAAAAATTTCATGTTGATTTCATTGTAAGCCAGGAGAATTTTTACAAGATATGTCAGACTTTGAGAGAAAAGTAATGGTAAAAAAGTGTTCAGATACAATTGATATCTAAGTTGACTCATGATTTAGTTCACTTCCTATTACCAACTTAGCAAAAACCTACAATAAATAGAAAATAAGAAAGAAAAGTCACTGTTCAAATATAAACAACAACAACTTCAAAAGAAACATCTTGGAATTCCTTTTAATATATTTCAGAAATAAAAAGATGGAAGGAAAAGGAAAAACAAAAGCAGTAAAATTGACCAATTTCACCTGAAGCAGATAGAGATAGATTAAGCTATGTTCTATGAACTAAAAAAATTAAAGTAAAATGCCCTTTTTTGAAATGGGATTAAAAATGGGAAATGGTTTGAATAAAAATTGAGAAGCAAAATTTACGCATTTGAGTATAAGTCTCTGATTTACTATTTAAAAAGGATTTTATAAGATAACCAAACCACAGTACATAAAGAAAATTTGATAAATTTGACAATAATAAATTGAAAGGGATTTTATATATTTTTAAAAAGGTAATACCAACAATTTTACCAACTTGGGAGGAGATATTTGGTATTCTGTTGAGAACAGGGATCAAGTTTTAAATCACATTCCCTCCTTTTTTTAAACAGGTTTGTGTGTGTGTGTGTGTGTGTGCACGCTCAAAATACACTCTTAAAAACACGATTTTATTTACACTCATGTTTGAAAAAAAGTGGTTGTATTTTCATGTTTGCACACATAATAAAATTGGAAACAGTACAATAATAAATCACATCTAAATTTTATAAAGAAAACACAAATATTAAAACACTGATTGGTTATAGATAGCAGAGTGGGGAAAACCCATTAGCTATAATTTCCATTTTAGGTAAAGTGTAACACCCTCTGAGAAGAATCAACTAGTAATATTCTTCTATACTAAGAAATAATATATACATAGGAAAGTTAGTGATTGTACCAACTTTATTACTTTTGCTAAGCCATGTTATCTTCCTCACATTCAATGCACAAAAATAAAACTTAATATGAAGAAATATATGTCCTCATTATTATTCACAATTAAAAGGGTCTGCTTTACTCTGAAAGTCTTGGGAGCATTAAACAATAGGGATCACTTAATGGCTTAAGTGGACCAACGTACCATTTTGATTCTGATCCACTGAAAAGAATCTTAGGCATATTTGGTAACTGTATTAACTTCATGGGATTTGACACAGACTGAACCATTTTTGTAGTGTCCCCAGATCTCACTAAATAAGAAAAGTCTGTTCAGAAATTATATCTATAGGTTCTTTCTTAGGGTAAGGTGGATAAGAGGCCCTTTCTTGAGAACATGGATACAAGTATTACTGTGGTCTAAAGATTGTTGGATTGATATGGTGTCTGGCATAGTGAAGATATGGTACATGTTGAATCCACTGTCAGATTAAAAAATTTCCACAACTTGTCTCAGTTCCTCAAACAATAGAGCAAGTTCCTTTTCTAGATTGATGATTAGTCCTGTTTTGGCATTGTTGCTGGCAATGAAACTCACTACCAATGGTAAACGTTAAATTGAACCACCTGGTAAGTGTTATGGTAACAGATAATACCTTTTTTTTGCAGTACAAGTTTGCTCCATTGGTCTGTTGAAAGGGCAAATATAGATAAGAAACCAGGTCTTAAAGCATGCTCTGGGGCACTATCATTTGCCACTTTAATGACAGGTGCTCCATCTCTATCTCACACAACAATAGCATGGAGCCCTTCAACACTTGGTCATTTTTTATACAGGAATCATTTTAGATCATCCACCATGATGAACCCCTTTCTTCTGCTGACTCAATCTTCATGCCTGGACTTCAGTTCCTGGGGCTGTCTGGGTTTTCCTGCTGTCACTTCAATAAGAGCTTCAAAGACAGGTTCCTCTACAAGCCACCATCACATAATACATGACTTTACCTCGATTTTCAAAGGCAGAATTTTTCTTTTTTTCCCCTACTTACTACACTTTTGTGGCCCTAAAAAAAGGGATCTAACCCTGAGACTAACTTAAGCCCCTCTTGACTTTCTTGTTGCCTATTAAATTTTGTACCAAGGAAATGTTTTGTGTCTTTCCTTCTCTGAGTCATTGGTAGAACAGAGAGATGCATCAAGAAGTCTTAGCTTCTTTTCATTGATCGTTTCTCTCTTTTGATCTCTAGGTCCTGACTGAAGCCAGGGAAGAGTCCCTGAGTTATGTCTCAACTTAGGACCCATGATTGTTGGAGAGTGGATGGGTGTGCACGAGGGTGTGAGTGTGTGTGTGTGTGTGTGTGTGTGTAGCAGGTACTGAGGAGCTGGGAGTGCCTCCGTGTCCTAATCTTTAGCAGTTTGACTCTGTACTTGTGGTCTGTCTGTACCAGTCACTAGTGTTATTGTAATGATCTCACTCCTAACTGTGACATTTTTATCAAATGTGTGAATAAATACATAAAGATTAGTACCAAAAACACACACACACAATTTTAAACATAAAACTGCAAATGCTCAGAACATGTAAAAATGTATCAAAAATCAATACAGATATAAATAAGCCTTCATTAAATAGGCAAATCTCATGATCAGAAACTTGTGAGGGCAATAAATATTATAAAACAAGGTCAACATAATATTAATCAGATAAATAGCAGTTACAACATCCAGACATGATTTCACATCAAAAGGACAGAAAATAATTTTAAATAATCTGACAATACTAAATTTTGGAAGGTTATAAAGAAAATGGGATTGCTAGTTATGTACTGCATTGATATTTAATTTGTAGGGGACTTTGCCATTTATATAATAAATTTGAATCTTCACATTCATACAAGTCAGCAAATATTCCCTAAATATACAAAATTTGAAGCATGCTTTCATATGTCTCCACAAACATGTAAAGGATGTTCTCCATAGTAAAACACCATAAGCAACAAAAGCTCATTAACAGGTTAGAAAATAAATTTGTGTCATATTTATTTAATGAAGCAATTACAGAGATTGAGGTAAAGTTGCACATAGCAGCATAGCTAAATCTCAAAAATATGTTTTGGGGGAAAGAAAGTAAAATGTATATGTGCAGATTGTTACCATATTTATAATATATAAATATATATGTGTATATATATAAACATGTTTATAATATATAAACATAAAAAACAATATTGTTAAAGAATAATTTTCTTTAAAAAAGGAAATGCAAATGTAAAACAAATGGATCTCAAATATTTTATTTAAATCATTAATTAATGAGAGAACCAGAAATATGTTTCAACTAGTTTAAAAGAATACTCAATGTATAATACACTCAAAATCAGAAAAATAAGGCTGAAATAAATTTTCAAATGGAAGTAAAACAGGCAAAAATGGTTAATTTCCATAGGGAAATAATCAATTGCATTCCACTGAACACAATTTGCATTGCTATCAAGAGAAATTATTTATATTACTATCAGTTTTCCAGAAATTATCTTTTATCACTACAGAGTTCCAAAATAACATAGTCAAAGGCAGAGACAAACCAGATTCAATAAAATATAGCTCTTTGAAATTACATACATTTGGATACCTAGGATAATCAATAAGAGTTTTTTGTAATAACAGTATTATGTCATTGAAGTGTAATTTAATACTTTTCAATTTTAAAGAATATTGATTTGTTACTATGGCAATGAAATGTCAAGGTTGATAAATCACATATTATATTTAGAACTGATTTAAATTCTTTAAAGAATTATATTTAAAAGGTAATATTTACAGTCTACTAACCTTAAAAGTATATTTTAATAAGAAATAAAACTCTAAAAAGTATTTTAAATGTCATAAAATTAATTTAGTTCTCAGCTCATAAATACTACACTTTTTCTTATTATCTGTACTCATGTTGTTAAATTCTATGGCTTTTTATTTCACAGCATCTGTTTCATATATATATATATATTAAGGCAAGTCAGAAGAATTTATTGGGAAATGGGGGGGAAGAACAGAGCTCGCTGAGAGATGGGAGAGAAAGACAGAAATAAGCACCAAGATTTGGTCGGGCTCCTCATACTTCTTAACAGTATAGTCAGTCCATCAGTTTGGAGTATCAAATAACTCTGTTCAGCCAACAGTTAAGTTGTTTGTGCAAAAATATTTCCTAACCAGCTAGTCTATTGTTTGATTTTCTTATTATTTTCACGTTACATATTACTTTCATTGAGGTAACATTTGCATAAAATAAAAGTAACCATTTTAGAATATTACATTCAATGGCATATCAGACAGTCATAATGTTGCATAACTACCACTATTATTTATTTAGTTTCAGAACATTTTTATAATCCCTGTTATGGGTTGAATTGTTGTCCTTCACAAAAGATATGTAGAAGTCCTAATCCCTGGTATCTCAGAATATGAACTTATTTGCAAACAGAGTGATTGCAGGTATAATTAGTTAAAATGAGGTCATGTTGGAAGAAGATGGGCCCTTAATCCAAGACGACTGATGTCCTTATAAAGAGAGAAAAAAACAGATACAGAAACACATAGGGGAGAAAAATCTAGGAAGTTGGAGACAGAGACTGCAGTTATACAGTTACAATCAGGTAAAGTCAAAGAGTGCCATCAATCATCAGAGGTAGGGAGAGACAAGAAGGTTTCTTCACTAGAGTCATCAGAGAGAGTGTGGTGCTGCCAAAACCTTGATTTCAGAACTGTAAATCAAGACTCCAGAACTGTAAGAGAATAATTTTTTCTCTTCTAAACCACCAAGTTTATGGTAACTTGTTATAACAGCTCTAGGAATCTAATACAAACCCACAAAGAAAGCCTGTATCCTTGAAATACTCACTCTCATTTCCTGGCTCCCTCAGAACCAGGCATCTACCAATCTACCTTCTATGGAATCTTTTGTTCTGTCTTCTTTTACTTAAAAAAACGTTTTCAAGATCCATCCATGTCATTGCATGAATCAGTACTTCATTCATTTTTAGTGCAGAATAATATCTCATTGTATGGATATAGCACATTTTGTTTATCCATTCGTCAATTGATGGACATCTGGGTTGTTTCCACCATTTGACTCTTATGGATAGTGCTGTTATGAACATTTATGTACTACTTCTTGTTTTTAAAAACTTCAATTTCAGGGTTAATATTCTTTGAAGTCATGCAGTCATATGATAACCCTCAGTTTAATTTTTTGAGGAACCAACAAGCAATTTTTCACAGAAACTGAAACATTTTACTTCTCAAAGCAATGTGAGAGATTCCGAATTCTGCATATCCCCACTAGCAGTTGCTATTTCCTTTCTATATATATATTATTTTACCTGGTAGGTGTGAAGTGATATCTCATTAGAGTTTTGATTTATGTTTCTCTAATGACTAATGCCTTTTCATGTGCTTGTTAGTCATTTGTGTATCATCTTTTGAGAATGACTATTTAAATCCTTTGTCTACTTTTAAAATGTGCTGTTTTTCTTTTTGTTGTTTGTTTATGTTATTTATATATTCTGGATAACAGACCCTTACCAAATATATGATTTGCAAATATTTTCTCTAATTCTGTAGTTTTTTTCATTTTATTAATAATGTACATGATATTTTTTTCTAAATTTTGATGAAGTTCCATCTATTTTATTCTTTCCCCTCTTGTGCTATAAGTGTATTAACTAAGAAACCACTGTCAAGTGTATGTTCATGAAACCATTTATTTTCTTCTAAGAGTTGTATATGTTAGTTCTTAAATTTAAGTCTGATCCATTTTTGGTTAATGTTTGCATATGGTGTGAGATAGGGATCCAAATTTGTTCTTTTGCAAGTGGACAACAAGTTATCCCACACCATTTCTTGAGAAGCCAGTTTTTCCCCATTAAAGGGTCTTGTCTGGGAAAGACATTAGATCTCAACCTTAAAAAAACAAGCTAACCAGAAATGAAACAGTCTAAACATACTTTGAATCAAAAATCAGGAGCAAGGCTTGTCAGGACAGAAACTGCACAAAAGTTGAGCCAAAGGAGTTGAGTTTTACATGACAGAGATTTACTTGATCTTTACCATTGGAAGGAACATGATATACTGACATACATTTACAGAAGTTTCCGTAGAGAGGGAGATTTTGAAATTTTACATGGAAAAAGAAAATCAATATTTACAACCTTTTCTTTACTTTGTGAAGCATCAATTAAGAGATTTAAATGCCCTGTTACATAGTGCTTAAATGATCAAGCAGGCTTGTAATTTAACAATTAAAAAGTCTATCTTTAAAAAATAAATTAAATATGCCTTTTTTGGTCCTAATTAATGCTTTTGCCATTTTTTCATGTGTAACATTAATATGGCAAATATTTTTTATTTCCTTTTTCTTGAATTCATTCTTGATAAATTTCTTTGGAAAAAGTGTCCAGAAATTTGAAGTTTGTCATCTGCACACACAGATACCAGAAAGTTTATCGTTTTGTTTTTACAACTGTCAAATAATTTTCATTCAAAATTGCAAGTCGTTTCTCTATTATCTTATAGCATCAAATATTTCAAATGACAATTCTGTTGAAAATGTGATTCTCATTATTTTACATAATCTACACATGTACTCTCTGTATACAAATACAAAGAAGCCTTTAAGATTTAGAAACTTTACCAAACAAATAATTATATTTTGTACTAAGTCAGTTTCCTAAAGTCTATGTATTCGTAATAAAGTATTTTATATCATATAAATTATTACTACCATTTTAAATATTAGAAAATCTAAAACATTAATTATTTTTTATATTAATATGTGTTTCATATATAAGCAGGCATCATATTTCTATTTTTAATAATTTTATTTTGTATGAAAAACAATTTATACATATATTTTATAATACAGGCAAACATATTCTAGTGAGAAAAATTGCTAGCCTTTTGGTATCATCATTCAGCTAATTCACTTAAAATCCTAAGCGAACACCAAATAAATAAGCCAGCTAAAAGAATATCTACAGGGGATGATATTTAGAGTTCACATTTAACAAGTAAGAAATGCAAGCATAATGAGCCTAGTAAATTAGTGATGAAAAAAAGTAAAAGAAACTAATGGATTCAAAGACTATTATAGATCAAGACATGTTATTTCCAGACTATTAAACATGACCATGATGAGCAAGTGCAGGTGCTTAAAATCTCCATGACTTCATAAAGCATTAATTAAATACTGAATGTCAGAAGAAAATCACTAACAGTGTTTCTCAAAGGGAGGTGAAACCCCTTTATCTGGAGCTCTGTGGAAGGCTGTTGAAATTATAAATCCAGGCCCATTATCACAGCCTTATTGAACTGGAATACTAGATGCTGGCGTCTAGAATTCTGATAATATAACAACACAGATGACTCCATGCACATTGCTGTATGAACCCCACTGCTTTAGGAAAGAGAGACTAGCAAGAAAAGTGTTTCATATCCACAATGCACTAATTGGCCTTCAGAATTCATATTTATCTCACATTGACTTATGTTCTGGGCATAAAATGGTTAAAGAAATCTTGTGAACTTGGACTTAAATAAAGAAGACATTGGTTCATTTAGGTATATATAGAGTCCCAATAAAATAAATTTATATTCTTAACTTCTTATTTGTTATCAAATACTTAATTATTGAAAATGTTATACGGAAACAAATCTGAATAATGAAGTAAACGTCCAGATGCAAGTCTGCTTTTGGCCTTGAGAAAGTAATTGGTAACTTCTTAGCCTTCTTACAGTAAACAACTAGAAATGAAGACAAAATATGTAAAATAACTGTTGTCATACATTGCCAATAGGCAGCAAATAGAAAAGGACTGTGATATTTGAGAGAGGGATGAATATGTGAAACTTAAGCCAAACTCCTGTTATCATGGAGAACAGGTATGGTTAAAGAAATTCCCCTCCACGCCCTCATACATGCTTTGCTTTCTGGTAAAAAGCTTACTGAACATAACCATTCTTCCTCATAAAACTTAGATTTGTGGCTAAGCCTTTGTTTACTTAGAAAAAGGCTGTGCACAAGCCCTCCAAATTCCCATTCTTTGTCTCATACATGGTTAGATGAAATATTTTTGCTGCCTATCCCACAGACCAATTGGAATAAAATACTAGTTCATCTGACAAAAAAAAATTTAGTTAAGCTTCTCTCCTCCCCATAGGACCCTGAACTTTGACCCACCCTTACAGTGAAACAGAGTTGGAACCCTGAATTGCCCTTCCTTACCAGCTCCTCCCAAGCATCAACACACTTCAGGCATTAACATTCCTTTGCCCAGTTCCTGATTCTGGTTCATTCTAGCCTTGTTTCTTCCTCCCAATAAGAGAAACCCTCCCTCACCCTTTTTTTTGTCTGTGCTTTAAAAATGCTTGGAGACCTCCTTATTCTAATAGTTTGTTTAAAATAAAATCTCTCCTTATTAAGTCTAGGTTTGTTTTTATATGACAGCTTCCTGGTGCATGTCTTGGATGAAGATCAGGCCTCACTTATGGGCCTCCAGCATCCAGGCACAAAAGTAATGGCACCTTTCAAGTCCTTTGAATGCCTCCTATTTGGCAGTTCAAAGATCATTTGGTTTAAAAATAAAGGATAATTTAGAACTACAATGGTGTCTTTGGGGTTTGGGGACTTTTCCCATATTTTTCAACTCTAGGGGCCTTTGAATCCCGGGGAGCCAAAATCCCTTCTAAACATTGATCTGCTTATTTTTCATGGTCTGAGGAGCTAAAACATGACTTTCTCTGCCTTAGCCTTATCAGACTATTTAACAATCTCAATCAACCTTATCTAAGGCTCTCAAGGAAACTCCTTCTCCTTCAACTATTGCTCTCCCACCCACTCAGACCTCAAAGGTATTCCTTCTTTCCCTCTCTTTATCCCTCAGTTCTTCCCAACCCATTTCTGTCACCTTGCTTCATGTCCTGACTTCTCATGTATTTACCTGCCTCTCCCCAAACCTGTTCTAACTTTGTCAGCTCCCAGTCTCCAATAGTTATATGAGATCTTGGCCTTGTTCCCCTGGTACATGGGCCCAGTAAACAGGAAGCTGCAGGGTCACACTTAAACAAATCATTTTTAGGTGATGATCTCAATCTGACATGCTATAGCAAAGCATTTCCTTGATTCAAGAAAGATCATGGAGGAATTTTCTATAAAATTTCAGGTAGTGTTAGGTGCATATTCTCAGATTTGTCTTTTTATTCCCTAATCTAGCCTGCCTCAATTGTAAATTTTCCAATTTTTCTTCTGGTACTTATTTCTAAATTAATTGCACTGTGGTTTGAGAAACTTTTTTTGTATGATTTCAATTTAAAAAACAAATACATTGAAGAATGTTTTATAGCTTTCCATATGGTCTATCGTGGAGTGTTCCATGTTACTTGAGAAGAATGTGTATGTTGATGTTGTTTTGTGGAATGTTCTATACATATCTTTTAGATCTAGTTGATCTTTAGTGTTTTTCAAGTCTTCTGTTTTCTTGTTATTCTTATACCTAATTCTTCTATCTGTCCTTAAAAGTGAGGTAATAAAGTCTCCAACTATTCTTGTTCTCTTTTCTATTCTCCCTTCAATTCTGGCTCTTTTTTGCTTCATAAGTTTTGGGGCTCTTCTTTTAGGTTAATATATGTGTATAATTGTTATCTCTTCCTGAAGGACTGACACATTTAATTATAAAATATTTATATCTCTATTAATATAATTTGTTTAAGTGTATTTTTTTCTGACAATAGGAAAACACTCCAACAGTTTGTATGATGTGTCTTGTCTTCATCCTTTTATTTTCAACCCATTTGTATCTTTGAATATAAAGTTTATTTACTGTAGACAGCACATAGTTTGATCATGTTTTTTAATCTCTGTCTTCAGTTTGGAGTGTTTAATTAGTTCACATTTGATGTTATTATTAATATTATGGATTCCATTTGCTATTTTACTTTTTGTTTTTCTAGATGCCTCATGTCTTTTTTGTTCATATTCCCTCTACTACTACCTTATTTACGTGTACATATATTTTTTCTAGTGTACAATTTTAATATCCTTGCCATTTCTTTTACTATATTTTGGGGTTAGTTTCCTCATGTCTACCATGGGTGTTGCAATTAACATCTTAATTAATAACAACTTAAATCACATTAATAACAACTTAATTTTAATAGTCAAAAAAAAAAAAAATCTTTGCTCCTATATATGTCAGTTCCCCTTCTCTTTTGTGTTATTATGTCATACAAATTTTGTCTTTATATACATTGTGTAATCATCAAAATGCTCCATAATTATTATTTTATGTAGTTTTAAAATTAAATCAGATAGAATAAACAGAATTTGAAACAAAATAAACATGTTTATGCTATCTTTTATATTTAGTTACGTAGCTACATTTACTGGTGTTTGCTGTTCTTTATTGCTTTATATATATTTGAATAACTGCCTAGTGTCCTTTCATTTCATTAAGTATTTCTTGTAGAACAGGTTGTTTGTGACTAATTTTCTCAGGTTTTGCAGTGTTGGAATGTCTTAATTTCTCCTTCATTTTTGAAAGGTATTTTTGCTGGATGTAGAATTTGAGTTTGATAATCTTCTTTCAAAACTTTGAAAGTCATACCAATGCCTTCTTCCCTCCATAAATTTTGATGAAAAATCAGCTATTATCTTGAGGCCCCATTATATGTGATGAGTTGCTTCTTTCTTGCTGATTTCAAGATTCTCTCTTTGCCTTTAACTTTCAACAATTTTATTTTATGTCAACAGTTTACTTTTTATAACAGTTTATCTATCTCTGAGTTTAATTGCTTGGAGTTTATAGGGCTTTTTGGATGTGTAGATTCAGGCTTGTCATTAAATTTGGGAAGTTTTCTGTCATTATTTCTTTATATATTCTTTCCATCACTTTATTTAACTTCCCTCTTTCTGGAACTCCCATAATGTTTATGATGGTTTGCTTGAAGATGTTCCACAGGTCTCTGAAGTTCAGAATATTTTTCTTTATTCTTTATGCTTTCATTTCCTCAAAGTGTGAAATCTTAATTGACCTATCTTCAAGGTCATTGATTCTTCTGCCTAATAAAATCTTTTGAGCTCCTCTAGTGAATTTACATTTAAGTTTTTGTACTTTTAACTCCAAATTTTCCATTTGGTTCTTTCTTTTTTATGATTTCTATCCTTTTACTGATATTTTCTATCAATTTAGACATTCTCATACTTAAAGTTATTTACCTATGACTTCCTTTAGTTCTTTGAACAAATTTAATAAGGGTGTTTTAAAGTCCAATGAATGTAGTTCATCTGACACAGTTACTAGTAGTTGCTTTTTTTTAACCTGTATGTGTCATAATTTCTTGGTTTTTTTTTTTTTGCAAGCTTCATATGCTTTTGTTTTTTATTTCAGTCAAGAAAAACTGCTTTTAAAAATTGGTCTCTAGAACTATGAGAGAATAAATTTCTGTATTTCTAAGCCACCAAATTTTGGCAATTTGCTATAGTATCAATAGTAAAATAAGTCAGGAAGATTCTGGCCTCTTGATTCCCAGGCATACATCACAGCTTATCAAAGTACCCATGGATACCTCATTCTCCAGCTTTTCCTTTTCATATTTCAGTTAGCTTATTTGTCCCTACTGTTACCCACTGTCTCTGGCAGCCACAATGTTAAACATATTCCTGTAATTGTTTTTCACAAATATCCCCAAGGAAAGGCTTTCACACTCCTGAGCTTTAAGTCAGATCAAATAAAGAAGTCTTTGCTCGTGAGTTTTCCAGGGAACCCCTGGAGAGGTTCAATATTGAATGTTCTGTGGAGGTTGGTCTATGAGGGTATTTCAACCCTGCTTTTGCCCCTCCAATGGCTTCCAGGTTCTATATTTTCACTGTGATTGTAGGAAGTTTGTTTTCATAGCTACTGTAGAGATGGGATGAGGGGAAGATGGGAAAAGAGCAAGGTAAAACACCATAAAGCTTGCTCAGATTCTGCCATTTTTTCTTAAATAAGTTTTCCCAAGCTGTTGTAAGACTTGGGATAATTTCCAGAGGTCTGAAAAAGTTGATTCTGACACATTTTTTGCCAGTACTCTGGTTGAATATGAATTTTCAGGTTTTCAGATGTCCTTCCTCTGCCATTTGCAATGTTGTTCTAATATATTTTTTAGTCAATGATGAGGAGTTAAATCCAAAAAGTCAATTTAGATGCTTTTAAACTGAAACATTTATTCATTTATTCTGTAAGGCTTAAGGAAAATATCATAAATTTCAACATCACTAAAAGTAGGTATCTGTACTTGTCAACAACACTGATATATAACAAGCTCTTAAGTGATTATGTCCTAACGTTTATGGTATCACTTTAGTGAGTGGGTAGATTCTTAGGATGCAAGAGTAAAGTGAATTTTTCTTTCTTTACCTATGTTTTTTGTGGAGCAAGTTGAAATATGGTATATAGAGGGAGCACAGGATTAGGCGCAAAAGAAACTCTCAGCAAATGACCACTTTATTACTTACACTGCACAATGGGTCCAAAAGAGAAGGAAGAAGTGATCTCATCGTGGTCATTTTTCTAAGGAAATCAACTGCTCCGGTCAGGATAGGTGATGCAGCCCCACATTCTCTGCTTAATTTTGGAAAGGAAAGACAAATCTGTGCTGCCTGAGGTTGAGGTATTTCTACAACCCCAGGGGATGGGGGCTCTGCCACTGAGAGTTCCCACCCTGATAAGCAGCTAGAGCTGCTTGCTCCCAGTTTCAGGTTTAAGGTATAATCAGGCTGTCCCATTATCCCTAACATTTCCCCTGTACTATGGAATAGAAACATATTGAAACATCTGCTCACGTAGTCAAGGGGTAGGCAAGAGTTGGGAGGTAGCTGTTAGCCATGTACGTGACTTCCCCCTGAACTTTTATACCTCTTATGTGGATTAGTTCATTCCCTGTCTCAATGTACTCTTGGGCAGATTAATATGTTATGCATAGGGGTCGGATGTAGCTCAACTGGTTGGGCGTCCGTCTCCCATATGGAGGGACCCGGGTTCGATTTCCGGACCTCCCAGTAAAAAAAAAAAAAAAAAAAAAAAAAAAATATGTTATGCATAGTCACAAGAGCAGCAATTAATATAAGAATTTCAAAAGCAATTTTTAAAATCTCAACTCCTCTCCTCCCCAAATTGTACTGTTTCAGCCCTGGGAGATTTTCAGAGAGGAAGGTGACATTGCAGCATTTTTCTTTTTTTGCTAGCTCCTCCTGAATCACATATTATCTCGGATCCTTTTAGTGGTTGTGCCTCAGGTGAGGGGAATGCCATTAGAGGCACCTTCTTACTTAGCTGATACAGTCAGGATGTGATGTTTGTGCTCCCTGGAACTTGGGGAATATTCAAAACATACTGTTCTCCTATGGGGAGCATTTTGAGTTTTTTGGTTTCAATAACAACCACCAATAATCTGAGCTTACAGTGACCAACTTCTTTGCTGGGTCATCTCATGACTCAAGACATTCCTTAACTGAACTCTCTTTTTAGATGAATACAAGCCAGTTCACTTCTACAACTGACCCATGGAAAACATACTTTGTTCTGTAGTCTTCTTTGGCAGTGTGGTCCATCAGAAACTTTCCCTCTAGTTTGTCCTCTTAAATCTATCGGTACAGAGTAATCATGTCAATCCAAGTACTATCAAACTCTGAAAAACAAAGGTTAAGATGAAATTGATCTCTATGAAATCCCTGTTACTTGGCTTAGATAAACAGAATGTGTAACTTCTACTCACCAGTTCGAAGGCATCCAGTCCCTCTCTCCAAAGATGTTCTGTCACAGTTGGCTCCTTCAAACATTATATAAGGCAGATGTGGGACATCAGGAATGCCTATAGAACCGGTTTTCTTTCTTTTTTTTTTAAGGAGGTCCCAGGGATTGAACCCAGGACCTCCATAGAAAGTAGGTGCTCAAGCATTGAGCTACATCTGCTCCCCTAGAACTAGATTTGAATTCTTATAAAATATCATGTACAGAAGTACTAGCAACTCATATTAAAATGTGACCATTGTTGTCACCTATTATAATGTTCTCAACTAAGGGACTTCAGCTGAAACTATTCCATTATCAACAAAGGAGAAAATATGATTGGCCTAAGAATACTAATGAGCAATACAGGATGCTGAAAGAGAATTAAGCAATATCATTCACTTTGAATGTATGATAATAGTTCTTCCCAGAGTATAATTTAAGCATAATATCTTAGGAACACTTTCATTTTCAGATTTGCAGTACTCAAATATTTACCACTAACAAACTCTCTGAAACTTTACTTGCAAAGAAACTTCTTGCAAAAAGGAAAGAAACCTAGGATGCTATAAGAAACAGAAAAGCTAATATGACTTACTAATTCATATAATTAAATTTTAAAATATGTAGATAGTAAACAAGGTAAAATTCCAAATAATATGATGTCAAATGTGGGAATATTAGAGCTGTTTGGAGCAAAGGAAAAAAAAAATGCTAAGATTATTTTTTGTGAGAAATTAGCTCCACACATTGATAAATGATGTATTCATACTTCCATGCCAAGTATTTAGGGATAATCATTAGAATAGAAATAGAATGCATAGTTTTCAAACAAGCAAAGTCAATGAAATTAATAACTTTAGCCAAGACAAATAATGAAGGTTTGTTAAGAAATTTATTTATTGCCAAACTGGTTCAAAAAGAACTAGAAAACCTTAAAAGATTAATGGCAACAAGAAAATATCAAAATACCTGACTTATGCATGAGAAGTCAAATAAACCTTTAGTAAATTGATATTTCTAATATAAACTAGTTCAGATGACTGAAGTTATCCAATTCAGTTTATAAAAACAGTACCAACAAAGGAATATGAGTTCATTAAAAGATAAAAGCTGTTCTCACTTAATATTTTAGGTTGAATCATACGAAATTGCCAATTTTATAGGTCAAATAATTAAATGTCAACAATTTCATATGTTTTATATTATATGGGCACAAATTTTAATTAAATATTATTAAATAACAAACTAGTGGCACTTTTTTTTCTCTTTTCTTTTTAGTTTATAGAAGGTGTACCAATCTGGGTGAATTTTAGAGAATATTAAAATACAATTTAATATATTAAAATATTAAAGGGTGAAAAATGCATAGATGATCTTCATAGATGCCTATAATAATAGCAAACAATTAAATTGTACTTTTTATACCAGGTTGTATTAGTCAGCCAAAGGGATACTGATGCAAAATATAGAAATCTGTTGGCATTTACAAAAGGGTATTTATTTGGGGTAGAGGCTTACAGTTACCAGGCTGTAAAGCATAAATTACTTCCCTCACCAAAGTTTGTTGCCACATGTTAGAGCAAGATGGCTGCCGACATCTGCCAAGAGTTCAAGCTTCCTGTGTTCCTCTCTTCCCAGGGCTTGCGTCTCTCCATAAGGCCAGCTGTAGACTATCAGGCAAATGGCTCATCTCTTTTCCCAGGGCCCTCTCTCCTTCCTCACAACCAAGCTCCTGGGTGTGCTTATTCCCCGGGCTCCAGCATTAAAACTCAGTATCAGAACTCCAACTCTGTCCTTCACAGTGTCTTTTATCTATGAGTCCTCACCCACCAAGGGGCGGAGACTCAATGCCCTACTGACATGGCCCAATCAAAGCCCTAATTATAATTTAATCATGCCCGAGGAACAGACCAGTTTACAAACATAATCCAATATCTATTTTTGGAATTCATAAGCAATATCAAAATGCTAAACAGAAAAGGGGTGGGGAAGTATGATCCTACATAAGAGTTGGAAGGTGGAAAGTTGGAAATAGTTGTTGAGCATCACAACTTCTTAGTTTGTGTATACATAGAGTATAAAAAATTTAGATGATTTTACAAATGTTTTAATGGGAACTAGAGAGGTGCATTCCATGAGTAAATTATCGTAATAAATATGAATGAGAAAGTAACAAAGCAAAATTAAGTTCTAGTATAGTTGATTATAGTCACACTACTTCACATAATATTGTCATTTTTCCAGGACGCATTGTAGGCAGGAAACTTTGGTGACAATAATCACACATTGTAGAATATATGAGGCATGCAAGAGGTTGCTCTTTCATATTTAATACATTATTCTTCTTTTTGATCTTATACTGGTCCTCTTCTTCACATACATGGCAATTCTTGAAATTTTCAAAAGTGAAACAATCTATATTTAGAATTCTTATGTTAACATACTACATTATTAAGTGAATAGCAAGTATCATATTGTTTAATTCAAATCTAGAAGTGCATTTATAAGAGTTAATACAATAAAGACAATTTTTCATGTACCAGTATGGATACATTATAATTTAATCATTCTTTTTGGGTATTTTTCAGTGTTGTTTTTATAATTTACAGTTATAAAAGTGGGAGTGGAATGCTGAAAGGAAAAGAAAGGCAAATGTATAGCATGCATATATATATATGAAGTACTAAGTACAAATAGGCACACAAATTTCCTCTGAAATATGTATACCTAGAACCTAATGAAAAAGGCAAAATAATGAAATGTCTTTTTGTTGTTATCTATAGTTTAATCAGTTGTGATAATTTTAAAGTGGTGTAGAGCTAATTGAGATAATTTAAGCTAATTGAAAAACTTTATAGAGGTGTTTTTTTCATAATAAAGTAATTTATATTATTAAGAAAAAAATAACTCACCAGAACAAAGACACTAAGCAGTTGTTCTTGTGACTATGAAACACACATGGATGTTTTCTAAATTTTGGTTACTCCTGTTCCACCACCTACTGGTAGTTTTTGAGAATGCTATTCATTTTCCCCCAAATCAATTTACCTTGCCCAAAAATATGTTAACAAACTGCCTCTTTATTGACAAAAATATTTTAAACTTTTCTCTTTATAAACTTAATCATTAATACCAGAATAATTCTCTAAAATCTGTTGTTGGTTGTCTCTGTCCTTCAAATATTATTTGCCTAAGCAATTGCAACATGAATTAGAAAATTAATACCATTAGAAATCATGCCTATAAAATGATACTGAGCAACTAAAAATTAATTGATATGAAATAAACTCTTTATAAATTGTTTCCATGAATATACATGCTATCACAGATTATTATAGTTAAGTTTATTTAACTTTCATGTTCATTTCCTATCAACATCTATCTATCTATCTGTCTGTCTATCTATCTATCTATCCAATCTACCTATCTACTTAACTATTGTATAAATTAATCTATCTCTAATTTAGTGTTTTGAAGTATGTTTAGGTGAGTATGCGGAATATTGGAATCATCAATTATAGTGGGGGCATGAATTGATGCAACTTTTATAAAAAGCAGTCTTAACAATATATACAAGTTTTCTTGAAAACTTTTATCCATAACTTAAGTCATTTAGTTCTGCGAGTCTAGTCTCACAAGGAAACTGAATATGCTTTTGCTCACAAGTGTATTTAGTATGGTATTTTTTATAAGACATATACAATGCTTCCCAAACTTTTCCTGGTTGAGACACACATAGAAAATTATAATTCTGCATAAAATCCTCGGGCTAATAGACAAGGCAGCTACCAGCCAGAGGCCTCAGAGACCCTGAGGGGCTCAGTACCTTGGCACACACACACCTCATTTCTGGTACCTACCGGCCGTAGATACACTAAAAGGCTTTGCCATGAAAAGAAAAACTATGAAAATAGTTAATGGGAAGATCCTGATGCACTGGATTAATGAATCTCCTTCTCCTGACAAAAAATATAGGGAGCAGGCAAAAAAAGATAGGGGATTCATGAAAGATGAAAACTGTACTTCCATTTACATTCATACTCAAAATTAAGTAAATTTTTATCATGCATTCTGTGAAATATTATAAAGCCCTTAAATAATGTTTCTGAAAATCTTTTTAATGATAGAAAAAAATATGTGTTATAATAATAATTAGAAAATAATATGACTGCAGAAAAACATGCCATAATATTGAGCTATTGTCCCTCAGGAAGAGGGATGTATGTAATTTTGTTCTTGTTATTCATTCATTTTTTCCTTGTCTCTGTTAAGCCCAAAGCTCCCACCTGTCTTTCTTCTCCACCTGCCACCCTCTTCTTGCCTGCAGCTGGGCTCTCCTTTTGATTGCAAAAGTAACAACCCACAACAGAGAAGCCATTACACCTAACCTGAACTACAAAACTGGCATAGATTATCACCTCCTGGCCCTAAAACTACAAAGCTAACATAAGTTATAACAATCTAGCCCTGAACTTTTGTCATCTAACCCCAGAAGAGTTATAAAAACTCTCTTCTCCCTCTCCCTCTGTGCTGAAGTCTGTCCAGACTCAGCTGCCTGCTAAGCTTACTCTCATTAAAAACATTTCTTGGACTGACCTCAGCTCCTGGTCTGATTTCTGAGATGCCTCCCTACCTTGGCTTTCCCTCGAACCTAACATTATTGGTGCTGAAACCCAGGAGATCAAGGGAGTCCGCTTACCTGGCCCCTTCCATCCACACCTACAGGATTGTTCAGAGTAAGAAGCTCCACCCTTTTTCCCTCTTAACTGACACTTTCTTTCTTTATTGTCCTAGAGAACTTTCTCAGAAAACCCGGGGCTGGGTGAGGGTTGCCCTGGGTCCTGGACCCCCTTCTTCTGCAGAGTGACTAGACAGGGACACCTCTCTCCTGTCCTCTGCCCCCTGTCTGTCCCGAGGAATCTCAGGGCTGGATGCCCCCTGTGATCCATCAGCATCTCGGGAACTTGGTGAAAATCCTTAAACCCAAGGGCAACAGCCAATCCACCCCCCCTAAAAAAAAAAAAACCTTGGGGTGCCTCTTAAAAAGTCTTAAAGACCTTGGTTTTAAATCTGATCTCCGACAGAAAAGACTCATCTTTTACTGTAATGCTGCCTCACCTCATTACCAATTCGACAGTAAGTCTATCTGGCCAAAAAATGGAAACTTAAAACCCCAAATTCTTAGAGATCTTGACAATTACCATCAAAGGTTAGACAAGAGGTGTGAAATTCTAATGCCCAAGGCTTTTTTTGAGCTATGCATGTGCCCCTCCTTCTGTCAGTCTTGCCCTACTTATCAAATTCTTCTTCTTCACTCCCCTTTCCCCAAAAATCCTCACCCCCTTCCTGATACCTCCTCAGAAATGTCCTACGATCTGGTAAACGACTCTATTCCCCCTTTCATGTACCTCTCTGCCTGCTGCTCTGAGCCCCTCTGCCCCTCCAGTTTTTCTCCCTAGTCCAGAAAACTAGCCCCATCCCGGCCCCTAACTCCACTTCCAGACTGATTTCACCAGATTCTTCTCCACCCCTTTTCCCCCACTGAACCCAGTCACACCCAGTACTTCCCCTCAGAGAAGTTGCAGGTCCTAGAGGCCCACTACGGGTCCATGTCCCCTTCTCCCTCTCTGATATTTCCCAAATCAAGCACCGCCTCAGATCCTATTCCTTTGATCCTTCTCATTTTATCAAAAATTTTCAACACTTAACTGTTTCACCTTAGCTGGTGAGATCTCTACATCCTTCTTTCCACCTGTCTATCTCCAGAAGAGAAGGAATGTGTTTGGCTTGCAGCCCAGACACATGCAGATACCCTAAACCCACAGCCCTGTCGGAGCCACAGCAGTCCCTAGGGAAAAACCTAACTGGGAATATCAGGAAGGAAACTCAGTTGCCAATCTTGCAGCCATATGATAAGCTTCCTAGTTGCAGGACTACAAGTGGCAGCTCATAAAGCCATAAACTATGGTCAACTCAAAAAAATCTCACAAAAAGCTGACAATCTCACAAACACCCTGCCACCTTTGGCAGGAAGCCCTCCTGTGATATACTAATCTAAAACCAGACTCCCTGGAGGGCACCCTTCTCCTCCATATGCATTTTATCTCCCAGTCAGCCCCCCGACATTCCTGAAAACTCCAAAAGTGAAAAGCAGGCCCCCAAACTAGTCAGATGAGTTTGTTAACCTAGTCTTCACAGTTTGCAACAAGCCCAACAGGAAAGGAAGAGAAAAGAGGCTAAACCAAATCCCATGATCAAACCTACCAGCTACTTGCTTCCGCCCTTCAGAGTTCCCAGCAGCTGCCCCACTCTAAGCAGATGGGGGGCGGGGGGAACCTACCAGAAGCATCCTTCAAATGTAAAAATCCTGGGCACTGGGCCAGGCAAGTGCCCAAACCCATAATCTCCTCTGGAGCTATGACCACTGTGCAAGCACGGAGTCCACTGGAAGTTCGACTGTCCCATGCCTCTCAAGGCAAGAAGGCATCAGTTACCCAGTCGGACCCTGCCCCGGCTTCCACCTCACAGACCATCTGGAACTGGCAACAGATGATTATCGGTGCCCAGGAACTGAGCAGGCCCCCATGCCCATCTCCAAAGCAGAACCTCGGGTAACTCTGATGGTGGCAGATAAGCTCATTTCATTTCTTATTGATACGGGGGCCACTTACTCTGCCCTTCCTGGATTCCCTGGACCCTAACTCACTCCTCAGTCTCAACAGTGAAGGTCGACGGGATAGTTTCATAACCCTTCACAAACCCTCCATTGCCGTGCTCGCTAAAAAATCATCAGTTCACCCACTCACTTTAGTGCTTCCTCACTGTCTAACTCCAATCCTTGGGAAAAACATTTTAACCAGGCTCAAAGCACCAATACTCATTCCTTCTCCTCAAAGCCCACATGGCATCTTCCTCCTTTCTCTAACAAAACTATTCCAACTCCCTCCTCTGCTCTCCCTCTTCTGCCAAACTCTGAAACACCCCTACTTAACCCCAAAAACCTATGGTTTATTGGTGGCTGCTCCTTTATCACCAACAGAAAAAGGAGGGCAGGATATGCGGTATCTCCCACACCCTGGTCATAAAGTTGAATGCTCTCCCACCCAGAACCTCATCCCAGTGAGCTGAACTTGTTGCACTGATAGTGGCCCTAACTCTAGTGGAAAGAGACTTTCTCACCACAAAGGGATCCCCCATGACTAATGCTTATCTAATTTCCAAACTTTTACAAACTGCACACAACACCTCCATGCTAGTAGTCATCCACTGCCGAGGGCACCAAGAAACCTCCTCTGACATTTCACTTGGAAATGAAAAGGCAGACCGGCAAGCAAAAAGTGCTGCCACATTACAAGCCCAAGAAAGCAGCTTTTAGCCATCCCTCCTATTGCCCCCCCCTCCCCAATATACACCAGATGAAATCCAAACAGTAACCCAGAAAGGAGCCATGTGGGAAGGAAAATGGCTTACAACTGCAAGCCAATTAATCTTCTCCTGGATCCAAATAGAGCAGATTCTCACTAACCTCCCTAATGCCTTACATGTAGGCTTCAAGCCCCTGCTCAAGTTTCTGTCCCCTCTAGTCACCTGTTCCCACCTAGCATCCACATTATAGCACATCACCCAGCAATATACTATTTGTCCCCGAACCTCCCCCCAAGGCAGAATCAAGCCCCCATCCTCACTTCCAACACTCCAAGCCAGAGGACAAACTCCTGGACATGATTGGCAGATCAAATTCACCCACATGCTCCTGGTCAAAAAATATAAATACCTCTTAACATTAGTAGATACCTTCTCTGGATGAGTTGAAGCTTTCCCTGTCTCCTCAGAAAACACTTCCAAAGTAACCCACACCATACTGGACTCCATCATACCCCGGTTTGAAGTTCCCATTTCCTATAATCAGACTTGAAGTCCCCAATTCCC
Source organism: Tolypeutes matacus (assembly GCA_026826555.1). Classification (NCBI taxonomy): domain Eukaryota; kingdom Metazoa; phylum Chordata; class Mammalia; order Cingulata; family Chlamyphoridae; genus Tolypeutes; species Tolypeutes matacus. The sequence continues at coordinate 9,073,962 of JAKSZT010010858.1, read as the reverse complement.
TATAATCAGACAATGGCGCCACTTTCACATCACAAATCATGCAAAAAGTAGCCAAATCACTAAAAATGCAGTGGCAACTTCACATTGCATACTGCCCCCAATCTTCAGGAAAAGTAGAAAAAGCCAATTCTATCTTTTAAAAAAATCTAACCAAACTGTCACTAGAACTATGGATGGATTCGGTCTCCTTTGTCCCCCAAGAATTAACCAGAATCCGAGCTACTCCATGGGCACCCACCTTCCTTAGCCCCTTTGAGCTCATGTATGGCAGGCTTTCCTTACTTAGCAGCTTCCCAAATCTGCAGTCTCTCCTCGGAGACTAGCTCCCAACCCTCTCCCTAACAAGGCAACTGCTGCAGGAGCATGCAGACAAGGTCCTTCCTAAACCAACTACAGAGTCACAAAACCCAGCCCCCTTAGAGCCAGGTGACTGGGTCCTCCTTAAAGCCCCTTCACCAACACGAGGAACCCTAACCCCATATGCTTACCACCCGGACAGCAGCTAAACTTCGGGGACTAAGACAGTGGATACACTCCTCCAGGCTGAAGAAACCCCCAGCTCCAGCACTGCCTCCACCACTCTGAGACTTAGTTTCCCCCGGCCGCAGTTCCAGTCCAGACTTCTAACACCTACTCACCTCCGGCTGACTCGATTTCATACTCTAAATGTGTAAGCCCCCAGCCTATGAACACACCTACCCACACCCTCCCATCCTCCCCCACACCTTCACCGGACCCCCAGACCTTCTTTTCCCTGATCTAGACCTTCTCTCTAACCTTTCATCCCTACTGCCCACCAGGCAAGCCCTCTGGCTAGAATTATAGCACCATGTTTTGTATATTAATTTCTCTCATCCTTCTCACCTCTCCCATTTCAGCTCTTGCCCATCACCCTCTAACACCCTGTAGTCCAAGCAATTGCCTCCTTAACAAACTAAACAAACTGTTGGATCTGTCCCACAGCTCTGCAAGCCACCTCCGTTCTCCTCAAAGCACTCCCCTTAAGCCCTGACACCCTCATAACTACCACACTCTCTTACCGAGGGGTGAGGGTGAGATAGTTCGCAGCCTCTTTTGGTTCGCAGGCACTCCCCTACTAGAAAGAGCAATTTTCAACATCTCCATCTCACTCCAACAAACCTGAAAGGCCACAGTACAGGCAACAGAAAATCAACAAAAATCTCTTAACACCTTAGCTGATTTAGTCTTACAAAATAGGCGAGCCTTAGATATCCTCGGAGCCCAGACAGAAGGGATCCACACTTTACTAAATGAAATCTGCTGATTTTATATAAATACCTCCAGCCAGGTCACCAAAAACTTACAAATCCTAAAAGAAAATATAAACATCATCAAACAAGCCAGGGAAAATGCACTCAGCAACACCTCCTGGCTTGGGGCCCTCTTTTCTTATTTCTCCTCTCTGCTTCATGCCATCTTCATACCCCTCCTAATCCCTCTCATATTAATCTTATTAGTCCTTCTCCTTGGGACTTGCCTTGCACGACTCCTGACAAGTTTCGACCGCATAACTGTTCACGCTATGACCAATCAGGCCATCAGCGACATGCTCCTCATGCAAGTCCAGGACTACCAGCCTCTGGCACAAGATGACTGTTAGGAACAGCTCTAAGCCCCAGTCAGCAGAAGTGGCTACAGAAGACAGACCATCGTGCCCCTTCCCCAGTAAAAAAGAATAAAAGGAAACTGGAATGTTAACCCCAGAGCTCCCACCCTGCCTCCCTTCTTCATCCACCTCCCCTCTTTTTTCCTGCAGGTGGGCTTTCCTGTTGATTGCAAAAGTAACAACCCACAACCTAGAAGGGATTACACCTAAACAGAATTACAAAACTGGCATAGATTATCACTTCCTGGCCCTAAAACTACAAAGTTAACATAAATTATCACAACCTAGCCCTGAGGTTTTGTAATCTAACCCCAGAATGAGGTCTAAAAACTCTCTTCTCCTTCTCCCTTGCTGCTGTAGTCTGTCCAGACTCAGTCCGCTTGCTAAACTCACTCTCATTAAAAACTTTACTTGGACTGACCTTGGCTCCTGGTCTGATTTCTGAAACGCCTCCCTTCCTCGGTTTCCCCTCAAATCTAACAGTCTCCACCAAAACAAGTCAGATTTAATAATAAAATATTACATTTAAAATAAGTACTATTTGCATAATACCTTATAGCTTTGTAAGAATTTCACAGTTCTCACTAACACATTCATATAACCCATACACACATATACAATTATATATATTTAAAAATTGTTATTTTAGAATACATTTTATTTTTAAGATTATATCATTTTCTGAGCTCTTAGAACTCATGTGAAGCCTTAAAATATCCCTAATTGTCTTTTACTCTTTTGAAACCTTTCAATGGTAATTTATGTTAATTACTGCCTTATCAAAGTTGACACAAAAGGTTATGCCTTTTTGACACTGTCACATTACTAAAGCCCTGCATTTGCCTGAGAGGCTCTAGAATTTGTCTCTTGAATTATGTGAGTTCCAGTTCTGAGGCCCATATTTCCAAGCCTGGAGATGGACTGGTCCTTATCTATGAGTCCAGCAATGACTCTGTGATAAACCTAATGTTGACCCTGAGAAGAATGGAAATGGCTTCTCCATGAGAGTAATTCTGGCTACTTCACCTCTTGCTCAATCTCTTGGTGGCTGAGCTCTTTTCTTGGTTGCTATGTGGTTTATTTACTTGACTCAATCATGAGCAATGCTTCCTAAAATGTGAAACGTTCTCAAGGCCCTTACTATGTTTACATGCTTCTTATTCAAGTAATTGGTATATAATTCTTCATATCTAAAATCAACAACAACAATAACAGAAAAATAGTGCTGTTTGGATTAACTCTCTGGGAAGTTAGCCTTGACCATAATACTATAGCAGACTATTAGAAGTAATCTAGGAAATTTAAGAAGTGCTCTAATTTACACAAGAAATGCATCAATTTCCTATTGCTGCTCTAGTAAGTTACTACAAACTTATTGGCACAAAACAACACAACAATATTATACTATAGTTCTGGATTTCAGAAGTCTGAAACCAGTCTCACGGGGCTAAAGTCAAAGTATCAGTATGACTGATTTCTTCTGGTGACTCTAGGGAATATCCATTTCTGTATCCATTTCTGTGCCTTTTCCAGCTTCTAGAGGCCACCAGAATTCCTTGACTCTTGGCCCATTCCTTGTAATGGTACCACTCCAACCACTCCTCTAGTAGCATGTTTTCTTTCTCTCACATTCTCTCTATCTAATACCTCTCTGTTATCTGGGCCCTTGTGATTACATTGGACCCACCTGGATAATCCAGGATAATCTGACCATTTCAAAAGCCTTAACTAAATCATATATGCAAAGAATATTTTGCCATTTAGGCTAACATATTCACAGGCTGTGGGGATTAGCACATGTCCATGTTTAGATACAAGAATCCATTTTTCAATCAATAACAAGAGGTTAGTAGAGAATCCTGAACAGAAATTCAGTTTTTTGTTGTTGTTGTTTTGTTTTGTTTTGAAATAATTTCTAACCACGACATTTTTCTGTGACAGATTTTTAGAAAAATCTATCTGTGGTAGAGGACAGGAAAATGATGTCCTCAGAGCTAATCCATTTCTGTGGGTGTGACTCTTGTAGGTGGGACCTTTCAAGCAGGTTACTTCAGTTAAGGGTCTTTTGATTAGGTTACTTCAATAAGGCATGACCCAGGGTGGGTCTCAGTCATCTTACTGGAGTTCATCTTACTGGGATGAATTCAGATGAAGAAAGAGAAAGCCACTGAAGCATGAAGCTGAAGCAATGAGACCAAGAGAAGGGAGAGACCAGGAGGTGCCACCATTGTGCCCTGCCTTGTGACAAAGAAGTCTAGACTCCCTGGCAGTCAGTCTTTGGGGGGAAAGCATTGCCTGATGATGCCTTAATTTGGACATTTTCCTGGCCTCAGAAATATAAGCTTGCAAGCAAATAAATCCCCATTGTAAAAGCCAGCCCATTTCTGGTGTATTGCATTTTGGCAATAAAGGAACCCTCTGATCTTTGCATCTAAGAAATAGCTTGTAGGCTTGTTTCTCTGCCCACACAGAACTCACCTTATCAGTTCCTGCCATAAACAGGAACTTTCCTCCTTATCTTATCTCCCTTATCTCCCACCCTATCTTCTATGTATATCCCTAAATGTTTCTGTAATCTTGTTTCCCCATTATCAGCCTGGAATTCTTATGAAGTGATTTACAACCCCTATACCTGCCTGCTCCCCTGCACCTGCACCCTAACTTTGACTGTAAAAAAAACCTGAATAAAAAGCATGCTGGGGATCAGCTCAAGTGCACAGCTTCTTCAGCTGTTCTCCCCCTCACTTCTCTCAACCTTAATGTTTGGAGTAATTTCATGGGGCCGACACAGGCTTTGCTAAACAGACCCCTCAAGACTTTGAAGGATGGATTCCCACAGGCAGCCTAGCTAATTTAAACACTATCCTTTCCCATGCATGTGCTCCCTGTCCTATCTGAAAACCATCTCTTTAGTTTCAACAAACTTCATGAACTATTTTTATTAGATTTTAGTTTTTGGATCAGTGTTAGCTTTATAGAAAATTGCTCATGAAATACAGAGCTCCCATATACTCCTTCTCCCCCAAAATATAGTTTCCCTTATTATTAACATCTTTCATTAGTGTGGTATATTTGTGGAAATTGATGAGCCAATGTTAGCACATTATTATTAACAAAAGTCAAACGTTTACATGAGGGTCTACTCTTTGTGCTATACAGTTCTGTGGGTTTTGACAAACTTATACTGACATGTCCATCAGTACATTGTCATACAGAATAGTTTCACTTCCCTAAAAAATATCCTGTTTCCCATCCATTCATTCTTTCACCCCTCCCCTTAGGCCCCATGGCCACCACTGATCTTTTTACTATTTCTGTAGATTTACCTTTTCCAGAATGTTATTAAGTTAGAATCATACAGTCTCCAGTCTTTCAAACTGCTTTCTTTCACTCAGCAATATGCATTTAGGTTTACTGTGTGTCTTTTCATGGCTTGACAGCTTATTTCTTTTGTCACTAAATAATATTCCATTGCATATACATATCACACTTTGCTTACCCATTCATCTACTGAAGCACATATTAGTTGCTTTCAATTTGGGGTAATTATGAATAATGTTGCCATAAATACATGTGTGCAGGTTTTTGCATGGACATAGTTTTCAACTTATTTAGGTAAAAACCTAGGAGTTCAATTGCTGAACTAGATGGTAAACATATGTTTAGCTTTATGAGAAATTGTCAAACTATCTTTCAAAGTGGCAATACCATTTTGCATTCCCACCAGCAATGAACGTGAATTCCTGTTGCTGTACTACTTTGACACCATTTGATGTTATCAACATTTTGGATATTCGTCATTCTAACAGTTGTGTATTGCTTCTTTTTCTTGTTGCAATTTGTGATTACCTACTGACATGTGATATTGAGAATCATTTCATATTCTCACTTGCCCTCTGTATTGTTTTTGATGATTTGTCTGTTCAGATGTTTACTCATTTTTTAAAAAATTGAGTTGTTTTCTTCTTAAGTTTTTTCTTAATTTTTTTATTTTTATTTTTTTGTATTTTTCTTATTAAATTTTAACAGTTCCTTATGTACTTTTGTAAAACAATTTTTTTTTTATCAGATATGTGTTTTGAAAATATTTTCTTCCAAACTTTGGCTTATCTTTCATTCTCTTAACAGTGTCTTTCACAGAGCAGATTTTTTTTTTTTTTTTAATGAAGTCCAGAATATCAGATTTAAACTTTTTAAATTTCATTGATCATACTTTTGGTATTGAATTTTTTAAGTCATCACCAAACCTAAGGGCATCTAGATTTTCTTTCATGTTATAGTCTATATTGTATTTATATTTAGGTCTATGACCTATTGTCAGATAATTTTTGTGAGCGGTATCTAGATTAATTTTTTGAATATGCAAGTCAAGTTGTTCTAGCACCATTTCTGTAAAATAGTGCCTTTTCTCCACTTAATTGCCTTTGTTTTCTTATCAAATATTAGTTGACAATATTTATGTGGACTCTTTTTTTCTGATTGGTCTATTTGTCTGTTCTACCAATACCACACTCTCTTGACCTATAGTAAGGCTTGAAGTAGGCTTGTGTATGCTTTCTGATTTTGTTTTTCTTCAATATCATGTTGGCAATTCTAGCTCTTTTGTTTTTCCTTACAAATTATAAAAATCATTGTCCAATATCCACAAAATAACTTGCTGAGAATTTAATTGGGATGGTGTTGAATCTATAGGTCAATTTTTTGAGGATTTGACCTCATAATAATATAGAATCTTCCCATCTATGAACATGGAATATCTCTCCATTTGTTTAAATCTTTGATTTCTCTCATCAGATTTTTATAGTTTTCCTCATATAAAACTTGTACATATTTTATTAGATTTTTACCTATTTTTTGGTGCTAATGTAAATAGCATTTTGTTTTTAATTTCAAATTTCAGTTGTTTCTTATGGTATATAGGAAATCCATTAACTTATATATTAACTGTTTGTCCTGCAAACTAGCTATAAATGCTTATTAGTTCCAGGAGTTTTTTGGTGGTTGTTGATGATTCTTTGGAATTTTCTATATAGATAATCAATCTGTGAACCAAGCCAGCTTTATTTCTTCCATTCCAATCTGTATTCATTTATTTCCTTTTCTTTTCTTATTGAATTAGCCAGGATGTCCAGTAAAATGTTGAATAGGAATGGCAGACAAATTCTTGACTTGTTCCCAAACTTAGGGGAAAGGGTTCTAGTTTCTCACCATTAAGTATGATATTGACTGTAGATTTTCATATTTTTTTATAAAATTGAAGAAATTCTCTTCTATTTCTTTTTTTTTACATATATTAGGTTTGATATCCTCATTACTGACTCTGATTTCAAACCTTACCCTCCATTTCATGATCCTGATATGTCCTGCCAATATTGACAGGTATGGATACCTCAGATACCAAGTTTAGCCACTTAATGCCTACCAGCCCTTGGTTGATCAAGCAAATTTTCCTAGTCTGCCTTTTTACATTGCTATTCTTGCCACACACTGATAACAAACAAAATTTTTCCAAGGATGTGAGAGAAAAATATTTCCTTGCCATTTGGGTATGTGTGAAGAGGGAGTTATATTTCTTCATTATCTGAGCTGTTCTTCCCTATACAAATTACATGTCTGGCTTTTTAGACTAATATCTTTGGTAGAATTTCTTTGCCATAGTCATCTTTCCATTTCTAGCTTTACTGTAAGTATTTGGGAAATTAAACTCATTTCAATGCATCTCAAATGTTTAATATTTACCAAGCTATGTGTACAAAATTTTATTATATGTCATTTAATCTATCTGCATATAAAATTTGTCACCAATATTAGTTCTTATTCTCATATATATACTCCACCTTTTTTGGCTATTTGTTTACGCCTGTATTTCAGCATCCATACTTATGCTCCACAATTCAATTGTGTATGCTGTTGCTGAAAATAATGTATATACATATGTATACATATATTTACAAATAAAATGATTTTTTTTCTGTTGATTCTCATAATTTTCATATAGATATTTGTGAAAAATAATTAGCCCTGTGGCTAAAAATACCATTTTCTTTTGAATATGTCTGGATTGCTATGTTTTTTGTTTTGTTCTGTCTTTGCTATTTGTTCACAATATTAAAATATAGTGGATAGTCTTTGTGTCCTATGTAATACTTTTGATACATTTGAGGCCATGTGTGATTTCATATAACTTCATTTTATCAAGATATTTATGCTTGTTATTTCTTTATGTTCTAGTATAACATTTACTTTAACTATACTTTTTCAACAGTTAGTTTGAGAAAGTATTTTTATTTGGTGACTTTGAATTCTATAACCAAACAGACCTGAATTTGAATTCTGGATTCATCTCTTATTAATTATGTATTCTTGGCCAGGCTTCAGTTTCCCTCATGTGGATTTTTAAGGAAATTTAAACAACATCTTCCGTATTTATATGTTCATCTGTGTTTACTTTTTAGTTTTTAATTGTTTATGTTTTCAATTATTAAATGTACAAAATAAAGTTTAAAAAAATTTCTATATTAATTGCTGTTATTCCACAGGGAAAGTCTGTTCCTATACAGTTTGCAACATGCAATACAGCAATCTGTCCCATACCCACACCCTAGGCCTTGTTTCATTATTGTTCAGCATTACTCTTGTGCCAAGTCAACATGAGTGGTTAAATTCCAATCACTCTAAATTTTAGGCTTCCAAGAGTTCAGTTGTTTCCTCATTATACAGAGATGTAGTCATGAGAGTAGTTTGATGAAAGAACATTCATACCCACTACAATGATGACACTGGCTCCTTTTTGATTTATAGTAACTCTTGCCATCATCTCTTTCTTCTTTATAATCTGAGTCTGACCATTTGTTCCACTGACCTGCTTTAACCCACTTTCTCCACAGCTTGTTGCTTACCTCCTGTTTTGCCACTAGATGGTACTCATATGTCTTTGGTATTTTTCAAATACACAACTTTATTGCTCTAATAAGCAAAATTTAAATAATTCAGAAGTATGAATAACACTAAATAACAACTCTAAATAAATGACAATTTTAGACAGTTTAATAAATGTCTTTAAAGCTTTACACTTTTCATTGAGTCTCTGGAATTGATTTACCAATGTACATCTAGTAAGTGAAAGAATAAGAATGACTATGATATTTAATACACATCAAATATACATGTATAATCATTCTATTTCCAAATCCTAATACTTTCTTTTGCTGCAGTACATTGTTTTCCTTTGCATTTCTTCTCAAATAAGTGTGTAGAGTTTGCCTTTCTCTTAAATACAAGATATTTAATATTCCAATGGCATTATTGGAGATTGGAGAAAAAGTCTAAATAATTCTTTCTAGTCACTAATGTGTTTTGGCTTAATTTAGTACAAGCATTGTTGAAAAATATTGTGCATCACAGTAATTATTATACAAAATCTGGTAATGTAATATGGTGCTGTTTTATAAAGTATTAATCTCTTCTACACCAATGGAAAAATAGTTGGGACTTAAATATATGCACAAGTAAATAAAAATTCTAGCCTTGTGGTCTTTAGGGGAAAAACAAAATTTAAAAAGATATTATTAATGTTTTTCAGGAGTTAAAATTTAGGATCAATCGCAGATTAGTTTTGCTTTTTTTTTACATTTTAATGACCATAGCATCAGAATTTAGTTTTCACATCATTGTTTCTTTATTGCTTATTGAAATGCACCCAGTGTTTCTATGTCAACTTTTTCTTGTAGTTGAAAAGAAAAAAAAGCAAATGCATAATTCTGTTTAAGCACCTACAACCAGAAAACTGACTATATCCATAGCCAAATTCTAAACAGAGAGCTGAGTGTGAAAGTTACATTTTGATCAGGTGGAATAGCATGATTCCAATTTTTTTACAGTTGCAATAGGGTAAGAAAGTTTTCTGGTTCTCTTCTAACAAATTATTAAAAACTTTGTGGCTTAAAACACAAATTTATTCAATTAAGAGTTCTGTATGTCAAAAGTACAAAATTGGTTTCACGATGCTAAGCTCACGGTGATTGAAGGACTATGATCCTTTGGAGGCTGTGTAGCTGAATCCATTTTCCATTTTCTTGATAACATCAGCATTCCTTGGCTCATGACCTTTTCTTCTACTCAAAGCCAACAGCATAACATTCTTAAATCCCTTCCATTCTCTGACCTCTTAACTCTCTTTTATAAGGACATTTCTGATTACATTAGACCACCTGGACAATCCATGATAATTTCCCCATTTCAAAATCTTTAACTTAATCACACCTGAAAAGTCCCTTTTGCTGTGTAATATAGCCCACTTACAGGTTCTGGAGATCAGGATTGAACACCTTAGGGCAACCATTATTCATTCTACCACAACTATGTTTATCAACTTGATTTACTCAAGCAAAGCACTTTATTTCAAGGTCACTAGAGGTTTTTTTTTTTCTGGTAGAGGCTGGCAAACAAAAGTTTGGGATGTGTCAGAAATTTTACATTCTTTACTATACTCCAACTTAATTATTGAAATAGTCAAAGGTTTACAAGAAAGTAAATGTTTAATGAAGAAAAAGGCAACTGAAAGCTATTAGGACACTTTTTAGTACTTTTACTTTCCCTTGCCTCATTCTCCCATTCTTGCAGTCTTGAAGTTGGCCCCTTTGGTTAGAGGGAACAGAGTTGACCTTGTTCTTGATTAATTTTGTTTGTCTGTTATGACCTAAGGGTTTTCTGAAAGAATAAAGCAACAGACTAGTCTTAAATATCCCTAATTAGGAATTCTACTAGGATGTAAAAGCAGCTACATGGAGGGCATTGATTGGAAACAACAAAAGCAAATTAGCTATCAAATTCAGCCTGGGGCACAATATGTCAGCAACAGCAAACAATAGACACACTGAAATGTCTGGGAAGAAAAGTTGTACAATGAAATGCTTTGGGAAGTAAATGCTTTGTAAAGCTCATGTATATATTGGAGAATAATGAAAGTTAAGTGAATGCCTATAAAAGATCTGAAAAGACCTTAAGTTCTCATTTTTGACTGAACTTCAAACTCTGTGAAAACAGGAAGTCTAAGGCAAAAATATAAATGCCTGACTAATTGTTGAAGAAACATGTCAATGCACACACAGTCAAGCTACAAGGAACATTTTTTTTTTTTTTTTTTTGGTTCCAGGCATTTAGCTATTTCAGAAACTATGTGCAAAGAAGAGTACAATCTTCACAAAAATAATTTAGAAAAGTCAGTAAACAAACAAACACACACAATCCATAGATAATGACAACAACAAGCATGGGAGGACAAGAATCTGATAATCATAGTTACCATAAAATATTATTCAAAAATTTCTGTTTTCAACAAAAAATTAAGAAGCATACAAAGTAATAATTTTTAAAAATGACCTATTCACAGAAAAAAAAAAGGAAAAATTAGTGAACACTATCCTGAGGAAGCAAAGACATTGGATTTAGTAGAGAAATATTTAAATCAACTGTCTTAAGTATGAGAAAAGAGCTAAGGTGAACAATGAATAAATAATTAAAGGAAAATGGGAGAACAGTTCCTGATTAGATAAATAACATCAATAAAAAGATAGAAATTATAGTGGAACTATACTGGAGCTAAGTATTAATTCTGGAGCTGAAAAGTACCATAACTAACATGAAGAATTCACTAAAGGAGCTCAATAGTAGACTGGAACAGGCAGAAAAAAGAATCTGCAAATTTGAAGAGAGGTTAATTGAGATTAATCAATATAAGGAAGAGAAAAAATAACATCAAGCATACCATTCACTTAATGAGAATCTCAGAAAGAGAGGAGGGAGACAAAGGGGCAAAAACAGAATATTTGCATAAATAATAATTTAAAACTTCCCAAATTTGAAGAAAGACATGGATTTACACAACCAAGAAACTCTACTTAATCTCAATGTAAGATAAACACATAGAGGTATACACGAGGACATATTATAATCAAACTGTCAAAAGCCAAAGACAGAGAGAATCTTTAAAGCAGCAAAAGAGAAGTGATACATTGTAAATAAGGGAGCCTTAGTAAGATTAAAAGCTGATTTTTTTTTAAATCAGAAAACATAGAGGATGAGAAGTTGTGGGATGGCATTTATAAGTACTGAGAAAAAAAAAAAAAACACAGAAAATCTTCAACCAAAAATTCTATATCCAGAAAAACTAAATTAAGATAACCCCAAATAAACAAAATTGGAGAAAGTTTGATGTTAGTAGACCTTCTCTACAAGAAATGTTATTGATAGTTCTTCAGGTTGAAATGAAAAGACACTGGAAACTCAAAGTCATATGAAGAAATTAAGAACACTAGTAAAGGTAAATACATAGGTAGATATAAAGGACAGTATTATTGTATTTTTTATTTGAAATTCCTCTTTATCCCCCTTCTGATTTAAAAGAAAAATACATAAAATAACTGTAAATCTATATTAATGGACACATGATATATGAAGATGAAGTTTATGCCATAAACAAAAGCCAAAAGGTGGCGGCATTGTATAGGACCAGAGTTTTTGTTCTCTACTTATGCTAAGTTGATATTAACTCAAATTAACTTGTTCAAACTTTAAGATTTAGTTGTAAACACCAAGGTAACCACTAAAAAAAAGAAACTTAAAATATTTAGAAAAGGAAATGAGAAGGGGATCAAATTGGTACATTAGAAAAAAAGTTAAACACAAAAGAAGGCCATAATAGAGAATTCTCAAACAAAAAAGATATGAGACATAGAAAAAGCAAGCAACAAAATACCAGAAGTAAGTCCTTTCTTATCAGTAATGAGTTTAAATGAAATGGATAAACTCTCCAATTAAAAGACAAAGAGAGGCAGAATGGATTTAAAAATAAAAACATGTTTCAACTACTTGCTCTCTACAAGAGATGCATATTAGATATAAATGCACTAATAGGTTGAAAGTGAACAAAAAGAAAAATATATTCTATGAAAATAGCAACCAAAATAGAACTGAGGTGGCTAAATTAATATTAAAGAATATAGAGTTTAGTTCAACAATCTTTGCAAAAGACAAAAAGGTACATTATATATTGATTAAAAAAACCATTCAAGCAGATATAACAATTAAAAACTTGTATGCAGTTAACAACAAAGCCTCAACATATATGTAGTGATAATTAACAGGATTCATGGGAGAAACAGAATGCTTTACCATAATAGTTGGAGATTTCAATAACCAATCTGAATTATTTGAATAAAGGATAGAAAAAACAGAAAACTGTTCAGTCAATAAATGGAAGACTTAACCAATACCATAAACCAACTACAACTGACAGACCTATACAGTCTGCTCCACCCAACAACAGCAGTATACAAGCAGATATGTCTTAGGTTGTCAGGGCTCTTGTAAGAAAATACTATATACTAATTAGATTAAACAACAGGAATTTATTGTACCCCAGTTTTGGAGGCTAGAAGTAATAAATCAAGTTCTGTTGGTGGCTTAATCTCTGCTTCCATCCCATGGTGATTTGTCTCCTCTTGCCTCTTTCTCTGGCTTCTACTTCTCCTGCTCAGTCTTACGGATCTTTGTCTAGATTTCCACTCATTATATGTCTCCAGACATATTAGATTAAGGCCCACCTTAATTCAAATTAGCCTCATTTAATTGTCTCTTCAAATACCTTATTTGCAAATGAGTTCATACTCAAAGGGTAGGTATTAGAACTTTAACATTTCTTGGGGGGGGGGGAATGATTCAATTCTTGATTATATGAAACATTCTCCAGGATAGACCATATATTAGACCACAAATAAAAGTCTCAACTCATTAAAAGATAGAAATAGTAAAAAAAAATCTCTGATCAAAAGAGAAAGGAAAAAAGTAAATCTACTTCTAATCACACATGACTCATCTTACATTTAGACAACCTAGTGATTCCACATTCAAATGGAGCTAATTAACAAATTCAGCAAATATATAGGACACAAGATCAACACCCACAAATCAGTTGTATTTCTGTACTCTAAATATGAAAAATCAAAAAATAAAACAATTTCTTTTAAATAGAAAGAAAAAAAGAAATAAGAATAATAAGAATACATTTGCATTCTGAAAACTACAAAATATTTCTGAAAGAAAGAAAAAAATCTAAATAAAAGAAAAGGCATCCTGCTTTCATAGATTGGAAGACTTCATGTTGTTAAGATGGCAATACCAAAACTATCTACAGATTCAATGCAATCCTTATCAAAATTCCAATTGCCTTTTGGCAAAAATGGAAAAGAAGTTACTAAAATTAATATGGAATTTCAGAGGATCATAAATATTTGAAAAATCTTGAAAAATAAGGATAGATAATGTTGGAGAACTAACACTTCTCAATCACACATCCCAATTTAAAAACTTACCACAAATTTACCAAAATCATAACTATGTGGTACTGGCATAAGGGTAGACATATAGATGAACTGAATAAAATTAAGAATTTTATTCAGAATTGAGAGACCATACATCTATAGTCAATTAGATTTTCAAAGGCACCAGGGCCATTCAATGGGGAAAAATATTCTCTTCAACAAATGATGCAGGGAAAACTAGATATCCACATGCAAAAGAATGAAGTTAGACCTCATACCATATGCAAAATAATTTAAAATATACAGAAAAAAAAAACCTATATCTGTGTTGAAACAATAATTCAGATATTGCTTTTTAACTATAAACTGTAGTTTGCATTAGACGTATCTTTCCCCATATAGCACCCTGTTATTAACACCTTGTAATATTGACATGCATTTGTTCTAGTTCATGAAAGAACATTCTTATGTTTGTTTTATTAGCCAGTGTAATCATCTACATCTAAGTTCTTTGTTTTATACAATCTCATGTTCTATCCTCTAGCTTTCCTTCTAGAGACATACACAGCCCTAAACTTCCCCTTTCAGCCCAATCACACACAAAATTCTGCACTGTTATATGCACTCACAATAATGTATATCATTACCTCTATCCATTTCCAAACACTTGCAATCAACCTAATTAAAAAATTCTGTACAAAATAAGTATCAGCTCCCCTTAATCTACCCTCATTCTATCTCCTGATAAATTATATTCCAGATTTTAACTCTATTCATTTGCTTATTATATTTATTTCATATTGGTGAGATTGTACAATATTTGGCCTTTTGTGTCTGATTAATGTCACTCAAACAAATGTCCTCAAGGTTGTTCCATGTTGTCGCATACATCAGGACTTCATTCTTTCTTACAGCTGAATAATATTCCATCGTATGTATATTAAAATTTTGCCCATTCATCAGTTGATCGACTCATGGGTTGCTTCCATCTTTTGGCAATTGTGAATAATGTTGTTCTGAGAATCATTAGGCAAATGTCCTTTTACATCCCTGTTTTCAGTTCTTCTGGGTATATAATTAGTAGAGGGATTGTCAGATCAAATGGCAATTTTACACTGAGCTTCCTGAGGAACCACCCAACTGTCTTCCACAATGGCTGCACCATTTTGCATTTCCGCCAGCAGTGAACAAGAGCTCCTATTTCGGACAGTTTGGTGGCTCCTCAGAAAACTAACTATAGAGCTGCCATATGGTCTGCAATTCCACTTCTGGGAAACAAGGACACGAACAGATATATATACACCAATGTTCATAGCAGCATTATTCACTATTGTCAAAAGTTGGAATCAACCCAAAAGCCCTTCAACAGATGAATGGATAAACCAATTGTGGTATATACATACAATGGAATATTACTCAACTATAGAAAGAAATACAGTATTAACACACAGAATAACATGGATGAATCTTGAGGACCTTATGTTGAGTGAAAAAAGCCAAGCACTGAAGAACAAATGTTACATGACCTCACTAATATGAATTAAGCAAATTGAGCAGACTCACAGAGCTAAAGTCTGGAAGATAGGTTTACAGGAAATAGAAAAGGAGAAGAAGGTTGTGAGTCAACACCCATATGGGTAAAATCTATGATAAGTTGGAAGTGTTTAGTTGTACAGTGGAAGGGCATGACAGTGGTATAATGACACTATTGGGTTGGGTGGTGCTGGTTTGTCAGGGGAGTGGGGTGAGGAGGGTGGGTTGGACTGTCCATGGAACTGGGGGGAGGATTGGGGAGCAGCAGGTGAACACTGGGGATTGTCAGGTACATGGTTGAAACTACAATGTTGGAAATGCTTTGTTGGCAATATGGCAAGTGAGGGTTGCTGGTTTGGGTATTGGATATGGGGGGCATTCAGGACAGTATGCACCTAAGGCAAGCTTCTAGGGAGTGTGTGAGTGTTCATCTTGCCATAGTGTGTTGTATCAGTGAGTGGAGACCCACATAATGAGCGGCAAGGTGGTGGACTCCCATCCTGGGAAATCCTGCTATGTTCTCAAAGAGAGGGGTGAGAATCTCTGAAGAGTATAGGTGGTACCTAATAGGGGAGGACAGACCAATGTAACAAGCCCTCATTGTTTTTGCAAGTAACTATGAATCTTCTCCTTCAAGGAGTTAAGCCTGGTGGTTGCCATGGGTACCAAGGGTAAGGGGAGGGAAGAATAGAATAGATGGGACAGGGGGCATTTTAGGGGCAATGGAAGTGTTCTACATGATCTTACTATGGTAGATATAGGCCATGTTATATTACATCAAAATTTATAAAAATATATGGTCTAAAATGTAAACCATAATGTAAACCATTGACCATGGTTGGTAGCTATGTTTCAATATTTGTACATCAGTTGTAACAAATATACCATCCATGAATAAAATGTTATTAATAAGGGAAAGGGGAAAGAAGGAGGAGAATATTGGGTATATGGGAGTCTCCTGAATTTGGTATGTGACTTTTCTGTAACCTAAAACTTCTTTAAAGACAAAATGAAAAAAAATTAAGACACTGGGGGAATAAATGGAAGAAAATGTCACTGTACATATAGGACAACAAATTTTACAGTGATGAAAGGCAAAATGTTAAAAAAAAATTTAAAAATATCTTTTCATTAGTTTCTATTATCCCAATTTTTTTATTTTTTAAAAATTTTTTGTATTTTATTTCCTATTTTTAAAACTATCATTATAATTTCATTTTCTTATTAATTGTATTTGGTTATTTTATTGGCTTCATTTTTTAAGAAGTTTGGGTCACAGAAGGGGTACAACTGTGGCAGGAGAGGATCATTAGTGTAAGGTGTCAGTGATGGGGGATATATGAGGGGAAGCTCATCTGGGCATAAATATAATGCATATAAACGTGCTCAAATGTTCATAGGGCATTGTCACAGTGGGTGGAGATTCACACAATAGCCAAAGGAATATTAAATTCCTATCCTGGGGACCTCTGCCACATTCTCTAATGGAATATCAAGAATTCTCCAAGGACAGGGGCAATGACTAGTGAAGGAGCATGGTCAATTGAGGGGCCCTTGATATTGATGACTGTGATTATGAACCTTTACTCTTGAAATGGAAATGTTGCCTAGTATTATAGGGTGCCTAAGAGTTGCTCCTGGGAATCTCTTTGTTGCTCAAATGTGGACTCTCTCTAAGCTGAACTCAGCATGTAAGTACATTACTTTCCCCCAAGCATGGGACATGACCCCCAGGGATAAGCCTCCCTGGCAATGAGGGATTACTACCAAGTACCAACTAGCAATGCAACTAAAAAAAGACCTTGAACAAAAGAGGGAAAAGTTAAAGACAAATGGGTTTATATGGCTAAGAGACTTCAAAGCGAGTAGAGAGGTCATTCCAGAGGTTACGCTTATGCACGTCTCAGCAGGATCTCACTGACTACCAAAGTAGATGCTACCACAAATAGCAGGACTCCTGAGGGCTCTGGAGACATTCAGATACTATAGTCTGGGCAGATAGCTCAAGAGTTTCTTGCCTTGCCAGTGGACCCTACTTTGGAATTATGCTTTCCAGAGTGACAGAGTTGGACTCAGTTATGTTTTCCCTACACCTGGCTCTTCTGTTCTCCTATTTGAACCTGCAATTAGTACTGGAGTTGGTAGGTGCACATCCAAGAGACTTAAATCTTTGGGCTGTCCATATGCCAGCTGAGCTCCAAATCTCAACGGCATTGCAACACCAACTCTCCAGTTCATTGGTCTCACCCAGGACAACTAACAAGGAAATTATGATGGACAACTACCATACCAAGGAACTGAGAGAGTCTACAACTGCAAGGAAGAGAGTCCCATCCACCAGGTATGTGGGATTGAAGCTCTCTCTCAATTAGAAGTGGAGTGAGCATCACCATTTCAGAATCTTCAAGATTGGGAAATGGACTGTGGACTAAAGTAGAATTACTTGTATTTCTACTATAGATTTATTATGATTCTAGCAATGGAAGAAATTATATCATTGATGTGGAGGCAGTGGCCATTGGAGTTTTTGAGGGCAGGGAGAAGGAAAAATAGGTTTAATGCAGGGATATTTTCGAGACTTGGGAATTGTCCTGAATGACATTGCAATGATAGATACAGGCCATTGTATATCTTGCCTTAACCTACAGAATTGTGTGGGAGAGAGTGAAAACTACAATGTAAACTTTAATCCCTGCTTGGTAGTAGTGCTCCAAAATGTGTTCATAAATTTCAATGAATGTACCTCACTAATGAAGAATGTTGTTAATGTGGGAAAGTGTGGGAGGGGGAGGGAGTGGGGCTTATGGGAATCTTCTACATTTTTTTTGTGACATTTATGTAATCTAAATATCTTTTTGAAAAAGAAGATAGTGTTTTAACAGTTCTCTAAGTGTGTTCTGTATTTTAACATTGAGTGTAAGTGAATATAAGTATATAGTACTCAATAAAGCATGTATTTTACTTAGAAAAGAGTTCCTATTTCTCCGCATCCTCTCCAACACACGCAGTTTTCTGTTTTTTTTTTTTTTTTAGTGTCCATTCTAATAGGTGTGAAATGATATCTCATTGTGGTTTTGATTTACATTTCCCTAATAGCTAGTGATGTTGAGCATCTTTTCATGTCCTTTTTAGCCATTTGTATTTCCTCTTTGAAAAAAAAATATCTATTCAAGTTTTTTGCCCATTTTTTGATTGAGTTGTTTGTCTTTTGAAGTGCTGAAAATATTCTGGTGATAGTTGCACAACTCTGTGAATGTACTAAATGACACTGAATTGTACATTTTAAAATGGTTAAATAGGTCAATTTTATGTTATATGTATTTTTAACAATAAAATATAAGCCAAAGTCATCAAACTGGCAGATTACCTATTAAGCTTTTATATGTGCTGGGTGGCCAAAGGATAAAGCAGTGATATTAAGGAGCTAATGCCATTAATGTGGTGGGAGAAATAATTAGCTTTAGAGTCTTCATGTTATAGAAGGTTGAGGAAATGAGAGAGAAAGAGAACAGAAAGGAGAATGAGGGGGAACAAAAGAGGAAAGAGAAGGAAAAAGAATAGTATGCTCAGTGAGAATTTTATAAAAGATTTGAGGAAGAAATGGTTGGTGAAAATTCTCATGGGAAATAAAACAATCATGATGAATTATTGCAAAATTTAAACAAATTTTCGTGCTATGCTTGATGAAAGTCTTTTCAATTTCCCCCTTACCTGCCAAGACATTCATTATCATTTGATTCACACAAGCTTATTTAGTGAAATCTAATAGCATAAAGAATGTGGTGTGATAGTCAGTATTTAGAAAGCTAGGGAAGAAATAGGACATGTACAACAAAAGGTGATGTAGTGATGTACAGAATATATATTATATATCCATTGGCAGTAATATATCAGAGTCCGATTTAACTAGGGAAAAAAACACACAATAACGCAACATAAAACCTCTTTCCCAATAATCCCTGCAGATAAGGAAGGAGTTTTCAACATATGGAATAGGTCATTTGTTAGAGGAGTGTGATTTCTAAACACAAATCATTTAGACTAGGTTTTAGGAGTATACATACATATATATTTTCTCTCAGGTTCTGTAATTATAGTTTTTCACCTCTGTTACTATAAGTTAATATATCTCAGTTTCAGTTCAAATGGTTGTCAAAATATTTGAGGGATGTTTTGAAGAAGTATGTTTAAGTATGTTTTTGCAATATTTGTGTAATAACAACAATAACAAAATGTTGGCTACAATATTAATTTCTTTCAATAAAAGATAAATTGAGTAAATTATGGCCAATGCATTTAATGGAATATTTTGCAGATCTAAATAAATGAGCTTCAGTGTTCATTGTATGATAAAACAAGCTGCAGAAGAGTATGTATTATGCTGCCATTAAAAAAATGTGCATTGCACACAGAACATCTCATTGTATAGAATCTCATAATTAGTAACAGTATGACTAGTGTCGTCTCTAAGAATGGGTTCTAGAAAACTCTTAGACTGAGATAAGCAGGTGAATTACTTTTCACAGTTTATTCCTTTTATAGTCTCAACTTTTTAAAAACATGTGTCTGTACTGCCTATTGAAATCAACAAAATATAGATATGAAGAAGGCTAAGTATTTAAAACCTAATAAATACATCCCATTTGCAGGCTGGAACTGCCTCCACTTCACCTGGGAATTTCATGTAGCTTCTGATTACATCTGTGAGGTTGCAAGGGAGAGAAGGAAACAAGGTGGATGGACAATCCTTTGGAGCACACAGATTTCCTCTGTATATATTGATGGTTGGGACTTGCTGTGTTTCTGCTTCTGTTATTATATTAGTCAGGGTTCTCAAGAGAAACAGAAGTGACAGGAATTGGCTCACATGTTGCAACTCTAGGTGCTGTCAAGTCCAAATTATATATGGCAGACCACAAGCTAGAAACTCTAATAAAGGTAAAGCTAAATTCCTCAGGAGAATCTGGCTGACTGAAGTGGTAGAAATTCATTATTATAACTTCTGAAATCCTCAGTTCAGGCTTTTAAGACCTCCAACTGACTGGATGTCACATTTCTGAGGACAATTTCCTTTGTTTATTGTAGATGCAATCAGCCATAGGTGCAATTTGATTATAGAGTGTGGTGGTTTTGAATTGTAAAACCCCACAAATTCTATTCCTGTGGGTTTGGGCCATTTTAAGTAGGGTCTTTGGCTGACACTACTTTAGTTATGGTTTGACCCACCTCATTCAGGATAGGTCTTAATCTTATGTATTTTTTTTTTTTTTGCAAGAAAATTTAAATGGTTAATATAATTGAGAACCTTTTAAAAGTGAAAAGTCAAAACTAAAAACCAGTAACAAAATCAACAAAAAAAATACATCCAAATGGAATAGCTATGATCTGTGATTTTATCTTGCCATAGATATTGTAAAGATTTATTCTGTTATTTGAGGATGGAGTCAAATATACTTATGGTGCTTTTAGAAATGCCAACTTGTTCATGCAATTCAGAACTGAGTTTGGAATAAAAAAATTGATACTTTAAACTGAGAAGCATAACTGATAAGAAAAATATAACTAACAAAATGATGAATGATCGGCTATGTTTAAATATAGAATTGACTAATTTGAATATATATTTAAACTTAAGGAGCTTTTTATATAAAATACACTGAGAATCATCTATATTATTTATTTACAGTCAGAACTCAATATTCTAGCATGTAGGAAATAGAGTATCACCCTGCTGCAGGTGTCATATAGTAAAAGAAATTATGAAATTACCATTATATTTAGAAGACAATTAAAATCAGTGCATTTTTCACATTAAGTCCTCAAAGGACTTTGTCATGTAAGTAAAAAGACAACATAAGCAATGAAAGAAAATATTTGGAAACAACATACATGATAAAAGATTAATATCCAGTGTATATAAAGAAATCCTTCAACTTAACAATAAAAAGACAAACAATCCAATTAAAATTATGGGCAAAAGACTTGAACAGGCATCTCTCCAAAGAAGATATACAAATGGCCAGAAAGCACAGGAAAAGATGCTCAACATAATTAGCCATGAGTGAAATGCAAATCAAAACAACAATGAGATATCACTTCATACTCATTAGAATGACTGCTGCTAAAAATAAATAAATAAATAACAGAAAATATCAAGTGTTGAAGAGGATCTAGAGAAATAACAACACTCATTCATTGATGATGGCAAGGTAAAATGGTACAGCCACTATGGAAGGCAGTCTGGTGATTCCTCAGAAAGCTAAATATAGAACGACTAAATAACCCAGAAATCCCACTACTAGGTATATACCCCAAAGAATTGAAAGTAAGGGCTTGAACAGATATTTGTACACCAATGTTCCTAGCAGTTTTATTCACAATTGCTAAAAGATGGAGGCAACCCAAATTCCATCAACCGATGAATGGATAAATAAAATGTGCTTTCTTTATATACAATGGAATATTATTCAGCCATAAAAGGGATGAAATCCTGATACATGTGACAACATGGATGAGCCTTGAAGACATCACATCGAGTGAAATAAGCCCGAAACAAAAGGACAAATACTGTATGGTCTCACTTATTTGTAAGAATTAAGCAAATTCAGAGTCAGAATCTAATCTTTACCAGGGAATGGAGTGGGGCTAGTGAATGGGAAGTTAAAGCTTAAAGTGTTCATGGTTCCTATTTGGAATAATGGAAATGTATTGGTAATGGATGATAGTGATGGTAGCACAATATTGTGAATGCAATTAACAGCACTGAAACATACATCTGAATATGATTAAAAGGGGGAAATGTTAGATTATATATTTGGTAAAACATTAGCATTTTTTAAAAATCCATGGAATTATGGAATTACACTACACAAACAATGAACTCTAAGTTAAATCATGGACTTTAATAATTAATAATACAATTATAAAAATGTGCTATCATCAATTGTAACAAATGTCCCACACCAATACAAGGTATTGGTGGTGGAGTAGTATAGGGGGATCTTGTATTTATGCATGATTGTTCAGTAAATACACAATTTTTCTAATAAAGGGAAAAATAAAATAATAAAAAAACAATAAAAAGCCAATAAGTAAGGAAAGTAGAATAAAAAATAATGCCTGAAAAAAGTGTATAAGATGTATATATATTTAAGAATTAGAGTTTTTCTACTAAAAATACATGAAGATTTAGATACCTAGAACCTTTTTTTCTAAAGACCTTTGAAGACATTTCCATAGTTAATTAAGAAGGATGTGTTTCACATAAAAATAAGATGCTGGAGTGATAGTTTTACATTCACAGATTAAATTTAGATAATAGATAATTTAACCTAATCAGAAGCCACAGAAGTTACTTTTAATGATATTCCTTTCGCTCATCTCATCAGTTCTCTCAGATATTCATGCTATGAATTTCTCTCTGTCATATACATATATTAAGAGACAAAAATATCAGTTGTATATGTGCTTTTAAGAATATATATTTAGAAAGTTAAATTTTACCATGCGTGTTGATGGGATTACTTCCTTTAAGTGTTAGTTTTCCAAAACAGTTAGCAGTAAGATATTTAATTGTAAGTGACAACAAGCTGTCTGCATCTAAATCTGCTAAATTGTATAGAATATGAACCTTGAATTACATATTTCTGGCAATGGGAATTTAATAGCTTAAGTCCTATTCAGTTGTGATGAGGAAATGCTAAGATATTTATTTTTTTTAAATATATACTAGAATGTATAGACACTTCAGAAGTACCCCTTCTGAATAGAAGAACCCCTTCATTTGACATGTCTAGCATATCTGTTTTCATTCCTGAAGCATCATATCAAGTAAACAACTTTACCTGCAACTGTTTCTCAGTTTCCTACTAAGAAACTATTTGAAATATTTGAAAAACTATGTAAAATAGAATGAATATTATATTCAGAGATTATAAGTGATTTACATAATATCCCAAAATTGAGGATTGGGTTGGGTTTAAGACATAAAGATGTAAGGTATATATGGGGAAAAAGTGGTGGTGAAGTAAGCAATTCATGTGTGGTGATATCCTAAATATCTATGTATACTGCAAAGAATAATTCTTGCCTGTCTTTGAAAATGTCCTGAAATATTTTTGATGATAATGCTGACTTCAGGAGTTTCACATGCACATATCAGTTTCAATTATACACTGGATATGCATTCATACAATTGTGTGAACAGCACCACAAAACATGGATCATACATGCATCTGTTCAAAATAATGCAACATGATGGTATTCGTATAAAGGAAAAAAAATCACTAAAGTTTTACTGGTCACAAATCAGTATATCCTAAGTTAACATTTGAGGGTAAAACTTGCTTTTTTAATTTTTAAACCAACAGGTGAAATAAAAATCTGTAAAAAAGCACATTTTGGGGATTGTAAAGCACACAAGAATCTAGTACATGGTACAGAAGCCAATCTTCTGTCCATTTACTCACCAGAAGTCAACATTACTTATAAGACTCAACAATGACTGCTTCAAGTTTAAATCATCACTGTCTTCTCTGGCAGTGAAGCTATAGAAGGAGTAATCTAGAATAAGATGTGGGAATTTGAAAACCCACAATACAATGTCTCTGGTATTTGCATTCTTACATGCTTCCTGGCCTATGATGCTGCTAAAATTTACTCCATCTTTGGAAAGTCATCTTCTGAAACAGTCAATTTTTATCTTAATGCTACACATATAATATTTTAAAAAACATTTTTCTCCTATTTTTTTCTTTGTCACAATAGGAACATGAGAACAATTCTTCTGAAGCCAATCACAACGAAACTACCTTCCTTTACAATTACATCAATATTTTATTGTTTCCATTATACATTTTGAACCAATTATTTTATCTTACTGACATTAATTAAATATATGGGTTTATTTAAGTACAATGAAAAAATTGAGACTTATGAAACAACATTTATTATAATTCTTTTTCCAGTTTGTTGATTAATATAAAAGACAGGTCATAGAGGAATGTTTTCAGTAAAAATATCACAAAATATTGTAATAATTAAGAGAGGAGAATCACTTGTAGATCCGGTCTTTTGTTGACAAACTCTCTCAGTTTTTGTTTGTCTGTGAAGACTTTAAACTCCCCTTTATTTCTGAAGGATAGTTTTGCCAAGTAAAGAATTCTTGGCTGGTAGTTTTTCTCTTTTAGTACCTTAAATATATCGTACCCCTGCCTTCTCACCTCCATGGTTTCTGATGAGAGAATGGCACTTAGGTTTATTGAGGTTCCCTTTTAAATAACACATTGCTTTCTTCTTGCTGCTCTCAAAATCCTCTCTTTATCTCTGGCATTTGACATTTTGAATTGAAGATGTTTTAGAGTAGATCTGTTAGGATATATTCTGTTTGGGGTACATTGACCTTCTTGAATATTGATATTCATGTTTTTCATAAGGGTTGGGAAATGTTTTTATCAGTATTTCCTCAAATATTCTTTCTGCCCCTTTTCTGTTCTTTTCTTCTAAGAAACTATAAAGTGTACCTTTGTGTATTTCACAGTATCATTCAAGTCTCTGAGACCCTGTTCAATTTATTTCATTTTTTTCTCATTCCTTTCTTTTCTTTTTTCAAGTTCAAATATCCTCTTTTCCAATTTTCTAATTCTGTCTTCAACCACTTCAAATCTGCTGTTATGTGCCTCTAATGTATTTTCAATATCATCCATTGTGTCTTTTATTCCCATAAGCTGTTACTTTTTTTGCAGGAGTTAAAATTGTTCTTTATGCTCACACAGTGTCATCTTAATAACCCTTATCTCTTTAGTCATATTTTCCTCCAACTTCTTAATTTGGTTAAAGGGATTTGTGGGAACATCATTGATTAGTTGTCTTAAATCCTGTGTCTTATCTGGAGGTAAAAACACACAAACAACCCACACTGACCTAGAAGAAATAGATGTAGGAAAACATCTTCAAGATCTTGTGGTAAGTGGTGGTTTCTTGGACCTTACATCCAAAGCATGAACAATGAAAGGAAAAAAAAAATAGATGAATGGCACTTCCTCAAAAGTAAACACTTTTTCATTTCAAATGATTTTATTAAGAAGGTGAAAAGGCAGAAAAGTCAATGGGAAAAAATCTTCAGAAACTACATATCACACAAGGGTTTGATTTCCATGTTATAGAAAGAGATCACACAAATTAATGACAAAAAGAAAAACAATCCAATTTAAAAATGCGCAAATGACTTGAATAGATATTTTTCCAAAGAGGAAATACAAATGTCCAAAAGGCATATAAAAAAACAGAAAACATAAAACTCAACATCACTAGCCATTAGGGAAATGCAGATCAAAACTACCACGAGATATCATTCCACAGCTTACAGACTGGTCATTGTTTAAAAAACACAGAACTATAAGTGCTAGAAAGGGTATAGAGAAATAGGAACACTCCTTCACTGTTGGCAAGAATGTAAAATGGTGCAGCCTCTGTGGAAGATGGTTTGGCAGTTCCTCCAGAAACTAAATAGAGAACTGTCATATGATCTGACAATCTTATAGCTAGCAACATATTCATAAGAACTCAAAGCAAGGACACAACCAGATATTTGCACACCAGTGTTAATAGAGGCATTATTCACTATTGTTAAGAGATGGAAAAAACCTAAGTGGCCATTCACCAGTGAATGGATAAACAAAATGTGGTATATACATATAGTGGAATACTATTTAGCTGTAAGAATATGTTGTAATGGATGGAGTTGATGGTAACATATTATAATGAGGATAAGAAACACTGCTGATTTGAAAATGTGAGTGTGCCTGAAATGGGAAATCTAAAAAGGTTAATGTTAATTGAGAGACAGCTAGAGGATCATCTGGAGACCCTGTAACATAATGATTTCGGTGATAGATGAGGATTGTGGTTAATAATATAAATACAAGAATGTTCTACTACAAGGTTTAAAGAATATAGTGATACTTGGGAAAAATTAACAGTGATATTTTAATATTTCTGTATCAAAGGCAAAGAAGACACTATATTAATGCTAAAGGTAATAAAAGGAACATGCAGTTTAGTTTTATGAGATATGAATATGATTAAGCATTTTCCCTTCATTTTCTTTATTAACAAGGAGACCTTGGCCATTTCGTTTAATCAATCTGTGCTCATTTGTGTATCTTTCTGAACACTGGAGGAACAATTGAGTTTGTTTTTAGAATTAGATGAGATAAATGTGTCTGGACAGAAATTTTGGAGGGATGCTTTCATAATTTGTTAAGCTGCCTTTTGTTTGTTATTTTATTTTTTTAAATTTAAAATAAAGTTTAATTATCCAAAAAAAAAAAAAAAAAAAGAAAGAAAGAAAAAGAATCATACTATTCCTTAAGTAGTAAAAGTTTTATAATAATTTCTCTAAGCCTGACTACATTAAGCTCAGCCCTTTGATTTCTGCCCCTTTCTATCTTTAGAGAATTGTTTCTCACCTGTAACTTATCTCAACTCTTATGATTACCTCAGTGTTAATGGTGCTCTCATATATTCCTCCAGCCTTGATGTGAATCCTTGTTCTTATATTAAGTCCCTTTCCATATTTGTCACATAAGTTACCCTGTTGGTATCTCAAATGTAACATGGAAAAACTGATCTCGGCATATTCTCTTTCCAGAATTTTCCCTAGCAGATCAATGCAGTTTCCTCTTCTTTACCCTCCATTTTTAAAAAAATGTCAAAGTTTAAATATAGGTTACCAGGAGACAGAAAGGAAGTAGGTAGTGGTGCACAATCTGGGCAGAATCTATGATAAGGTAGGTGGGGAAGGTTTGGCAGTGGATGGGGGTGATGGGGGTACAGTGATAGGAGTGGGGTTGATGACGCTGAGTGTGAGCGGGGGGTGGGTGGGTAGGGCTATCCACAGAGCTGGGGTGAGGGCTGCAGGAAGGAAAAGGTGAACTCTGGGAAGATTGAGAACTATGGTTGATAACACAATTGTTGGAGTGTTCTTTTGTCAATTATGGCAGGGGAGGGTCACTGGTGCAGGGTATTGCTGGGGAATTGTGTGAGGAATAATGCACCCAGAGCATGACTCTATGGAATATGAATGTGTTGATGTGGTAATAGGGTGTTATCTCAGAGGGTGGAGACACACACATTAACCAACAAAATATTAAATTGCCATCCTGGGGAGTCCTGCTATGTTCACTGATAGGATGTAAAGAATCTCTAGAATACATAATCAGTACCTAATAAAAGAAAAAAAAGACCAATACACCAAGTCTTCAATATTAATGCTTGTAACTTATGAACCTTAATCTTGTAAAATAGAAACTTAGCTTAATAATATCTATTACTTAAGATTTACCTCCTGAAAACCTCCTTGTTACTCAAATGTGGCCTCTCTCTAAGCAAAACTCAGCAAATAAACTCAGTACCTCCCTCCCTCCAGCATTGGACATGACTTCCAGGGATGAGCCGCCCTGGCACAGGGGTATTAATACCAAGAGCCAACCAGCAATGCATTTGGAAAAAGACCTTGACCAAAAGGGAGAAACATTAAATACAAAAGAATTTTTATGGCTAAGAGATTTCAAAGTGAGTCAGGGGTTCATGCCAGAGGTTACACTTTTGCATGTCTCAGGTGGATCTCACTGACTTCCGCAGTAAACAAATCCTCAAGCAGGATGCTCCTGATGACTCTAGAGCCATCTAGGCACTATGGGCAAGGCATACAACCCCATGAAATCAATACCCCATGTGGGAGCCTTACCTTGGAATATATGATAACTTATTTCTCTAACATAACAGAATTAGTTTCATTTATAATTTCCCTACACATGATTCTTCCAGCCCTTTTATTTGAATCTATAATTAACACTATACCCATTAAATATATGTTTCAGTGACTTAAATCTTCAATATGTTCATATGATGGTTGAGCACTGAATCTCAGCAGAGTTGCAGTCAACACTTACTTTCCAGTTCATTATACTCACCCAGGACAACCAATAAAATGATGATGATGGACAAACCCCATCCCAAAAAGCAAAGATGATCTACAACTGCAAGAAAAACAGTTCCTTCCATCTGCCCTATAAGATCTAAGCCACTTCTCAATCTGACGCAGAGCAGACATCACCATTCCAAAATCCTCAAGATTGAGGAATGAACAAATATAGCAGGAGAATGCAACCATGGATCAAAGTAGACTTATTATTATTATTGTAGTAATGAAAGAACTTGTAATATTGATATAAAGATAGTAGTTACCAGAAGTTCTGAGGGGAAAGGAAGGGAAGAATAGGTGGAACACAGGGCACTTTTAAGGGATGGGAACTTTTCTGCATGATATTGTGTGACTGATACAGGCCATTATACATTTTGTCAAAACCTATAAAATTATATGGTGCAGAGTTTAAGCCATAACATAAACTATCGACCACGGTTAGCAATGTTTCAGTATTTGTTCAACTGTAATAAATACACCACATACAAAATATAAGATGTTAATAATAGCAGAAAATGTGAGAGGGAGAGAGAGTGGGATATATGGGAATCCCCTATGTTGTTTGTTTGTTTGTTTTCAGAAGTTAGCGGAGATTGAACCCATGACCTTGTACATGGGAACCAGGCACTCAACCACTGAGTTATATTCACTCCCTTCCCCTGGTTTTGATATAACTTTTTTATAATGTAAAACTTCTTTAAAAATAATAAAAAAAAAACAGTTTTTCAAACATTGTCTTACAATTTTTATATTACCCCTCCCTGTTTATATAAACAATTTCTAAACTGTACTATGATTCTTGTTTTTTTCTGGTTTATGTTCACTCTTGCCTCTAGCCTAGCTCAGAATGCCATACCTTGTCCTTCAATTCATTTTCAAGCCTGATAAGCAGCATTCTAAATTCTGATCTCTTTATCTCTTGCATGCCGAAACTTCTTCAAAAATTTTTATCCTGTATCTTTCTTTAGCAGAATATTTAATGACCACCCTTCCTGCCACTGCTTGTAGAAAAATGTTCAAACTGTAATAGCATTCACGGTCCTCCACATTCTGAGAGCATTGTAAATCACAATCAATCTTTCCATTTTTCTCTGATAGTTCTATCATAAGCTTGCCATTTATAAGACTCACGTCTTGAGTTACTGAGTTAGATGTTTAGTGATGTGAGACAATATTATCACAGACTTAGTGGCTTCAAACCACCCACATTTACTACCTTATGGTTTCTGTAGGTTAGGATTCCAGTCATGGTTTAGTTAAATCATCTGCTCAGAGTTTCACATGATTTAGATCAATTGTAGAAGGGACCTACAGTCTCATCAGTGTGGCCTTTCCATGAAGCAGCTCACAGCATGGCAATTTGATTCTTCAGGGTTAGCAAGGAAGAGAGAATTCACTAGCAATACAAGTTATAATCTTATGTATCACCAACAGGTACAATTAATCACATACATTCCATCACTTTTACTGCATTCTATTTATTAGAATCAAGTCTCAGGTCCTGCCCACACTCAAGGTGGGGGGATCACACAAAGGCATTCAACACCAATAGTTACATCTTAAAGGGATTCCTCTAGAGTTTGTCTGCTACACGTACCTTTGTATAAACCATGTCTTTCCTTGACTATAAGATTTAACTCATAATGTTTACCCATGTTGATAATATTTTATTTTTTAGCTTTTCCATCTGTGTTAATATATCCACACATTTCCCTTCAGGAAGCAGCCTCTAAACACTATAATATATATTTTATGGGATAGTTTCCTTCCTCTAAACTACTGATGTCATTACTGTCTCTAGCAATCAATTGGCAATTTGACATTTAGATAAAGTTAGAATTATATATGGCATCTTTATCTATTTATCTATCACTTGTCTATAATCTATCTACCATTTGTCTTGTCAGAAAACAAATGGTGAATAGATTATAGGAGCAAACTGTCTCTCTGCTGACCACTTTTCTAGGATAGACTTTAGAATCTTTCTCGTGCAAAATAAAATCAGGCTCATGCATATATACTATAAGCACTTTGATAGCAAAACCCATACCTTATATGTAAATTTAGAGGGGCGGATTACCCTATGTGTAGCAATAATTCAAAGAAATATGGTTATGATAGATTGATTAAGTAACATGGTTGAATATAAAACACAAAATTTACTTTTAACCAAGCAATTTAACATGATTTTGTAATATAATCTGCATAAATAACTATATTGGGTTGATGAATATTTTAAGAATAGTCTAATGACTACTAATACAACATGATAAAAACTACTTTTGACTTAAAGATGTGCAATGCTTTAATTTTCTTGCTGATCATGGATTCTTTCAGTTAAATTCATCATCAAGTAGCACTCTTTCCTATCCTTTTTTCTTTAATAATAATTTGTTCCAAAGTCTATTGGTTGTTTTAAATAGCTTCTAAAACTTAATTTAAGATGAAAGAATAATGTTACTAGAATATAAAATAATGAAACATAATATAAGCTTGGGAATAAAAAAGCAAATCCTTCCAACTCAAGAAACTTCACATTTAATAGCATGTAATCTAAAGGAAGAGCCTGGCAGCCAGATAAATTACTAACACTTCTATATTGAACAGCAATATGCATTAGTTAGTGGTTGCCAACAGATACTTATGTTAATGTACTGCCTTGTACCTCTTATTATCTAAAACTCTGTATTTTTGATCACTCAGCATATATTTACTAACATTTGTCTATTTCAGCATATGAATCAAACAGAAGACACTTAAAATATCAATAGATTAAATATAATGTGGTGGGATATGTAAAAAGTAGACTCTACAATTGAAATGATATTTTACATGGTTAGATCCAAAAATGAAATTCTTACAGTCGTAATACTTCATTTAAAATGGTTTATAAATGTCATGTTAGCTGTAAGGCAATGACTTGTGTAACAGTTTTTAGAAATCTCTTTTTTTACCAAGTCATGTAAAGACCTTCAGAGATGAAGTGTCAAAGTCATGTAAACTTTTAATCAGGAAAATATTAATGAAGAAATATTCAAATATGTTTTCAACATATGCTATTTTTTCAAAATTAAACAAAATTATACCAAAAACAGTGTGTGATTTTAATGTAAGGAAGACTTAGTTTTCAATTTGTCAGTGTAAGTACTATCTGAGAGACTTTCTATAAAGCAAAAAGGGGGTTTTATTGAGCAAGAGAGCATGTATGAGGAGCAACACCGAACAAGGGGGTTCTGTTACTCAAAAGATTAAGCTGTAGAAGCAATTTATGGCTGTTCAAGAGGGGGAGTGAGCAGTGAGGGGGAGGATGGGTTAAACAGAGCTGAATGTCCTCGGGCATCAGTTAGCTAATCAGCAAACTGCAGGAGCATGGCATTTCTGCAAGCCTGGGACATCTGGTGGTTGTTAACAAACTATTTATCATTAGCCTTGACTTGATGCTTACAGTTCACAGGAGCAGAGGTCTTTAAAGATTATTGGTATGTCAGCTTAGCTCCAGTGGCCCCCTTTCTGTGTTCATATTTCCCTGATAACGTGGAAGCTCAAGCAAATCAGAGTGGTTAGAAAGTCATTTACCATTCCATTTTCACATTCCCTCCTTTTGGTCAAGGGAGTCTTTTGACTCCCCAAAGACCAAGTATATCTTTTTTGGGAGTTTATGAACTGTAATCTAGATTTATAGGAGATAGGGATAAAAATCAGGTGGCTTTTTGGTTTTGCCGTTCAAAGTTTGTGATGCACTGGAGGATGATTGGTCTGAAGAGAAGCAGAAGTAGAAGCACGATTACTGGGGAGATTAGGGAATACCACCAAATGCCTGTAGGTAGAAAGTCCTTAATGAATTCCCATATGTTTCTGGGCCATTGGTTTGTGCCAAGTAACCATTTTGCTTATTTGAAGATTTCTTGGATGTTGGTTTCAACTTGTCTGGTAGTGTTGATGATCCATATGCAACATGATGTTCGGGCAACAGTGCACAGGCCTCCTTCTTCAGCTGAAAGGCAATCTAAGGCCATTAGGTTATTCATAACAACAGTGGCCAGAGAATTAAGGGAGGTAGTTAGTCCTTCTAGGGCCTGTCCTGTTTCAGATGTTATGGCTTCCAGGGTAGCAGTGAGGTTGCAGAGGGTGGCTTCATAGCCCCCAAACCCAATCCAGGGTACAATGATATTGACTAAGATTCCCACTCCAGCAAAGACCAATCCTATTCTCCATTTGGAATGGATGTGGGAGAGGTTAAACCTTCAAATTTCAAAAATTTCAAAATTAAGGTAATGTAGGTAACCCAGTATGCAATGTCCAGTAGACACCAAGATGGGAAGACTTGGAACCCTAGAAGCTCTCAGGTGCAAATGAAATCATAGCCTTTGGGAAGACAAACCGTTCCTGGAGACTTTTGCTGAAAGAAGTGTAAACTAGTTGCCTCTTTTGCTGACTGCTGTTTGTGTTTTCTTGCCTAAGGTGGGAATTTGGCTGAAAATCGGCAGAGATTGGGCAGGAAAGTTTACAAGGGGACCATGCAGTGAGCTCTAGCCACTTGCCAAAGTTTTGAGCTCCTGGCCACATATGTGGCATAGTGAGGGAAATGTAGGGGAGGTTAGTGAGGTTAGTTAGGGGAATTGATGCAGACTCCAGTCAGTATATGCAGGATTGTGGTGGTGACATTTGCCTGAGGCCAGAGAGTGGTGTTGTGGATGCAGAATGCAAGTAGGATCTGCAGTTGTTGATAAGGGTTGGGGTGTCAAATCCAGCAAGAAGATAGTTGACTCCCAGTGGTGGCTACTGAAGACAATTGAAAAATGGCATTGTTTTCCCAGGAGAATGACAGAGGAATGGTGTTTCCTTGAGAAGTATGGAAGAAGAGGAACAAGACAGAGAGAAATAGGTACATTGTCAAGTGTAGGGAAGGACCAAAGGGCATTTTAGCTAGACAAAGGCAATAGATTGAATAGGAATGGAAAGGCAACATTTGCTATGATCCAGATAAGGGTGAAAATGTGAATTGGAGTGAAAAAGAGGAAGCAGGGCCAGCAAGGATGTCAAGTGAAATATTCAGGTTGTTGTTTCTGGTTATTTGGGGGAAGAATAGGCATTAGCAAAACTACTTGGTTAAAGTGAAAAAAAAAAAGGCAAAAATTGTTTATAGTATACTCAGCCCATATCCAGGATCTTGGGAAAGCAATGTACTTTTTTTTCTTTTTTTTTTTTTTAGGAGGTACTGGGGATTGAATCCAGGACCTCACACATGGGAAGCAGGTGCTCAACCACTTGGGAAGCAGGCACTCAACTACTTGAGCTACATTGGCTCCTGGAAAACAGTCTACTTTTGATACTGGTGGCTTCTGTTCAGCTCTTGCCTGGAGTCTTGGGAAAGCAGTCTACTTCTGATATCAGTGGCTTCTAGCCTTTCTTAAGTCATAAGGCCAGGTCTCCAGTAGGCTTGGAAGTCCAACCAGGGGATGGAGTTTTTTACAGGTGTGACATTGAAGCAGGCTAGTAAGATAGGGAATCAATAGATGGATCTGGAACCATGTGGACATCAATACCCCAAGATGGCTGCTGGAAGACACTCATGAGATTTCTCCTAGAAGCCATGAGAAGCCCCTAATATTGTTCAGAGGCCCTATAATTGAGCCCGCCTGGGGGATTGATCGGTGGGCTAATCAATCAAATCAGCGAACACCTGGGACTCCTCCCATGCCATTAGCAAAGCAGTGGAATAATGAAGAGTTTAAAAAGCAGGCGCAAAACCTTTTTCGGCCCTGTTGCTCTTGGCCCTGCTGCTGCTCTCAGCTCGTGGCTTCTGCGCCCTGCTCTCGCCATGTCGCCCCTGTGTGGATCAACACGCAAGTAAAACCTGGGCGTTTTCAATCTATAATGGGAAAATGTAGTCGATAAATCAGCCCTCTTTATCACTTTTCAGCCCTTTGCCCTCTACGAGGACCTGTGATCTGCTATTTTCTCCTGTTTTTCTTCCTTCCCTACTTTAATAAATTACTGGCCTCACTAACCTGATGTGCTCTGAAATTCATTTCTGCAGCATAGTCAAGAACCTAGATTGAATTCAGTAACAGCATGTTTTTAAGTTTCAATGCCTTTCAATTTCGCTGCACTAAGATTGATCAGAAGAACTTGGTATGGTCCTTTATACCATGGCTCAAGGAAGTATTTTCTCAAGTGACATTTCCAACATACCCAGTCTCTGGGATGTACTGGGAGGTCTGGAGTCACTTGTGAATCTGTAGAGAGAGTCAGAAACGGTTTTGTGCAATTTGGATAACACTTGGACAATTTTTGGCAGTAAGAGGACAGAGTGGCTTGGGTCTCTACCTCTTGGGCCATGGAAATAGTGGTATTGGTCTTCCATTGACTTTCATTAGGGGACAGCTTATATGCCCAAAATATCTTCTTTGGAGGTTCATGAGAGCTAGAGGCAGGACTTTTGTCCAGGGCAGGGAGAATTGTTCAGTAAATTTCCTAATTGAGTATTTTTTTATCTTTATTTTTAAAGAAGCTTTAGATTACATAAATGTTACATCAAAAATATAGGGGATTCCCATATAGCCCATCCCCCCCCACACCCATACTTTTCCGCATTAACAACTTTTATTAGTGTGGTACATTTGTTACAATTGATGAACACATATTGAAGCATTGCTACTAACCATGCTCTGTAGTTTACATTATAGTTACATTACAAACTACATTGTAGTTTACATCATAGTTTACACTTTGCACAATTTTATAGGTTTTGACAAAATGTATAAAGGCTTGAATCTGTCTATTGCATTGTCATGCTGGACAATTCCAATGCCCCCAAATCCCCCTTGTTATACCTTTCTTCCCTCTCCCTCTCCTCAGAACCTTTGGTGGCCTCTGCCTTTATAGCAATGATACAAGTTCTTCCATTGCTAGAATAATAATAAGTCTACTTTAGTACATAGTTGCAACCCCCCCTTATGTTTGTTCATTCTTCAATATTGAGGATTTGGGGATGGTGATGCCCACTCTGTTTATGACTGAGAGGGAGCTTAGATCTCATGGGGCAGATAGATGGAATCGTCTTGCTTACAGTTGTAGATACTCTATTCCTTGAGATGGGTGTTGTCCATCATCATCTTTTTGTTAGTTGTCCTGGGTGAATCTGATGAACTGGAGAGTAGGTATTGCAACTCTGCTGAGATTCAGGGCTCAGCCAGCATATGAACAGACCAAAGATTTAAGTCTCTGGGACATATATTTAATGCTAATTATAGGTTCAAATAAAAGGGTCAGGAGAGCAGTGTGTAGGGAAATTATAAATGAGTCTAACTTTGTTACATTGGGCAGCACATATTACAAAGTAAGGCCCACTGACAGTGTGCCAAATTCCTGATATTGTCTGCCATGCTTTTAGTGTCTAGATGTCTCTAGAGCCCTCAGGAACCCAGCTGTTTGAAGCACTTTTTACTGTGGCAGTCAATGAGATCCTGCTGAGACCTGCATAAGCATAACCTCTGGAATGATACATCCACTAACTTTAAAATCTCTTAGCCATAAAAACTCATTTGTATTTAATATTTCCCCCTTTGGTCAAGATTTTGCAATCCCATAATGAGAAATTCACTAGTAGGAAGTGGGGAGATAAAACATGGGTAAAGGTTAATTATGAATGGATGCCCCTGGGAAAGGGAACTCCCATGACATCCACCTTGGCTCTGCCCACTGCTGCTTTCCCACCCTGTCCCAGACCAGGTAACTGGGTGTGGTCAATAGGAAGGTGGGCCTCCAAAGGCGTGGACCTGCAGGGAGGCACAAGGCCCCAGCTCTGAGTTATTGTCACTACTACAGAGGAGAGAGGGAAGGAGAAGGTAATGGCAGCCTGGCCTGAGGGCAAAGCCAGCAGCTGCTAAAAAGGCTTGAAAAAGCAGCTTTGCAGGCCCAAAGCTTGGGCTGGGAACCCCTGTCTTGGCAAGACCCTGTTTTAAGCCCCTGTCGTGCACCCCCACCCTCCTGGCTGGGGTCACATCTAACAAGCCTCAGCACATGGCATGAAGGTAGAGAGGTCCCACATCCGAGCCTTCTCTCTCCTGGGACTATGTCCTGTGGAGGCTTGTAGGTGAACCTGTTTAAAATGGGTAACCAAAAGAGGGCATTAAACAGGCTGTAATTCATAGTTTTTTTTTCATACTGACTCACCAGTACCTCCTGGCTGGCTCGCCATAATATGTTGCTGGATTTTTCTTGGTTCTTGGCTAAGCTATGAGAAATGAATTTCAAGAGCAAGCAGGTTAGTTAAGCCAGTAATTTATGAAGGAATGTTGAGAAGAGAAATGGGAGAAAATAGCAGATCATTGGTCCCAGGTAGAGAGGAAAGGGCTGGAAAGTGATAAAGAGGGCTGATTTACAGACTACAGTTCCCTATTATAGATTATAAATCCCCAGGTTTACTTGCTTATTGATCTAGGTGGGGGCAACAAAGGCAAGAGAGAGCAAAAGGCATTTGTCCAACTTTATGAACCATTAATTATTCTGCCACTTTGCTAATGGCATGGGAGGAGTACCAGCTGTTTGCTGTTTTGATTGATTACCCCACCCATCAATCCCCCAGAAAGGCCCTGGAATAATAAGTTCCCTGGAGAATATCTGGGGCTTCTCCTGGTTTCCGGAGGAAATCTCGTTCTGAATGGGAGAATCTTGCAGGTTCCTCCAGCAGTCATCTTGAGGGTATTGAAGAACACATGTTTAATGGCATTGGTTTTTCTGCCAGATTTCAGATTTGTCTATTGATTCCCTATCTAGCCTGCTTCAACATCACCTAGGGTTTTACTGTTGTAACCAATGTTCTGCATGTTTTTTGTTTTTTGTTTTTTTTTTTTATCAAGACTCCACATGTATTCTCTTCTTTTTCAGTTACAAAGAGGGTAAAAGGAAGAGAATAATTTAGAAGTCTAAGGGAAAATGTTTTTAAGATCTTGAAAGGTAGTCAAGCTATGGTTTCTGAGAGTAAAATCTTCTTGGTGATCATTTTATAAGAGATCACGTAAAGGTTGGGCAATGACTGACTATTCAGGAATCCATACTATTACTACCCACTAAGTCCCAATAATACTCTAATTTGTTGTTTAATGTTGGGTGGGGGAAAGCATAAAATTACTTCGAGACATTCTTGATCTAACGAAAGCCTGTTAGCAGGTACAATATGTCTTAGGAATTTGGCAGTTTTGACAAATTGTGGCTTTATTCAGGAAGCTGTGTGTCCTTTGTTGGCTAAAGTAGTTAGTCAATATAAAGAGACTTTCAGACACACATCCTGGGAAGAAGAGCAGACTAGAAGGTCATCTACATATTGTAATAGTATAGATCCCTTGAAAGAAAGGTCAGGTAATTCATGAAGAAGAATTTGGGAAACTAGGAAGGGGATTCGGTGTATTCTTGAGGGACTACAGCCCAGGTATATTGATGATGGGTGAAGGCAAAAAGGTATTGACTTTCAAGGGAGGTTTTGACAGAGAAGAACACACCAGAGATTGACACAAGTGAAATGGGTTGGGCACAATGAGTATTCAGAGAATTACAATGGAGTTAATAGCTCTGAGATCATGGACAAGCCACCATCCATGACCATTAAGCTTTACAACAGGAAAAATAGCAGTATTATGGGACTAGTGTAAGGAATGATAATACTTTTAGAGAGGAGATTCTGAATGATAGATAGGGCACCTTTGATGGCTGAAAAGCTGAGTGGGTATTGGGAAAGGGAGGAGAAGGGGTTTATTGGGGTTAACCTGCACTGTGATGGGGGAGCACTGGATATTACTCTAATATTGATAGACTCAAGGGCCCACAATTTGGATGGGAGAGAGAGAAGGGCATCAGATTGTGGTGATATTTGGGCTGACACCTGTACACACATGAGGGGTCATGAGGATGAGCAATGAAGGTTATGAGAGACAGAGAGGACAATTCAGCCCGTAGGTTGAAGCTCAATGTATGCATGAAATTGGGACAGAATGTCATGGCCTAGGAAGCAGGTGTCAGAGCTAGGAGACAGTAGAAAAGTGTGAGTTCCTTCAAGTCTTCTAAGCACAAAGGGGAGGGTTTTGGAAACTTTTACAGAGAAAGGGTAATTGGCAATCCCCACTACAGTAGTGGTTTGTGTACTCTGTGGGGGCTAACAGGGCAACAGAGTGGAGTTTAGGAGGGATAAAGTAGCCCTAGAGTCTACAAGGATAGAAAGGTGGCAGCTGTAGACAATTATTGGAACGTGTCCAAGAGATGTAGCAGAGACTGTACTGACTTGGTAGATTCCTGTTTCCCTAGAGCACCTTCACACAGAATGGTTAGGTTTATGGGGGGGGGGGGCGGGGAGGGCTGTGTGGTGGGGTGGTTTTGAAATTTTGACAGAAACGTGGGAGGTATGAGGGATTTCTAGCTTTTTCAATTCCCAGAATGTCTGCAATATTAACAGAGGCCTGCTTGGGGGCAGATTACTATTTGGTTTTCCAACAAAGAAACATAGACATCTGGGGTGGCTTAATTTATCTGGCATGGAATTGGCTTAGTTGCAAACTTAGGACCTTATTTTTCTTTTCCTTATGCTCCACTCTAAGAGTCTTGAAATCTGGTATGGTGTAGAGCAAAATTGGCATGTTTAAGGTCTAACAGTCATGACATTACACATGACTTAGAATCTTCAGGATGGATTCCTTCTAATAGCATTGAAGGGTAAATAATTAAGGCTCCAGGGTGGTATTGGGTTAGCACAGAGTTAGTGTCATAACCTTCAGCGAAACAGAAGCAAAATTCATAGATAGATTTTCCCTCTTTTTGCTTAATTGCGCAGACATTTGAAAGGTCAATGAGTTGAGAGAAGGAAGTTTTTATGGCACTGAAAAGGGCATCAGAAATATGCTGAGCAATTTCCCAATGCTTTTCTGTTATCCAATTGTATTTATAGTAAGATTTAAAGTCTTACGTGCCTTCAGAAGTAAACCAGTGTTCAGTGTGATCCTGCCCCACATCTGACTGCATTAGTTGGAACAGATCAGGGATTCCCGGCTTATATGTGAGGCAAAGAATTTCAAATTGGCACTGGAAAGCTGTTGGGGTGACTTTTGGCAAAGACAGCGAGTTTGCTCTGGGTCCAAGGAGTAAAGGAATATTGGGGAACCGTGGACTAATCTCCAATCAAATTTTTTACTGTCTAGGACTTGATTTTAAAGGGAGACATTGAGGCTGGGTTAGGAGAGTTAGTGTCTGACACTTGCATCTAGGCAAAGACAGATAGAGTGGTCTTGTTGGAATGGGGGGAAGGAGCTAAAGAAGGAGCAGAAACAGCAGAGGCAGTAGTGAGAGCACAGATTTTACTTTCAGTTTGCTGAACTAAAATGTGGGTCTGTGTTTTTAAGTTTTTCATTGTTTCTTTAACTGATTCTAATTGAGCCTTATGTTCCCTTTCAGAGGAATCTAAGAGCCATTTGTTAAAAGCATCCCATTCAGGAAACATAGTTTTAAATTAGTAGTTATTAAGTTTTTCCTTGACATAATTAAGTTTGGCTCAATGAAAACAGCACCATTGCGGCCATGCAAATTTAGGTTCATCAGAGGTTAGCTTAACCCATTTACTAAAATAGTTGCCTCTGTACTTACCAGAATTCTTATACTTGTAATAAGCCAATATTCAGACGGGAGGTTTCCCTAAGGGGGCCTCAGCTGACTGTTTATTACCCATTACCTCAGCAGCAATAAAACAAACCAGAGCCAACAAGCCAGAGAGCTCTGACCTAACAGTTCAGTGATGAATCCACTAAACTTGGTGGTTCCATATTGAATCTGCAAAACGCCTTCCCAGGCTACTTTTCACAAAACAGATTTTGACCTCAACTGAAAGAAATAGCAGTTTGAAGATCCAAGCTGGAGCTTTTGATTCTCCTCATCAATGGTCCTGGAAAGAACAGAGCTCAATAGGCTCCTGCAAGTATTGTGCTATACCAAGCTGTGTCAGGTAGATGCCTGGGCTCTCAATTAGATCCCACTTCTGACCCAAGAAATGTTGAAGAAAGAAATATTTGAGATACCTTCTGTAAAGCAAAAAGGGAGTCTTATTGAGCAAAAGCACATGCATGAAAAGCAACACCAAATAGGGGATTTCTGTTGCTTAAAGGGTCAATCTGTAGAATCAGCTTATATGGCTATTCAGGGGTGGGGGAGTGAGGAGTGAGGGGGTGAATGGATTAATCAGGGCATAGTGTCCGTGGGTGTTGGATAGCTAATCAACAAACTATAGGAGCAGGGCATTTCTGCAGGCCTGGAATATCTGGTGACTGTTAGAAGACTCGTTTTTGCCCGTCTTGACTTGTTGGTAAGTTCACAGGGGCAGAGGTCTTGCCACTGCTTAACAGGATTATTGTTATGTCAGCTTAGCTTGGTCAGCCTTTTCTTGCTCATAGTTGCCTGAATAAAATGGAAGCTCAAGCAAATCAAGGTGGTTAGTAAAGTCATTTTCCATTCCATTTTCACAAGTTTCATGAGTTATTTTTATATCCATGCAAGCATTCTGAATCTGATGACTTGAGACAAATTGATAGTTCAAGAACAGAAATATTACCTCATTAACAGGTATCATTTATTAACTAAATTGAATATATTGACCAACTATTACTGAGAAGATTATATGCTATAACTTCAGTTGATGCAATGATGAAAGTGATATTTATTTGTGCTGTCACAGACTTAAAATTAGAACTGGATTTGAAGAATTAAATGCAAATGGATACAGTACAAAACCTCCAGAGCTACTTTTATATTAGTGATCAGAATAAAATGATATAAGAATGAAGAAGACAAAATATAATTTCTAGATGGGAAAGTCAGGAAAAATGTCTTTAAAACTATGGATTTGGCATATAGCTAGAAAGTTCTGATTGTAGTACTAAATTTAAAAAGAATATAAAGAAACAGAAACTCCAATCAGATTTAGGTTTGAAAGCAGTATTTTAGAGAAAATAAAACATGAGAGTTTTGAGAATCTGTGCACATTAGATTTCATTTTGTTATCAATTTGCACCCTTCCTTGTATCCACACATTTTGCCATATGAACATGTAGTTCTTTCAACTAAAAGTGATGAATAGCTTTGGACACTTGACTTTTTCACTTGACTTCTTGTACTTACTTCTGCCATTCCATTAAGAGAATATGCAACAGAATCTGCTGATTTCTGAAGGGATACGAAAGACACAAAGAAAGAACAAAGCAACCTCAGATGAGCCACCTAGTCAAGTCCAGGAAGAACAGAATCCAATCTGACCTACAGAAAAGTGAGTGAGTGAACCCATCTATGACTGAAGAACTGCTCAACCTAACTCAGCCTCCATTAGCCTTCGCTGGGCTATATCTGCCTATATAGAAATAAATTATTCTTGTTTTCTGCCACTGAGTTTCGTGGTGATTTGACACTGAAAGTGGGGGTGCAGCTATAACAAAAATTCTATGGTGCATAGTGGATGGATGCTGGAGAATTGGTGAAGAAACTGTTAAAGGAGGCTGAAAAATGTTGACTTTTATTATTTAGTTCTAAAATATTAGTAAAATTAAATCTGCAATAACTTGAAAGATTGAAAATGTATCTAATATAAATGCCAGCAGTGGGGAGATCATCTTTAGGCTGAATAGTTCAGAGTAAGTTGTTTTGTTTTGTTTTGTTTTCTCTTGCACCTGATAAAGTACAATAAGGGAGCTCTTATTTCAGAAAAGAAATGCCAGTTTGCAAGCAAAGTTAGGGAGTATAAAATAACACTACTTCTCACATTCAGACTCTTCAACCAATAAATGCTTTTTCAATTTAATGACAGCACATGGTCTTAGGCAAAATCCAAGATGCTACCAGTATGTTATGGTTTCTGGGTAAAGACTACGATTCAATTAAACTTGAGTGACTTTTTAAATAACTCAATTAAAATTTTGATGTAACTACTGGTAGATTCTTTAACTAGAAAAAAGGGTCTATAAGAAAGTAGAGGGCATCACTTCACAGCAACTTCATTATCAAGTGTCAAATCTAAAGAGTGTCATATGTCTAAAAGAATATTGGGTGTAGTTTTGGCTAATGGACTACCTTGAATCAAATGCGTAGAAAACTCACAAAGTTTTGGGAGAGCTGTACTGGCTAAGTTATTTCCAGTCTGGCCTAATAGGTGACTGAATGGGTTTAGGTATTAAAAAAATAAATAAATAAATAAAAAACCCTCTGATTTCTGAACATTCTAGAGGCAAAAAGCAGGCTGAAAATATTTATCTGCCAGGTTCTATTTTCCAATGTTTACTTCAGAGGTGGCCAAACAGGAAACAAAAGATAATCCAGAGGACAGAGTCATAATCCATGAGCAATGGACTGGAAAGACAATCTCAGCAAGCAGAACTAACGCCTAATAAGAAGCATTCCCTTTTCTCATGGTAGGGAAACATACCAACATTTACTAAACAAGATTTCAGAACAGCTGGAGACCAGTGACTGCTTTTGTGCCTCCTATTATCCCCCTGGTTGAATGGGATTTTATTGTAGTTGTATTACCCATGTTTTACCATTATGTGTGGGGTATAAGGTAGGAAAGAGCTAATAACTGGTTTGTTTAGTCCATATGTTACTTGATCAAGAATGGTTACATTTGACCCTGATGTAGTTTGTTTAACATCTTGGACTTTGAATGTCATGAGGTGATTAGATAATGCAAATTACTGTTTACCACTTTTGTGAAAATGTTAAAAATCATAGCACACTTTAAATCAAGTTTCAGCAGACCTTTCATTATTATTGCATTACAAAATAAAAATATGAAAGGAATAAGGTGATGGAAAATGATATGCCATGCAAAAACACTGGTCCACCAAAGTTGATGAACTTTTACTAATAACAGACAGTGTAGACTTTAAAGAAAGAAACTTTATCAGGGGTAAATTGGGACATTTCATGCTGATAAAGAAATCACTTGTCAGGAGAATATAACAAAATATTATATGGACCATATGATTATTGCTTTCTATAGCCATTGCATATTTTGCCCTTTCTGGTAATTTTTATTCCTCCCCATAACGACATGTCCAAGTCCTAACCCCTGGCTCTGTGCATGTGAACCCATTTGTAAATAGTGTCTTTAAAGATATTAGTAGTTTAATTGAGGGCAAACTGAACTGGGAGCGATGGGGAGTGGCGCTTAATCCAATATGACGGGAGAAGTTATAAGCAGAGGAAATCAGGACACAAAGGAAGGAGACAGAAGAGGAATCAAAAGGAGACAGATGACCATATGACAGAAGCAGAAACTGAGTAATGGATTGCTGGCAAGCCACCACCACAAGGTTACAGATTTCAGAGAAAGCATGACTCTGTGGAAACCTTGATTTTAGAGTTCTTGCTTCCAAATCTGTGAGACAATAAATTTCTGTTATTTATGTCAACTGTTCTCTGACATTTTTTTCAGAATCCCTGACAAACTACAATACCTCCATAAACTTCCATGTGTATTTCTAGAGTTCTTTTCCTTCTGCATATATTATTTCTTATAGTGCAGACCTTTTGGCAACATTCTCACTTTTAATTTTCTTAACTATCATAAATGTACCCTGATTTTAGAA
This sequence comes from Tolypeutes matacus, assembly GCA_026826555.1. Lineage (NCBI taxonomy): Eukaryota > Metazoa > Chordata > Mammalia > Cingulata > Chlamyphoridae > Tolypeutes > Tolypeutes matacus. The sequence continues at coordinate 9,029,883 of JAKSZT010010858.1, read as the reverse complement.
AGCTACTTTCACTGGGTATAGAATTCCAGATTGGAAGTTATTTTCATTCATCAAGTTGAAGATATCTTTGGATTGTCTTCTTGTTTCCATTATTTCTTGCTTTTATCAATAGAATTATTGAGGAATCTGCTATCAGTCTTATTTTTGCTCCTTTATAGATCATGTTTCTTGTTTTCCCCTCTACTAGGTTTTTTTCCCCTTTCCTTTATTTTTTTTCTACTAGGTTTTAAGATATTATATGTGATTTTAGTTTTTAAGAGTTTTACTATGATTTGCCTAAGGACATTTGCTTGGTGTTCCCTGAGAATTTCAAATATGTGTGTTGATGTTTTTCATCAAATTTGGAAAATCATCAGCTTTTTTCTCTTCATTTACTCTCTCCTCTGTTTCTAGCATTCAAATTGTATATTTATTAGAACATTTCATTGCCCCGCATTTAAAGTTGTCTTGCACCTTTTGTTTTCAATATTTTTTTTCCTCTGTACTTCAGTTTTAAAATTCTTTTATGCTTATGACTTTCACTTCATTTCTTTGCTTTGTCTAAACTTTTGTTCCCCTGAATTCTTAATTTCTTAAAGGTTATTCTCATTTATGCAGCTTTAATTTTCTTCTTTTTAAAGTAGAGTCCAAGCCATGGTTAGATTTTATATATTTTCTGCTATGTTTTCAAAAATCTTTTAAAAAATAGATATAAATAATGGTTAAAATAATTGTCTACTTATTCAAATATTTAGCACCTCTGTGCATTTGGTTGCACTGATTTCTGTTTTGATTTTTAGTCATATGTCACTGACCCTTGAATTGTCATTTTTGATAGAATGCTGGGAATTTTATTAAAAATGCAGACTGAGGACCTAGCCATATTAATCTAACAAATTTAGTTGAAGCTGGGTTTCAGTTTTTATAAAGCTTAATCTTACTTACTTCATTCTTGTTGCATGAGTTGAGCTCTCTAGGACTTCAGGTAAAAGCATGTTGTGTCCATTAATGTCCTTTTTTCTGAGAGAATTTTTCATCTTTCAGGGAAAATTCCTTCCTGTTTTTTCAGGGTATATTTGGCTTAGATTTTAGCCTCTGGTTCTTATGAGTATCAGAATCTGCGAAGTGTCACATTCATGCCAAATATCTGGCTGTTTGTCACACATCTGTCTGTTTGATGTCTTCAATTCTCACATTATAAATAAATATTTTAATTCAAGTTCAATATGTTCATCACAAGCTCTTATGGTCTTCTTGTACTCCTGAAGTGGCCCTTTCTTTGGATCTTCTCTGGAATTTCATATCATTAGCAATAAAGCAGCTATACAAATTGCCATTTGAACTTTCACCTGAAAGCCTGGTATTATATACAGGTTAACTGTATTAGCATGTTTTTGTTTCTTCAGCTCTGCAATTATGCAGAAATTTCTACTCTTCAAATCAGAGTTTTTCAGCTTAGTTATTTGGATTTGTGCTCACCCTGTTCACACAATTTAGCTAACATATTAAGGAGAAATATCACTGTGTGTAGAGTTGCATCAAGTTTACGCTTTGGTCTCTCCGAGTTGGAGGTACCACAGAGAGCTCTGCTGTTTTTCTATGCCCCAGAAGGAGTCATCTTCCTTGACCAAGCCTAAATTATTGGCCTCTGGGCAAGTCTGGAAATGTCAAAGGACCTAGGGAAAAGTGTGAGTTCACTTCTCATGTTCTTCTTTCCTTGGGATATAATATCCTCTTGTCTCCATTGGTTCTACAGCTCACTAATGTCTTTCATTACTTCTTAGCTTTGATAAAGGAGTCCCACTGGATTATTAACCAAATCCCAGATATCAAATAAATGACCTATAAATATTTCACTTTGTATCTCAAAACAATGATTATATTTACGAAATAAAATCCAATTTTATTTTCTCACACACACACACACACAATAAGATCTATATGTGAAACTGATTGAAAAGTCTTATATCTCTTTGCCTCTTCTCTCTACCTTTCTCTCTCTCTCTCTCTTTTTATCCTATTGCATTTTGTTTGCTTGTTTGAATAAACTAAGTTGCCTTGCCAGTAGTATTGATCACTGTCTAGATTTTAATTATTGAATTTTCAGAGTCATCCTGGCCTGATTAATACTTGAAATATTTAGATAGCATTTTGTTCCATGAAGAGTGAATATTGCATGAGCAAAAATAATAGGACATACAAAAATGAAATATTCTGCTATCATTAATAATTGTGTTAAAATCAAATTAATGACATAATATATATTTGTGGTAAATCATCAGATAATAATAAAATAGAAGAAAATAAAACTGTTAATGTAGCAATATAGTAACCAGCAAAAAGAACGATTTTGGAACAAAGTCTATTATGATAACAGCGATTACATCTGAATGATAAGAAGTAGTGGTGGGTATTTCTGTTTTAGACTTTTTTTGTATGAATCAGTAATCTATTGAAATGTGTTATTTATCTTTGGTCTCCCCTGTGAAGCTTAGAGTTCATGTTCCTTCATAACCATTACTTTCTTCTAGTTACATAAAGTAGTTTTTCCAGCTAATTTTTTCCTTTCACCCAAATTTGCCAAATCCAACCTTCGTTTAAACTTTGAACCAGACAGCGAATAGATGCTGGAGGAAATATATGACCAGGGATTTTTTGTTTTTGCAATTGTATATCCAACATCAAAATTTTAGCTGAACTCTCAATACTACTTGGATATACTAATATAATTTAAGTAAGTTCCGTTGCAAGGATTTTATCAGCAACAAGATAAAACTTTTGTTAATATTCTCAAACTTCTATATCCTTCTTCCTTTCATTTGAAAAATAATCCTGCCTTCTTTTCTCACAAATGAAGAAAAAAAAAAAAGGGAGAGAAAAACTGGAAATAATTTAAAGTTCAACTCACTTTCTCTTTCCATTTTACTGAATGTTATCAACTTTTTATCTTTCTTTTTGTCTAACCATATTCTAATTTCTTACTTATACCTGTACTTAGATATACACAGATATTTCTCACCTGAAAATATAAAACTATAAAAAATACTACAGTCTTACTGAAACCTAAATCAACTGAAGCTATAAACCTGTCTCTCATTTCCACAGAACAGCCAGACTCTGAAATAAATTTATTTTATTTATTGCATCAAACCCAACTCAGGGGAAAACCCACTCCTTTTTGTATTCTACCCCCTCAAATCAACAATACTTGTACTATTAGAACTCATCAATGATGTCCATGAGGCTAAATTTAAGAGATCTTGCCTATTTTTCTTCCTTGGATTTTATAAAACATTTCCCACTCTCTAAAATTCCTTCTATACAAAACTCTTTTTTCAGCTGTCATAATGCAACACTTTTCTGTTTGCTCCCTGCTGCTTAGATACAGGTGTTTCATAAGGTTTAAGAAAACTTCTCTTTTTAAAACAAACTTTTATGCTAAATTTTCTTGTCCAGTTCCATGGCTATGTTATAATTTACTAATGTCTTGAAAAAGCTTTTTGTTTTGTTTTACTTCTGAATTTCAGAACAACAAATTTAATTGCCAGTAGGATGTCTCATAGAGAAATCAAATTCTTCCTGTTTGGTGGGCAAAATATATGATTCCCAAGATGGCCATGCCCTAATCCTCAGAACCTATGATTATGTTACATTAGATGACAAAGGGACTTAATAGATGTGATTAAAGTTAAGTATCTTAACATGGGAATATCATCCTGATTATCTGGGTAGGTCTAATCTAAGGACATGAGTCCTTATACAAGAAGAGAGTATTTCCCAGCTGCAGTGTGAAAGGCACTCAGAGAGATGGAGCTGGAGAAAGATTCCACCCACCATTATTGCATGGCTAGTTTGGAATATGGAGAACGGGGACTTAGTTTGACAGAGCTACTGTCACAAATACCATAAAATGGGTTGGCTTAAATCGTGGGAATCTATTGCCTTATGGTTTCAGAGGCTAGAAGGCTTGCTTACTCCCAGGTGGGTAGTGTCAGATGCTATCTTGCCGCAATCCTTGAGGTTCCCTAGCTTGCATCTCTGCCTCTGTCACATTGCCATGTCTTTTCCTTTCTCCCTTCTCTTCCCATTTCCTCTGACTTTGGGCTTCTCGATCCAACCTGTGGCTTTCTCTTTATAAAGCCTCCAGCAATCTGGATAAAGACCCGCCCTGATTTAATTCACTATGTCTTATAAAATTAACGTCCTCAGAAGGTCCTATTTACAATTGCTCCACACCCAAGATTAAGAACGTGTGTTTGTTGGGGTACATAATTTAATATACCATGGGTTCCATGCAAAAAGGAATGAGGGTGGCCTCCAGAAGATTAGAATAGTTCTAAGCTGGCAGTCAGTAAGGAAATGAAGAACTTATTACTGAAACTGCAACATCCTGAATAAGAAAGAAAGCTGTTCTCCCTTGGAGCATTGAGAAAGCAGTGCAACCCTGCAGAAACCTTGATTTTCATCTATTGAGGCCTGTGTCAGATTTATGATATACAGAAGTATAAGATGATAGTGTTTTATTGTAATTAAGTCACTAAGCGTGTGGTGCTTAGTTACGGCAGCAATAGCAAAATAATACATTTTGCCACAAACTGAAACAATGGCATTGTGCCTTCAAAGTCCTCTTAAAAATAATTGTTAGATATGGTCAGTTGTTCACTAATAGATGTTTAATCACTAGCTCTACAGTAAATATAAACATGAACATATATATGTTTATTTTTAAATTTACTGGTAAAAAGGAGAAGTAGCACATAATATACAAACACTAGCAAAATATATTTTTCAACTGAAAATTTCATGTAGTCAGTTGGTACACACACAATAATTTCTGTGGTGTAAATATTCCCACCATGGCTGATTTTAATTAACCAAAGTCACATTTTGAATGTTGGGTTGGGAAGAGATGTGTGGCAATTACAGAGGTACAAAAGATGTAAATAAGTCAAGAGTATCGATAATAGTAAAAATGTGCTAACATATTTAGGAAATGATAAGCTTTGTATATTTCTTCCCTCTGTTTTAATATGATTTATATAAACGTAAATTTGTCATTTATTTTTACTAATGCCTGTGTTTAACTGCTAACTCAAAAAATTACAAAAACAATTAAAAATTGGCTTTCACAAGCTGAGGCAGGCCAGCTCCATCATACCATAATATGCTTTGTAGGTCACTGGAGTGTTGAAACATTTCATGTATGTAATATAATATACTTTTCCCTTTATATTATATTCCCTTAGATACTTTCCTCTAGTATGGGGGTTCTTAACCTTTTTTATACCATAGACCGCTTTGCCAGTAAGTGAAAGCTACAGACCGATACTAAGTCCAAACTACATTGTGTATTATTTAATAAATATCAATATAAATATATCACTCCCACACCAACATGTCCCAATAAGAATAATGTGTTGTTGTTTTTTTAATTTCAATTCAAGCTCATGGATCCCTGGCTAAGAACCCCTGATCTAGAAGGAAGGTTTGGAGAACTGAGCCACTTTCTTGAGCAAATAAGTATTTGATTAACTGTGAAGTCATACCAAGCAAATCTCTAGAAAGCAATGTTGTTTTAGCAACTGAGAATATTTCTCCTCTGTATTCATTGCTCTTGAGTATATCAGAAGCATGACAGACTTTAGTACAACAAATAAAGGTCAATTTCTATAAAAAAAAAAAAAAAAAAAAAAAAAAAAAAACTTTACTCATACCTTGGGTAGACTAAATTGAGAACATCAACATGGAGAGATTCCTGCACTTCTGCCATAGTGAATTGTGGGAAAAGAAAGAAAGACAGAGTTAGAGTAAGAAAATAACAGTATTCTTATTTACTTTTACAGTGGAATCCTCACCAGGCATGATATGATAGAAGCATGCATATAGGGGACTAGAAGTGTGATCTTTCAGTATACTATAGGGAATTGGCAAGATATTAGTTGAAGCCATACTCTGACTATCCCAAACATTGTGAGGTGCGATAGGCTAACATCGGTAGCAGAAGACATCTGAACATTTGAGCTTAGGGAAGAGATCTTGATTGCCCAAGATTTATGTGTACTGAAATGATACATAAATTGCCATATCCCTATGCATAGAAATAGAGGTGAAGGAGGTTGGTAGATTTTCAGAAAACAGAAATTAGGACAGTCACAGACTCATACTGGGTTTAAAAATCGGGTAAGAATGTCTCCTAATCCCAAAAGACATATCGGACTAATGTGGTCACCAGTGTAAAGAGATTTGTCTGCAGGAAGCATTTGAAAGCCTGTATTACCAAAAGAGACTTTAAAAATTACTGGTATTGAGTGAGACTGAGTTTATTGTATTGGATGAAATATTGTTCTCCTTACAACCCAGCATGGTGAGGGTTCATAATGAAGAACAGATCAATTACGTAAAGTAAATACACTATGAATGGGTATAATGGAACTAAATTTGCTACTTGGGTAAATCTAATGGTCATCAGCCCTAAATATGTCAAAATTCCTCAAGAAGTTTCACACTCACACTCTTCCTCTTCTTTTACATTATTAAATAAAATGTTGTCTGCTCAATTTGCATCCCGTGTATCTCTGAAATCTGTCTATTCATCTCCACAGCTTCTACCCACATCCAAGCCACTATCATCTCTAACTTCTGGCAGGACAGTAGCCAATGAAACCTTATGCTCAGGTTTTTATAAACAATGTAACAGACTTATTGAGACAAATTATATCATTCAATGATTTTTAGTATAGCATATTTGTGCACCATCAACACAATCAATTTTAGAGCATTTTCATAAGCTCAAGAAGAAATCCTAGACTAGCAGGCACTCCCCAGTTTTCCTCAACTCAACTAGCCCTAGGAAACCACTAATCTACTGTCTGTCCTTACAGATTTGCTTATAACGGACTTATGAATAGAATCATACACTATCTGGACTTTTGTGCCTGGCTTCTTTCACACAGCATGATTTTTCAAGGCCATCATGTTGTAGCATGTATCATTACTTCATTTGCTGTTATTGTCACATAATATTCTATTGCATGAATATGCCACATTTGCTTTATCTAGTCATCAATTGATTGACACCTGGGTTATTTCCGCATTTGGGCTCTTATGAATAATGCTGCTATAAACAAACGTGTGTAGGTTTTTGCATGGACAAACTTTCCATTTCTCTTAAGTATATCCTAGGAGTAGAATCCTTTGATCCTATGGAGACTATGTTTTCCTTTTCAAGGAACAGCCAGACAGATTTCCAAAATGGCTGTAGCACTTGTCATTCCCACCAGTAGTGTGAGAGTTCCAATTTTTCCATTACCTCATATGTTATTTTGATATAACTGTCCTAGTGGGTTTGAAGTAGTACCTAATTGTTGATTTTATTTCCAATTTCCTGATAATGTATTTTCATGTGCTCATTGACTATGTGTGTGTCTACTTTGGAAAAATGATTATTCAGAGCTTTTGTCCCTTTTTATATTCATGCTTTTTCTTTTTATTATTGTGTTTTAAGAACTCATTATATATTGTAGATATTCTATCTAAATGACATGCTCGTCTTTTGTCTTGAGAATAAGAAGCAGTTTGCTTTCTTTTCCTAGTTAAGAGTAGAGAAATTTGAAAATGGAATAAGCAAATTTGCTGGTATTGCAAAAGCAAGTATTCCGTTGCCTGCTTTCCACTTGGAAGCAGCAAATAAGAGACATTCTCAGTTGCCTGTCGGTCTTAGTGAACCAACTTCTTTGGCAGCAGAAATGAAAGAAAATGGAGTTTATGGATTTTTAGAGAAGGCACTGTAATCACACCTACCAGGAAGCAAAAGGTATATCTTATAAATATGTCCTGCAATGAACTTGTAGAACAAGGAGATTTTCTGCTATGGTAAGGAGCCTAATGTTGGGTTTAGTGGAAATGAAGGAAAGATTCAAAACATTCTCCCAACTCAAAAGAAAGCATTAACAAAAGCAGAAAGTATTAAGGCAAGACTACTAACTCAATTTCATTCCTGCATAATTTGATATTTCATGCATTGCCAACTTGGCCCAAAGCACTAACTCGTTACATAAATTTTAGCATTGCTTCTAGGAAATGATACAGTGAATTCTGAGGAAGAGTATATATATAAAATTAAGTGAAGGATGGACTAAAAATTATACTTAAAAAACTAAATTCATTTCTTTCGGAACCAGATTATAACATTTGATAGGACAGTTCAGATTTTCTCAAAGAAACTGCTACATTTCAGACCAGCTATTCCATTTTAAATTGAGTAGTTTTCACCTTAAAGTATTACGTTGTACATAAGCACTAATGCCATGCATAATCATTAGGGATAGAAGAGTAAAATTAAACATGCAAAGGTAGGGCAGTTTTCCCTTTGGCAATTTCAGTGTGATCTTGAAATACTTCATTTTGTGCCACTAGCCCCTAAGCCAAGAGGACAATTGCTATGTAATTTACCCAGCTATGTGATGTGACTCGATCTCAAAGGTAATCTTCCAAGAGCAGAGGATACATTTCAACTCACACAGAATCACCAATTTAAAATTATATACAATTATGTACACACACATATATTTAAGAATATATATCTTTCTTAGCTAGTGTTTGTAAAGCTGAATGACACTGCATATATATTATTAGTTTAAGAAAACAACAGGGTTGGAGAAATTTTCAACTGAAGTTTTATTGCTAATCTAATAGCTAACATTAATAACTGGCACCTGATAGGAAGGCAATAAATGCTTATGAAGGCAAAGGTGCACTTTACCTAACATGTATGAGTCAGAAGAGCTGGATTTGTTCTGCCTGATTTGGCATGATGAATTCCCCCTTAAGTAACAGTTAGATGAGACTGCTGTTCAAATACTAGCTACATAAGGGAAAAAAGAGCCAAACTAAAAGAAAATTTAAAAAATAACATCAATCTTCCTCTTCATGTAAAGCTGGAATGAAGCTTTTTTAATATTGTGAATATTAATCAAAGTTTTCTAATTTTGAAAATTTAGTAGAAAAAAAATTGTAAAAACTCTTTGGTCTCTTTACACTCAGATTTTATCAGTATTGTCTTTCTCATTTACTCTACTCTCAACACCTGGATATCTATTCACTTAACATCATTGACATTACCTGAGCATCCACAATTATGATGGGATTATTCTATGGCTCACACTAATCTTTGGTATATCCCAGAAGAATGACATTTAAATTTATTTATTATTAGGAACTAGAAATCCAAAAATTAGCTTTTCTTTTGTAGCAATGATAACAAACAAAAGGAAATAAGGGAGGTAGGAAGGCAGGAAGGCAGGAGGGAGGGAGAGAAAGAGAGAAAGAGAGAAAGAAAAAGAGAAAGAAAGATACAAAATAAAAGACCCATTGAGTATGGAAGAAACACTAGATGTTCTAGAATTATTTTTTCTTAAGTGATTTTTCTTTGTTAATGCCCGATAAAAACTATTGATTATCACAACAGTGAAAATTACCACAACAGCCTTTTTAGCTATTCGAAGATATTTCTTGACATGGTAATAATTATTCATTTGTTTATAATCTAGATGGAACCCACATGCCCTCCAAGCAGTGATTAGCCTTTATTTCTATTAACAGAAAACCAAAAATTATGTCCAAATATCCCTGCACTTATTATTCTTCCATTCAATCCTGCTATGGCTCTACCCTGGACCATCACTCACTGTATTGCTTGTCTCTTCCTTGAACTACAGAAAATCTTCATGATAGGATAATATTGCTTTCCATCTCCTTCTTCTCAGTCTTCCTGGGTATAAATAATTTTTTAACTGAAGGCTGAATACTATTTCTAAGGGAAAATATAATGTGGAATGGGAAATTTGGAGCCTTTTACTGAAATGGGGAATCTTCTGAAGCTAATCATAGGGTTCAGAAAAATATAAGATTTTCTGGTATATCTTTTTCAGTTTATTTTAATTTTTAAAAGAAATTATTCTGCTTTGTCTCCTTAAGTAATCACATCCACTTTTTTTCCCAAGGAAATCTCCAGCCTTTTGTATAGGGCAACATCTCAATTTCTGGATCTATCTCCTTTCTCCTACCCAGGAATCTCATACTGACCAAATTCTTCTGAAAAATTGCCCTGGCATTTTGTATTAGGATAAGTGTTGCTTACCAAAATCCAAATGTTATGGCATTAGAAAAGCCATGCTATATAAAGTCAGATTTCCATTTTTTTTAAAGGCGGTACCAGTATTGAACCCAGGACCTTGTATAATGGGAAACAGGTGCACAAACCACTGAGCTACACCCACTCCCAGATTTCCATTTTAGTTAATGAATAATTACCAAATGAAGGCAAGGTAGTTTTCTTAATTTTAAATTTGTTATTTCAAACACTTATATATCTGTTGAGCAGTATGGTATTGAGAAATAAGGTAGATATTTCCATTTCCTTTAGCAGTCCATGTGTAGTATTATTATATAAATCAGTATTTGGTTCCTCTCTTATTTCACCTTGGAGCCTATTACCATAATAAATAGTATACATCACATTTTATTACTACTTTCCACAGGAGAGCCATGTAGGATTCAAATAAGTTTTCCCTAAGAGGAAAGGAGTAATTTCTTCCCATTAGTTGGAGATCACCAACATCTGTTTACAAAGTAAAATAGGTATATAAGCTAAATAAATCAAAACCCCAAATTATTTAATCATGCCAAAGAGTAGATGATTAAATTTATTCATGATTTATTTTTAGTTGATCTGTCCAGATCAATGATGGTCTTATTTAGATAGTATGTCTGAATGTCTTTTAGCTAAAATCAAGTTATATTTCTGATAAATGTGCATTTTATCTACTTCAAATAGAAAAGTACAATTTATTCCCACATTTACAATATGCTTTGCTGTTTTGTATTTCCACCAATCTTCTATTTTTTTTCAGAGAAAATGGTGATTTACAAAAGGTAACAAGTTGCAAAATAGACTTCACTAGAATTTATGAATTACAAAATACTCTCTTAATGGTAATCAATGGTAGTAGAATCACTGTTTAAATTTTCTCATTTATTTGCAAGTATATACATTGCAGACCAGGAAATAGAAGCACTTCCCCATCCCACACACACACTAAAGAAAGATTGTATCTTTATTACAAAGGAATTAAGTTAAGTGCTTAAAATTGTAAACTTTTATATTAGAGTATATGTGTTATTTTCTGATGATGCAAGGAGAAATTGTTATGCCCTTATATTTAAAATCTTATGAACAGTGTCAGTATAGAAGCAGAGTCTGTGATTTCATCATACCTAGTTGGCAATGCACTTCTATTTCAATCACAATGGTTTCAGAAAGCAAAAATTCTACGTAATAACAAGGGAAAGTATGTGATGTTAAAGATGCCAAAGATTCATTTAATATATTTTTGAACATATAATTATTTCATACTAGATATGCATAATATAAATGGTTAAATATTTTTATTAGGATTTAGGAGCCTAAAATTTTAGGCACATTAATAATATTTATAAAGGTGAAGAAGGTTAACAAGCATTTTATAGTTATATGTTTACATATTATATCCATTCAAATTTGCATCAACCTTTGGCACCTTTATTTATATATTCCCTTTATAAAATGACATCCCTAATTTTTCTGATCTTTGTCTGTTTTGTCTAACCTATCCCCTATGGATATCCAGAACTTCTCTTGCCTTCACCTCAGTATTCTGCTTCTGTTCATATTTGATTTGAGAAATATGTTTCTTTAATTTTGTTTTTCTTAGATACAGCTTCCATTGGATATTTCTAAGAGCTTTGAGAACAAATACCTTGCAGGAGCTAACAATATTTCTCCATCCCTCTGCCCTTTACCAGCAAAGGGAATTCTACAGAGACTCTTCCAGTTTGGATTATTCTGCCAATATACCTGCTTATTCCTCCATGTGTTAGGAAATCATCATTTTGGAGGAGTGACAGTAAACTGGCAATTTCTAGGTTTCAACCTATTATCAGAAATACCAATGTCCAATAATCTTTTCTTTGCTTTCCTACAGATAGCTGCTTATACTGCATTTGTCTTACTGACATCAGTGGTTTTACTCAATGAAACTGTGGTCTGTGATTCATAAGAATGCCTTTTCACCTAGTTTCGTTGAAGGTGATATCTGTTGGTGTGTATCTGTGTGTGTGTATTATATGAAGAAATGTGTAGAAAGTCTAAATCCTATTTTACTTCCAATAAGCCTCTTGCCTCCGTTTTCACACCTAAATCCATTTCACTCAGGCTTTTGGCTACATTATCACACACACACACACACACACATATATAAACACACATATATATACACAGTCAAGTTCAATATTCAGCTCCACGTTAAGTCTAATGATCAAGTTTAAGTCTTCATCCTACATGACTAATTAGCAATATTTGACATGGTTGGACTCTGTTCTGACCTAATTCCTGGTGTGCACGGGTCAGGGCAGCTGCACGACCAAAGAACAGGCTTGGTACTGAGTCAGATGTAAGCTTTTTTGGGACTCAGACCCAGGAGAGGGTCTCTGATGGTGGCAGGCCTGAAAATGAAAGTAGCATGCCACAAGGGAGTGGGAAAATGAGGGGCAATATAAAGGGTCTCAGAGCAGTCATTTCATAACAGAGTTTCTGCTAGGGTCACATGAAGTGTATAAATGGGGCTGGTGATGTTATTGTAAGAAGTAACTGTACAGACTGCAGACAATTACATGTTGCCAGGGCCAAGAAAGGGAATTAAACCAATTAGATATCTTGATCACCTTGATATTACATGAAACATCATGCTGCTCCATTCAAGTTGTGATATCATGCTTACTGGAGCTTGTAAGCAAGAAGTAGCAAATGCCTATGTAACTTATTAACTTAGGTCTTTTCCTCAGTGGAGGCTTATTACTTTTCAACTTATGTCCAGGTCACACGGGTAGCTACATGCAGTGGGCTTTGTTTCCTTTAAGGGAGGGAGCCTGGGCTCTGGGATCCCACAATCCACCCCCATGTACAGCCTAAGTTGACCATAGGACAGCCATTGCATTCACATTCTACAGCAACAGTATAACAGGGAGCAGAATAATGAGTTCTCCACCAGAAGCTAGTAGACCAACAAAGACATGATGCCAGGGCCAAGAAAGGAAATTAAACCAATTAGATAGGGGATCAATAGCTTCTTTGCTGCTTTTGCATATAATTCAAAGCTTGTGAAATTTTATAGGAGTGATCAAGAATATATACACAACATTGAACATTAATGAATCTTATTATAATATGGAAAAAGTTTTGTTCCAAACTTGTTGATCGGTTGTACTCTGCCATGCCTACAAGGTGTTCTACACTGTCCAATTTGTAGGAGCTATACTCTATAACTGATGTATTGCAATTATTAGAACCACCTTCAAGGTCATGAAAATGAAAATGCTAGGGTTATGTTTTCCTATCACGTATTATTTGAATTATTAATTGGATTTACCTTTTAATTGAATTACCTATCTCTGAAGATAAACATATATTGATAAATAAAGTGGATTATTAGTATTTGAATCAGATGGTGACTTCAGTTACACCTGCTGTGCTAGTTATTTTATCCTTAGTGGAGCCAATCAACCTAGCCTCTGACTCTTGGTATTAAAATGATTTTATTTGTTTTTTTCTTTTCAACTAGAAAATTTCATCAGAAGTTATATTTTTATATGATAAGCCAGAAGTGCAATGTCACTGTATAAGTTTTGTTCTCCATCTTTCTGACATAATCAAGCTCACTATCATCTTGATCACTTTGATAGTACATGAAACGTCATGCTGCTCCATTCAAGTGATGATATTGTGCTTATGGGGCACAGTTAAGAAGTAGCAAATGCCTATGTAACTAATGCCTGCCAAAAGGTAAGATAAAAATTCAGAGAAAATTTAGGGACCTGACAACTCAGAAAGAAGTTCAGTGATTGCTGAACCTCTTAGATTTATGGAGGCAACAGATACCACATTTACTGAGAAAGCCCAGTTGTGTGTGGATATCAGAGCCAAATCTATATGCTGATAGTATTCTCAGTATGCAACATACACTACCAATTGTACCTTATGACTTCTCAAATACAATAGTGCTCGGTTTCTGGCAGTTATAAATGTATAGTATAGGGCATTTGGTAAATCCCAGTATAAAATCACTGTCCAGTCCCATAGGATTGGGATTAAAAATGGTAGTGCTTGACTCTCTGACCATGGTAAATGAGGTGAACAAGTAGTCTAACCTGCAGTATTATCTGATCCAATGAGTCATAAAATTGGGTTGTGACACAGAACTCCATCATCAGCTGAAAGAGGTATGTATGAAATTGGCCCTGATATTCAATTCAATTGTTTCAGAAAATGGTTCAAACTTTCAAGGCATTTACTTGGAATGCATTGTCACTTATCCATCATCCTTTACCTATGGCCTCATGGGGAGGTAGTTTCCCTATGACCACAAGACATAAAATGAAAAAAAGTTGGGACTTGGTTTATTAATCATTATATACAAGATGCCAATACTGTATGTATAGTGAAGCAGTAGTTTACAAGTTGTGTCTCTATGCCCCTAGTGGAAAATGTAAACTTTACTCCCCAGACATCCCAGCATTTAAGTGGCTAGTTTCTGCATCATATCCCTTTCTACTTTAAAAATACAGATGGTTGCTGTTTCCTTAACTGAACCCTGAGTGATAGCTTCTCATTTTATTTAGAGGAAAGTCAAAGTTCTTATTATGGCCTATATCACTCTATAGTTTTTGTCCACCCAATACTTCAGTCATGACCTTTTTTTCTCCTAGTCTCCCTTTTATTTACTCCAGACAGCCACATTGTAATTCCAAGCATGAATATTGAATATTCCAGGAATGTTCCTAACTTAGGACCTTTGAACAGAATCCTCTGACTTTTGGGAGCGGTATTTTCCAATATATCACCACACCTTACTTTCCCCCTCTTTTCTCTATGAGAAAGCATTTGCTTATATATCAGCCTTTTCAATGGAGACTCCTATTTGATATAATTAAAATTGTTTGCCCTTTCCCCACCTCCCCCAGTGGTTAAGGGTGATTACCTTACCCTAATTCTGTTCTGTTTAATATAATTGCCTTCTTTTCCAACTTTTATCATGCTATATAATTGATTATTGTATTAACTGTTTAATGTTCATCTCTCCTATTCTAGAATGTAAGGTCCTTTATTGCAGGAAGATTTATTTTCCTTCTTTTGATTAGTAATGAATTTAAACTGCCTAGAACTATACACACAATAGGTACTCATGATATATTTGAATAAGCACTCATCAAATAGATGGATGGAGAGATAGATAGATAGATAGATAGATAGATAGATAGATAGATAGATAGATACATGATAACATATGAACATATATATGTAGGCATGTATTAGTATCTGTGTATGTATAAGGAGAGAGAGAAAAGTAGACAGACTGGAGCCCCTGAAGGGATTAATTAATGCCCTGAGTACTGATTTCAAGGTAGAAGCTATAAATATGATTTCTAGAAATTATACAAATGTGAAATTTTCTCCATAAGGTACAGAAATGTGTGATAAAAAGATGTGGTTAGAATGCCAGGTATCAGTTATTTTAACTGTAGAAGGGGAAATATGGGGTAATGTGGGATGGAAAGGAAGGAACAGAAAAGATCAAACAGGGGGTATTTAGTGGTCAGGGAAATGTTTTTCATTACCTTACACTAATGGACACAGGACATGATAAATATCATCAAAAATTATTAAACTGTACCATCTAAATTGTAAGCTATACTGTAAACCACTGACGTTTAGTAGCTATGTTTCACTATCTGTATGACAGTTGTAACAATGCTACTATCCTATAAAAAGCGTTTTAATATGGGGTGAGGAAAGGGGAAGGAGGTTGGGTATATGAGAGTCTCTAGTATTCTGTGTGTGTCTTTGCTGTGACCTAAAATTTCTTTGAAAATTAAATGAAAATTTGAGAGACACTAGAGAGTGAGAGGGGGAAGGTGACATGGTACAGACTGGGCACCCAATAATGCAGTGATAAAAGGAAGCAATAATTTTAATAAATTTTTTTATTTTTTATTTTAAAATTTTTTTTTGTTTTTTTTTCCCCATTTTTTGAATGTCCCAATCTTTTAATTTAATTTAGTTTAATTTTTGGGTTTTTTTTTTCTAAGTTCCATGTATTTTCTCTCTTACATTTAAGATTAACATTATTATTTCATTTTCCTATTAATTGTATTTGTCTATTTTATGGGCTTCATCTTCAAGGAAGGTTTGGATCACAGAAGGGTTACAATGAGGGCAGCAGAGGATCATTAGTGGGAGGTGTCTGGGATGGGGGTTTCATAGGAGGAAGTTCACCTGAATATACATGAAAGATATATAAAATTGTTTAAATGATCAAGGGATGGAGCATGGTCATGGTGGGTAGACAATCACTCAATAAATGAGGGAATCTGAATTCCCAGCCTTGAGAGCTCTGCCACATTCTCCAAGGGAGCAGCAACAGTCCCCCGAGTGCAGGGGCAGTGTCTGGCAAAGAAGGCTGGTCCACTAATGGGTTCTTGTTATTGATGACTAGCCTTATGAGTCTTTGCTCTTGAAATTGAAACTTAGCCTACTGTTATGGGGTGCCTAAGGGTTGCCACCTGAGACCCTCCTTGTTGCTCAAATATGGCCTCTCTCTAAGCCAAACTCAGCTTACGAATGCATTACCTTACCCCCAACGTGGGACATGACTCCCAGTGATGAGCCTCCCTGGCAAAAAGGGATTAATACCAAGTGCCAACTGGCAATATGACTGGAAAAAGACCTTGAATAAAAGGGGGAAAAGGCAAAGACAAATGAGTTCATGTGGCTAAGAGACTTCAAAGAGAGTCGGGAGGTCATCCCAGAGGTAACGCTTACACACACCTCAGTAGGATCTCATAGAACACCAAAGTAGATATCACCCCACACAGAGGGGCTCCTGAGGGCTCTGGAGACACCCAGGTCCTATATAAGGGGGGATAGCTCCAGAGGTTGATGCCTTATCAGTGAGCTATACTTTGGAATCTGTGCTCCTGAGAGTGACAGAGTTGGAATCAAACAAGTCCTCCCTGCACATGGTCCATCAGTCCCTTCTATTCAAACCTATATGTGATGCTGGAGTTTGTAGGTGTACTTCCAGAGACTAGAGCCTCTGGCCTACCTATGTGCCAGCTGTGCCTGGAATCTCGGTGGAGCTGCAACTCCTAATCTACAGCTCAATGGACTCACCCAAGTCACCTGGTGAGGAGACGATGATGGACAACAGCCATCCCAGGGAATGGAGAGAGCCTGCAGCCGCAGGCAGGATAATCCCATCTACCGTATCCATGGGATATAAACTTACTTGGAAGTGGAGTGGACATCACCATCCCAAACTCCTCAGGATTGGGGGAAGAGCTATGGACTAGAGTGGACTTAATGGTATTTTGCTGTAGACATATTGTGATTCAGGCAATGGAAGAAATTACAGCATTGAGGTGAAGCCAGTGGCCACTGGACGCTTTTGGGGCAGGGAAGGGAAAAGCATTTGTAATACAGGGGCTTTTTCAGGACTCGGGAATTATCCTGAGTGACATTACAACGATAGATATAGGCCATTTTACATCAGCATATACCATGCAGAACTGTATGGGAGAGAGTGTGGTCTACAATGTGAACTATGGTCCATGCTTAGTCGCAAAGCCTCAGGATGTGTATATCCATTGCAGGTGATGTGCCACAGTAATGAAAGATGTTTATGTGGGATGTTATGGGAGGTGTGGGAGGAGGGGAACATGGGAATCCCTGTAATTTTTGTGTAACATTTATGTAATCTAAGTATCTTTAAAAAAAAAAAAAAAAAAGAACCTATGGAATAAGAGTGGACTCAGGAAGAGAAGCAGGGCTGAAAGATTTGTATGACAATGAAGATAAAATGTAACAGCAGATAAGAAGAAATGATGGCCAGTACAATAATGGATTTGAGAGGCTTGTTTGGAGTTTGAAATCCACAAGTGAGTAATTCCCCAATTGTAATGTGGCCCAGAATCCATGTGTGGAAAATGTAATTGGAGTATAATGACTTAAAGTGAATGTGTGAGTGATATATTGTATAGGAATAAGAATTAGAGGTGGGGTGATTTTGTTGGGAACAGTATTAGAAAGAGTTGGACTATTCACTCAGGCACGGTAATAGGAATTTGGTGGAATGGGGAGAATGTGATCAAGTAACAAATATTTAACTAATGATGGGATGGTGGATGTATCTTGAGAGCAAACATCAGGAATATAGAATTCAGATGACATGGACCATGGTGGATCATGATTTTGGTATGATGGTAAGAAGAGTTGTGATGGAATCGGAAATTGGGAATTAGGAGAAAGTAGCATTGCATGATTCTCCATTTCCCAAAGATCAGCGTAAACAGAATATGTGAGAAGAAGACACAAAGCCGTATTCACTTTCAGTTAAGAGAATGAAAGCCTAATCTAAAATATTTCTAATATAATCAGTTGTGATAAAAGTGGGATTTCAGAGGGCAAGTTTGAATAAATTAATAGTAGGCAAAAATTACAGAGAAATAGCACAAAGATAACATGAGAGATAAACGATTTACTATTATGGCCCAAAGTTCCCATTCATTTTATCTATCCTCCTTTTTGATGTCAACATAATTCATTGCCCTTTCTCATTATGCATGCTTTTTGCTATTGCTGTTAGTTTTTTTTTTATTATTATTAAAATTAATTTTTGTAAACTTATAAATTGTTGTTAATAATTTTCTATTTAAGATTTATAGTTTAATGTAGACACTATTTGTTAGTGACTTATATTTTTCACCCCTCCATTCTCAAGCATCTTTGTCTGAGTCAAAAATATTCACTAATTATTTTTGTAATATTTTAGACATTGGACTTATTTAGTCTCCCTTTGTATGTCAGATGCTAAAAGCCAACCTGATTTGCTTCAGTTTAATTGTGAATAATAGCTTCAAATGTTTTTTTGACCAAGAACTAAATCATCCATTTTTACAATATTGTGCTTCATCATATTGCCATTGTCTTTATTTTTACCCACCATTGTTCTGAAATGTTACTAAACAGAAAACTGTGCTCTTTTATCATAAAAATAGTGTGTGCTGTATTAAATCCTTAATGTATATATTACTTCATCAATATGGAATTACAAATATTTAATGGGAAACCTTAATTTAAAACAGTAAGAGAGAAGTAGAATACTATGACTTATGGTCGACCTTTTAAATTAACAGTTGATTTATAAGTAACAATCACAAATACACACACACATTTTATTATTATCATGTTATTAAACAAAAGCTGCAACTGTACAGCCCTCTGGCAGATACAGCAATTTCTTGTGCTGACACAGAAATTTATATACTTATACTTTTCTAAGCTGATGTAAAATGGAGAGTATGTTTTGGGTTGTGTGTATGTATAAATGTTTGATGTACGGTTGCTCTGATTTACCAGTGCATTGTGCTCATAGCTCATTTTCCAAATTACAGGCTCATTTTCTATATTTCGGGAATCTACTTATGTCCAAATTGTAATAATTTGATATTTTTCAAGATTTAAATGGAAGAATATATGTACATATCATATTCCTCCCACTTTGGGTTTTATAAAATTCATCAACTGCTTCTAGCAATAAACTCTAAAGTCTTGCTCTGTGAATTTGGTCAAGGAAAATTCTAAGACCTGCAGGGATGTCATATAATAATACTTGCACTTAGTTTTTAGAAAGTAATAACAAAAAAATTCTGTATATAACCTTTTGCCCTATTCTCCCAAATAAAGTTTAAGAGACCTGAAATGTTACAATATATGCATTGTCTGAAATTTACACTTTCAATTCACTTTTTCTGACTGCAAAAGGAAAACAAATCAAGGCACTTTATTGATATGCAGTCCTGAAAGCTATTTCTTGAGAGATCACACTGACACTGATCCTAAAACTGTTACTTTGAAATAAAACAGGTGAAGCAATTGGCAAGAAGTACATGAAGATGAAATAAAAGCTTGATATTTTTATATGAACTATGATATAAAGTGAAAAGTTCTGCGCTAATATAAATTAAGCCAACTACCTTTGGGAGACAGGTGAATACTTCTCCTGACAAATAGTGTGAAATGCATTGAAGAGTAAATGACTTTTCCACTTTCTAAGAGGAAGTCAGAAATACAGCCTAGGAGGAATTCTTAGGTTTGAGTTCTTAGTAAATTAAGAAAAATGAAAAACTGTTAAAAATGGAGGGATAGACACACTGGCTCTGATTTAATAGAGTTTCCAATCTGAATAATCCAAGGACTGGGGAGCTTATTAAAGACCCCAAACTTCTCCAGCAGAACTTTAGATGTGATTGACAATACTGCTCTAATTCCATTCTTGATGGAACTGGCCTTGATTCAATGAAAGAATATAGTTCATGGCAGATTCCAGACTCTTATCTCTCCTTGATAGCATATTCCCTTGGGTTTTCTACACTCATCTTTTACTCTCTTCATTTTTTCTGTCTGCTCATTGTATATCCATGGATAAAAAGGCTTTTGAATAAAAAAGAATAAATGTTTCTCCCTGACTTACTGCTTATTCTCATCTTTTAACACTTCCATTTCATACTCTATATTCAACACACACGTGTGTGTGTGTGTTTTGCCTCAAACTGCTTGTAATTTTCTACCTCCCAACCAAGATGTATGTAAGATCTAAGAACAAGCCTTTCTAAGGGCTAGAGTTGAGATTAGGTTGTTAGAATACCTATTTTCTACTACTTATTTATGGAATTCTTTTCAAAACTGACACAAGAAATATTTCTATGGCAAATTTACTAATATGTATGTTTTTCCAGTTCTATTATTAGCAGTAGAGATTTGTATCATGATAGACAGTGTGTATAAATTTCTTTTCTTAACAACATGTCACATTTCTTGATCCATAGTAGAAATTATTAGTGTCTGTTGAACAAAACTCAGCTAGGTCTTTAAGCTATTGACGGGCCTTTGGTGCTCAGTCATGCCAAATAATATTAGTGCATTCTAAAATTAATTCTATTAATTAAAAACTGCATATACAGAAGAGTGCTCATACAAATGATTTCATATTTTATTAACACTAATAAGTATTCTGATTTCATTCAAAGTGTTTTTTACCACATGCTGGAATCAATACTTTGTATTAATAACTTAAAAGTAAACAAACCAGATATAATGGTTTTATAAAGGTTCTATTTTTGAAAAGAAGGCATATTCCCAATTTAATTAGCATTTTATTTCTTGTAGTACATTAGGTAAACAATATCCATATACATCCAGAAAATCTATTTTATCAAATGCATAGATTAAAACCTTGTGATTACAAAAACTTGGAGCTTTAAATTGCTAATGCAAATTGGTTTCTTAATTTCATTTCACTTCTTTTTTTGTGGTAAGTGCAATTTTTGCTTTGTGTTCCTAATCACTGTGCATGATCTTATTTCCTTTTGCAATAGTTAATAACAAGCAGATTGCTTTAAATACCTTACACGAAGCCTGTGTAAGAAATACTTTACTATAAATAATTAAAAAAAAACACTATTCTTTGGCATAGAAAATGGAAAATTGTAGAAAAACAAAATAAAAATTATTTCCTGTTTGCCATAATTTCCTTTGTAAAATTATTACAAGTTTATTTAATTTGCACAGCTGTTGAAGTCTAACACCATTTCCAAGTGCTGTGTCACCAACATATAACATTGCCCAATACAAAGAAGTCCCTCAATTTGTCTAGTATATACATGAAATAAAGGATGGTTCATAATAGAATAATACTAGAATACACATGGGTAACTCTTAATTAGGCAAACATATGTCCCTCTTTGCCTAGTTACTATCGGTTCTTATTTGATCCAGGATAATTATGAATAGCAACCACCTTTCTCTCTCAGAAATGTTCCAGTTTGATGAGGAATAGCAGAGTGCTATGGGTTGAATTGTGTCTGCACAAAAGATATATTGAAGTCCTAACCCCTAGTATTTCAGAATGTGATCTTATTTGGAAAAAGGGTCATTGCAGATATAATTAATTACAATGAGGTCACACTGGAGTACAGAAGACCTCTTAATACAAGATGACTTGTGTATTTTTAAAAGGAGAAAAGTCACAGATAGACACAGAGAAGAAAACCATGTGACGACAGAGATGCCCAGAATGAAAATGGCCATGTGAAGAGGGAGGCAAAGATTGGAGTTATGTTGCCACAAGTCAAAGAATGCCTAGGGCCACCAGAAGCTGGAAGAGGCAGGTAAGATTCTACTCTAGAGCTTTTGGAGACAGTGTTGACACTGTGAACACCATGATTTCTGACCCCGAGCTTCAAACTGTGAGACAATAAGTTTCCCTTGTTTGAAGCTACCCTGATTGCTGTACTTTGTTACAACAGGCCTAGGAAAGGAACAGGCATGATCTCTCCACTTTTTCTGCATGTCAGGCTGTGTGCCAAGTGCTTTATATTTGTTACCTCATTTAATTCCTACCAGAACCCTAGTCAAAAGTAGTATTCGTATTTCCATTTGACAGATGATGAAGTTGAATTAGACAATTTAGCTTGTCCATGATCATGCCTTTTGAATGTAGAAGAGCCAGGCAGTCTGGCATCAGAACACTTGCTCTTAAATCACTATGCAAAGATGGATCAAAATGTTGTTATGGACATTAACCAGGTTACTGATATCTACTGTCATTGAGATCAAATTGAAATACTGAATGATTCTGTCTAGAAGAATGAGTGGAATACCACATAGAGGTAAAGGAGAGGGAAGCTCGAGTCCACATACTGCACTCTGGATTTCCTCTGGTCTCCAGTCTTAGGTGAGTCTTTGTCTGGTGTGAGTGTGAATATCAAAAGGTGGAGTCATTAGGCTCATATCAAAGACTGTGTGCCTAATCTACCGATGTCCTTTGACCCCAGCAGACAGAAAGTAGAATGGATTCTCCATATTTGGCTTGGGGAGAATTTTCCTTTATGTTATATACTAAGTACTCCCTAGCCATGACTTGTAATAAATATCACTAATACAGTTAGCATATACATCCAGAAAATTTATTTTATCAAATGCTATAGAATTATTCTATTGTTCTCACTGCATTCCTGCTATTAACATCTACATTCCCTGAATACTTCTGGCTAACTAGGAGGCAATTACTTATAAGGAAATATAAAAGAGGAAAGCATAACTATAGATTTTAAAATAAGAATATTTTTCCATTGTTTTTAATTATTATTAATAATAAAGATATAAAATACAACAGAGTCACAATATGTCATTATCTCTAATGCTCTAACCACATTGTGGGAATCACTTTTGCATTTTAAAGAGAAAAACAAAAACAAAACTAGGACCAAAGTACACAAGTTAAATAGGATAAGGTCACCAAGTTAGTACATAAAGAGCTGAAATTTGAACACAGGTTTATCTCAATACAATGACCTTTGTCTTAGTATTGCAACATACACAAGCACTGGGAATGATTACTGTTCACATTGATTTCTATTGGATATATTGTGAAATAGACAAGGTGAATAGTGTTATGTACATCACCTAACTTCCTGTTTTGCATACCAATATGTCACAATTCTCAAATTCAACTTTTCTTGAGTAGCAATATTTTGCTTTTTATTAAATTTTTGAAAATGATCAAAGAACAAAATAATGAAATAAGTTATTACTTGAGAAAATAATTTCATATTTTCCCATAATACAATATGGTAAATGTGTATGTATGTGATATTTTTTGCTTCTTGCTTTTAAAATTTGAGTAAAAATACAGTATATACAGAATATAGCACTGTTCTATTTACGAATCAGATCTGCTTACATTCCTCAAAAACTCCTGAAATTTTAATGCAATATCAGGTTTGGTTTTGTCTACTCATCTACAACCATTGGCTATTCATTCATATAATAATATCAAGTATATAGACAGAAAAAGAGCAAGATTTATACTTTGCCTGAACCTGCCAAAGTTAGTGAACCCATTGCCCCTGTGGTTGATTGAAGATCCATCATGAGGCCAACAAAACTGCTGCAGGCATCTGCACAGTGTTATAAGCAAGGTTTTACTGAGGATGACTGATTTGGGCAGCACTTTCATTCAAGCAATTGCAATAACTTTGTGGAATAACAGTGAATTCTACCCCCAAACCTGTTGTCGCAAAGCCACAAAACATTTTCTACAACCACTAACTGGATTAGGAGACCCAGATGTTCAAATATCTTTATCCTTATTCTTCTCATTCTTTCACCCATTCTTGTAAGTATGTATTAAAAAAGAAAAAACAAAACAAAAAAGACACAGGAATATCTCTGCCCTGCCTAACACAGCTTCCTATACCAAACAGAGAAAGGCAGGTGCCAAAACATATTAATTAATTTTACTGTGTGATTCCTTATTGGCACAATTTTCCTTCAGAGAACAGTTATTTTTCATCTTTGACAGACATGAGAGTATAATTGTTGTATCTAAACTGTTCAATGGTTGACAAAAGATTTCCCTAAGGAAATGACATTTAAGATGAAATGTAAAAGTGAATAAAGTTTTCTGGACATGAGGCAGATTATATAAAAATTCATTTGAGAATGCCTTAAGGCAGCAACAAATTTGGCCAGTGTGAGCAAGTGAACTAAGATCATGAAGCTGGAGAAATGAACCAGGAGAGTGAAGCAGACAAGCTACAACCTGAGAAGTAAAGTCTTGAACATTTTTTGTCAGAAATTTGTAAGTATAGATTGTAAGGAAATAATGTATACTTGTGTGTCAACCTAAAGAAGGGAAGGTTTTAATCTCTTTATATCTACTACTACTCATTAACATCGAGTTGAAAAAACAAAACAAAACAAAATCCCTCTACCTTTAAATTGACAATGATTACCATAGAAGGGTTGTGTAGATGCATCACGCTTTTAAACACTTCAGTCAACCTGTTTGCTATATGAAAGCCTTTTAAAATATGCATATTGCATTAAATGATGGGTTATGTTAAAAGAAACAAAAGGCATTGATATAAACAAAGCACTGGCAACAAACATATGAAGAGAATTCTTCTTTCTAGGAGGAGTACTTATTAAAAGATAACATCTGTTAATGTTTTTCTCTCCATTTATTGTATAAATAAATAAAATATTCAAAGTGTAACAGCCATTATTACTAGCAAAAAAAAAAAAAACCAATTAAAAAGAAACTTTATCTTCATTTTGGAGAGTAGAAAATATCTGGAATTCAGCATCAGTTTAAGGGCATCTGCCTGTTTTAGTAGCTGAGATTGAAAGTATTAGGTTATGGAGAATAGGTATGCTTTGCTATAGGAAATTGTAGCCAGAAAATATGAGAATATTAGAAAAATGGAACACTTGTATTAAGAAATACTAATGGTAAAGACAACTGAATTTTCAATAAAAATTTAGTAAAAATATATTCGCAAAGAAAAGATAAATGCACAAATATTTTTTTTTTTTTTTTAATACTTTAACAATAAGACTCCTTTATTTAAGCTGCATGCATTCATAGATGGTAACATGATTAGAAATGTCATTTTGGACAGAAGGGAAATGTGATCTTAGCAATGACAGAGCCTGTAGCAGTTTGATATTGTTTACAAATTCCAAAAATAGATATTGAATTACATTTGTAAACTAGTCTGTTCCTCTGGGCATATAAGATTATATTGGATTCAGAACTTTCATTTTTACTTGATTAAATAATGATTAAGGCTTTGATTGGGCCATGTCAGTAGGACGTTGAGTCTCCACCCTCTTGGTGGGTGGAGACTCACAGAGAGAAAACGCATTGCAGAGAAGGGAGGTGGGGTTTTTTTGCTGGAGCCCCAGGAGTAAAACACACAGAGAAGCAGATACATGGGGAAGGAGAGAAGGCTCCATTAGACATGGCATTGGCCTCGAGAAGAGAGATGAGCCTTTCACCTGATAGTTTACAGCTGGCCTTGTGGAGAGAGCAGAGCAGCTGAGCCCAGAGAGAATCGAGTCCCAGCAAGAGAGACGAGATTTTTCCCAGCCTACAGCTGATATTGGAAGAAGCTGGAGCCCCGTAGCCTTAAGAAGAAGAGGAAGCCTGAACCCTTGCAGATGTTGGCAAACATCTTGCTCCAACATGTGGCTACAGACTTTGGTGAGGGAAGTAACTTATGCTTTATGGCCTTGTAACTGTAAGCCTCTACCCCAAATAAATACTCTTTATAAAAGCCAACAGATTGCTGGTATTTTGCATCAGTACCCCTTTGGCTGACTAATACAGTGCCCTTAACAATGATGTAGACTTAGCTAGCAGAGAGCAGTCATTTAAAGAAAATTGTGGAATGACTGCTCTAATGCACAAATATTAAACCCATAATAACTGCTTAAAATTCCATACAAAGAAGACCATGTATTAGTTACTATATCTAAGAGAGATATTTGGTTGGAAATAAGCAGAATGAAATTAAGAAAATCACTGGAACTTCATGTTAATTTTCAATCTAACATTTCTTATCTTAGAATAATAGTATCAATCATTTTTTAGATGAACTATAGTAAGTTTTAAATCAATTCAGGATATTGAATGCAAATTATTTTGATTTGCTCTTATTAGAATAAAACCTAAACTTGAAAGTTTTGCTTCATTATGACAATTATATTTAATATGAATCAGCTTGTACCTATTTTATTGCAGTGCATAAAATAAATTCTTTGACATATTTCACAAGCATTTGTGAAAGATCTACTATGTACTAAGCATTTATGTTTTCATGCAACAAATGTTTATTTAATTTCATACATCAAATGTTTACTTATTAATACGGTTTGGAATTTCTTTAAATCCTAAGGATACAACAGAAAACAAAGCTAAGAAAATCCTGCCTTTGTGTCACATATTTTCAAAAGAGGAGAAGCAGAAAGATAAATAGTAAAATGTATAGAATATGACATAAAAATATAAAGTTAAATAAATATGAGAAGGGGACAGGGAATGAAATACTTACTGTTACTAAGCAAAAGCTCATTGCCTCATGCACAGAGAAGTCAATGCTGTGACAAAAAGATTTTGAGATATGAGTTTTATTGTGTGGTAGACAGACAAGGAGAAGCGAGAAATCTCAAATCTGTCTCTTAAGTCTAAAGAGCTTAAGGTTTTTATAGAATTCAAAAAAAGGAGGTGGAGATAGTGACATTACGTTGGCATATATTGATTGGTTATGTTTTGATTACAGTTAATGGGGAGTATGCAAGCGCAGCCCAGATGTCCTTGAAAACTGATAAAAGCTAGTTAGAGTAAGCACAAACTGGCTGCAAACAAGAGCTGCAAATGACTGGCAAGCCAAAGTATTATAAATTGCCCAGTTAACACAAAATAATAGTTACAATAAGTAAAGGAATGAAAATAAGCTAAACAAATGGGTTGTAAATGAAGGTCAAGCATTTGGTTACAGCAAAGTTATAAATTGCTCAGTTAACATAAGATAGCAATTACAATTACAATTCAAACCACTATAGTCAGTGATTATATTACCTCACTTCTCATTGAGTTTCATGAGAATTAGAGCCTGTGAATAAAAAAATATCTAGGAATGCAGAGTTTCTTTTGATAAATGTAAAGAGAGATAAATAGCGTGATGAATTATGTTGACCTCAGTGGTTCTCAGGCTGAGAGTTTGGGTGAGTTAGGAAGAGTAAGCGTCTCTCCAGGAGTATGTAGTGTTTGAAGGATCCCTTTTTACTCTAGACATCCACAAATAACTAGTCGCTAGTATTGGGGGAATTCTCAGCAGAGGGAACAGTGATAATAACAGCATGGAAGTATGAAAAAACTGATTTGTTTGGAAAAAGAGTAGTCTATGATGCCTATGATGGTTAGTTTTATTTGTCAACTTGACTAGGTTATGGTGTCCGGTTATTTGGTCAAACAATGGCCTAGACATTGCAGCGGAGGTATTTTGTAGATGTGATTAACATCATAATCATATGGTTTATTAAAGCTGATTGTGTTTATTAATGTGGGTAGGCTCCATCCTACCAGTAGAAGTCCTTAAAAGCATGAACTTTGGTTTCCAGAAGAAGTAGAACTGCCCCAAGACTCAGCTCACTACTCTTTTCTGAGTTTCAAGACTTCAACATCAACTCTTACTGTATTTTCTAGCCTACTAGTCCACCCTAGTGAAATCAGATTTGCTCCAGAATTGAGTAAGCCAATTCTTCAAAATAAATCTTTCAATAAATATTTCCATATAACCATGGATGTTGTTTCTCTGGGAAATCCTGAATAACACAGTGCCTATAGAAAATGGCAGTGGGAGGGCATGAGTCTCTGGAGGAGGCTGTAGATCCTTCCATACTCCACACCTGCTGGGGTCTGTCTTAATGGTTTTATTTACTGTAGTGAATGTCACTTCTGAAACTTTAATCTTTTTCAGTCTTCTAGAAACAGTTTTTTTCTTTGAGATTTATGTCTTTTAAGTAAACTTTTCTTTTCCCCTATTCCTTCTTCTCATCTGCATACCTACTGGGAAAAATTCCCTAACTTAGCCCTGGTCTTTTCCCAACATCCACAGTTATTTGTCTCCTCGGGCATTGAAAACTTTCTCCTGAACTTCTTTGTTTCTTTCCCTGTGGTCTGCTCTTACATTCATAGCATACCCATTCAATGACTTGGTTTCCAAGTTTCTTGAACAGATCTTCAATGATCTCTTCCTTTCCACTTCAGAAGTCAATCTCCCAGCCAAAGCCAAAGTTATTCTTCAACCTGAAATCCTTCACCAATGAAAACTTAAATAAATTATGATGTTTCACTTTATGGTCATAGCTACCTCTCCCTCAAGCTTGATCACTCCATTCCTTCAAATGCAGTGGTTAAAAAACCTCAGCAGAAATTACTGCTGGATACAGTTTTCCCCAATTTTGAAAATTTTTCACCTCCTTACACTATATTCCTTTTGGTAGACTATCTCTGATTCTTGATGACATCTACTCTTTTCCTTGTCTATTGCACAAAGATCTTTAAGCTCCAGTGAAGAGAAGAAAAGAAAACAAAACTACAGGAATGAACTAGATCAATGGATCCATATCAAAGTAAATTTAGTCATCAACTCAACTCTGTCTTCAAAGTGACACCAATCTTACTATTTTGAGACCTACCCCAAATCCCATATCAACTTCTTTTACTAAATAATTCACTCATATTCCAGGTCTTTATTTTGCAAATCACTATTTCTAGGAGGTCTTCTGGATAGTTTATCTCAATTTGTTCTCTTGCTGTCTGTAGCATTACCCTTAACTTTATCACACTCTTTATCACACTTTACTGTAATTACTTGTATAATATTTTTCAACCTTCCAATTCTGGAAACTTTTTCAAAAAACTTTCAGCATGGTAATTTTAGACCCTTTGGCAATACCAGGAAGCATAGGGATTTTTAAAATTACCTGTCTTTAGAAGGTATGGGAAAATGATTGTAGCTCTTAAAAATTGTACAGATTAGTTATCCTTAACAAATAAATACTCTTGAGGTGAAACTTCTTTGACTTGCCTCTTGATAATCTCAGCAAATTCCAACTTTTCCCAAGATTTCTGTGAACCTCACAGAGTTTCAGAGTCTGTTTTGTTTCCATCACTAAGGTGGTTATGTGCTATCTCTATTTTGTTTGTGCTTTAATTGGAGAACTCAGCCTTTTTACTCTTTTATTCAAGGATGGTTTACCAAACATTTTATGAATTAAGGGATTTTAATAAAGGGAATGGGTCACAATCAAGATTTCTTGGCTCTCTCTCATCTCACTTTTTCTCCTTTACACTTTGAAATGGGTAATCAGTTGAGTTTAAGGGATATTATCCTAGATATGGGATTGGCCTAATTTAATCAGTTGAAAGTCCTTAAAAGCAGAAGAGAGTCTTTCTTGCAGAAGAATGCCAAAGAGTTCCAGCCTCACCTAGGAATTTCAGACTTGCTTATCCAGGCCCCAGAATCGCATCATATAATGCTTTGTACTCTTTGCAATAACTATCTGCCTATCTCCATATATCCTACTAATTATGTTGCTTTGGTGTACTGGTAAGACCCTGATCTTTATAACAGAAGTAGTTCTAGAGCAGGGGTTCTTAACCTTTTCTGTTCCATGGACCCCTTTGCCAGTCAGGTGAAAACCGTGGACTCCTTCTCAGAATGTAGCAGCAGATAATTTTATGACACTCAGCTAGCATCAGATCTAACAACCACTATAATTTTGAAGTATGGATGAAGATAAGCAATTTTTTTTGAGATATGCACCAACTGTAATGTGATATGAAATAAATACTACTGCAATTTATTGTGTACATTGATAAGTGAAGGAAATGCTAGTTTTCAGTTAGAGGTAAGAGAAAATAAAAATAAGTTGATTTTTTTTCAATTCAAGCTCACAGATGCCCTGAAATCTTTTCATGGACCCCCTGGTCTATGGAGCCCTGGTTAAGAACCCCTATTCTAGAGGATCAGAATCTTAAGAAAGAGTTGGTCCTGGATCTTCTGGAATTGTTTCCATAATCTGATTGTATTTAAAGTCATTCTATTTCAAGTGGTAAAGACAGAACTCTTAGATCATGATGGAAGATAAACAAAATATCATCCTTTCATACATCTAAACAGATACCTATGAATGGAAAATTTCTGGGTGACCATGTATTTGACATCTTAGAACCTTTTATCATCAAACAAGTTGACTATATGTGCTGGAAAAAATAGGGGAAAAGTATTAAGTTAGGGCTTAAAAGTCCCAGCTAAAGCTCTGCATAAATGATCTGAAAGCTTCTATACCTATCTTAAAAGAGATCCTTATCTCCATAGCTGAAACCTGAGATTTCTGAAAATCAAACCCAGTCTCATCTTGTGAGTGACTGAAATGCAACACAAATTGTATATTGCAAACTCAAAGGATGTCAACTGATAATGTAAGGATATTGGTTGGGAAGGGATGGGATGCTAAAATTGGAGTGGGGACTTATGGGAAATTCTTGAAGAAGCTGGGGACATTGAGTCCCTGAATTCTGCAGTCTTCTTTGCCAGTAGAAGCAGCCCTTCCATCCTTTTCTAAAGTGGTTAGCCCTGCTTTCTCTGAAGAAAATACAATAGTGTTCCCAGAGGTAGCTGCTTTTTAAGAAACTGCTGATTCTTATTAGGATCTACCTCTGGTATACCTCTCTGCTTCTAGATGAGAAACTAGACTCAAGTACAAGCAGGCCCCAAAAGGCAAAGTAAAAAGTGAGGCCCACAAAATATGCACTATAAAATAGCTATGTGATGTTGGGAGCCGTCACTGGAGTCTGCCAAGAGAGGTGCCAACAACCTAAGCAATAGCAACCTGTGGTCACATGGCGCAACATGGCGGACGCCACAACATGGCGCAGACAAAATCTGCTTTGTCACTTCCTTGTTCTTCTTCCTCCTTGCTCCTTTGTTCTCCGGTTCCCGCCACTGCCCAGGTGAATGCAACAAGTACGCAGGCGCAGGGCGCGAAAGTAAGATCTGCCCACTACTCCAGCGATAACACCCTCGAATCCCGGAGCGCCACCCGACCCCGACTCACTTCCTCTCTCCAAACAGCATATAAGCCCTGCTCCCTCAAATAAAATTTGCAGCTTGATCAGAATACTGTCTTGCTGTCATTCTTTGCGTCTCTTGTCCCACCATTCTTTCTCGGCAGGTTTAGGGTCCTCGTTGATGTCCCGCGGGCCGGGACAACTGGCGCCCAACGTGGGGCCCGACGATTCCCTGTAATCGAGAAAAGAACGCCGCTTCACCACAGAGGGAGAACGTTCTCCAGCACCTCAGCCGACGAAAGGCTCCTCGCGGCGCAAGAGGGAGAGTACTTTTCAACCCGTCGCCTCTTCAGTCTGGTCCCCGGTGTGGTTCCAGTCTCCAGACGGGTAAGTGAGATCCTTTATCTCACTTCATTCTTTAATCATGGGACAAGCAGAATCTTCACATTCACTATTTATTAGCCAGGTAAAAGAGGCACTCAAGACGCGGGGAATTAAAGTTAAAAAGAAAAGTTTAGTGGAATTTTTCAAATTTGTACTCAAAACCTGTCCATGGTTTCCCGAAGAGGGCACAATAGATAGTCGATGTTGGAACAGAGTAGATGATTGTTTAAATGATTACTATAAAGTTTTTGGACCCGAGCGTATTCCTGTCACCGCCTTTAGTTATTGGCGAATGATTCAGGACATGATTGGTGTGTCTCCACCACCCCCAGACGTTAAGCAGCTCCTTGCAGAGGGAGAAACTGTGTTGCAATCTAGCTCCCGTCCCCCCTCAACTTGCGGGGGAAAAGCCTCTGCCCCTTCGCAAGCCAGTTCGCAGGCTGGCTCGCGTTCAGAGTCACCGGTTAGGCTAATTTCCTTTGAAGACCAACCCTCACGCCCTGTCGTGCCCTCTGCTCCTTCTGCTAACACTGAAACCGACACCCCTCACACACATACACCAAATAAGGAAGTGAACCTTAGCCTGACTCACTTCCGCCCTCCTCTCATCACCCGCCTCCCCCTTACCCTCCAGCCCTTTATCCTTTAACCCTCTTGCCACCTTTCACAACCACTCCACCCCTTCCAAAAAGTATATGTACGCTCACCGTCCCACACCTTCCACTACTCCCTCCAGATATAAACCACTTAACCATAAATATATAAAAGTTGTTCAGTGTCTGTACGTTTTGATACCTTCATATGGTAATATTAAATTGATAAATAAACATTATTAAAAAAGCTTTATTCAATGGCCAACATTAAATAAGTGCTTATATTAATAAATAAATATAGCTATTAATTTAAAATAATAAAAATAGATATGAACAAATTAAATCATTATTCTAACAAGTTTGTTCAATGTTGATGGTAATTGTATGTTGTCAGAAGATTGTTGAAAAACAGTTTCTAAAATCATTGTGGTAACTTAAGTAGAGAAGGTATATAGAATGTGCTTTTATTATAAAAGAAAAGAAAGTAATTTTATCATAAGATAAAATAACTAAGTTATTAAAACAAGGTTAAAGTTTTGTTCTTTCTCAGGGTTTCTCAAGTCATTAGTCTGTTTTGACGGAAGTTTGCACAAAGTTTTTCTCCTAAATAATCAGTATGCAATAAAGAAAGTCTGTTTTATCAAAATAATTTCTTGTACTTTAACCTTATCATTTCCATGGAGAAACAAGTCATCACTTTTAAAAGAAACATAGTGATCAAACCTGCTTTCTCAAAGTCAAATTCTGAAGAGTAGCTTTTATTTCTAACAATTACAAATAATTTGGTCTTTTACCTAAAATAGGGTAAAATACTAAAAATAGTTAAGTTCATGTGATATAAATTAAATAAAGTCTTTAAAACTATTGTATAATTAAAAGAAATTTTCTAATTTTATAACAATCAAAGTTGTATAAATAAAAAGTTCATATAAATGCTTTAAAGGTGTATAAAATTGCTGAAAATTTAATAATGTTTCAGTGTAATATTAAACAAAAGTATACTGTTATTAATCATAATTTTAATTATTTTAAAATATGTGTTATAAAACTACCTCTCTGCCTAAAAATCAAAAGGCAGGTGCTTTAACTTAAGTTTGTCTGATTTAGTCCACCTCTGGTATATATAATAATAATAATAAATAGAAACTAAAATAGTAAGCGCATCAAGGATGTTTTGTAACAAATTAAAAATAATAAAGTATATTTCAAAAGGTGTTGTATTCCTCCCTGGAGGAGCTGGCCACTCTCCCAGGGACTGATGCATAAACCTTGAAATGTACTGCTCAGGGAGTGTTGTGTTCCTTCCTGGGGAGGCTGGCCCCTTCCTCAGGAATTAGCAAAATACTCAAAATTGGCATATTATTATTATTGACTTAAAAGATTGTTTTTTACTATTCCTCTTAATCCAAATGATAAAGAAAAATTTGCGTTTACTATTCCTTCTATTAATCATTCAGCTCCTACTGAATGATATCAGTTCAAAGTTTTACCTTAGAGAATGATAACCAGTCCTACCTACATTATGTCAATCCTTTATTCACATTCCATTACAAATTTTACAAAAACAATTTCCTAAAGTTATGATTATTCATTATATGGATGATATTCTTTTTGCCGCTGAGCAATCTTAAGAGCTGAAACAATCATTTCAGCTGGCTAAAGAAATTCTTCCTCAACATGGGTTGCAAATAGCAGAAGAAAAAATTCAAAAACAGGTTCCTTTTCAATATTTAGGTCATACTATTAATAGAAATATTATAACTCCACAAAAGGTCCAGTTTCGAACTGATAATTTATGTACTTTAAATGATTTTCAGAAATTACTGGGTGATATTAATTGAGTATGGCCTACTTTAGGAATTCCAACTTATGCTTTACCCTAACAAGAAACCCTGACTTAAATAGTCCTCGCATTTTAAGCCCAAAAGCAAAAGAGGAGTTAAATGACTGGAAAAAGAGTACAAAATAGCCAACTAACAAGGATAACTATAAATCTTCCAATTTCTCTTTTAATATTTCTATCTTGCCATTCCCCTACTGGGATGCTTTGGCAAGAGGAGGGCATAATAGAATGGATATTCCTACCCAACAAAGATACAAAAAAATTTCATACTTATCTTGAAAAAATCTCAGCAATAATATCAAAAGGCTGTACTCACCTGAGACAGCTTATGGCTAGAGATCCTGATAAAATCATACTAGACCTTACAAAGCAGGAGCTTTCTCAGCTCTGGCAGTTCAATAACTCTTGGCAAGTGGCCTTAGCAGATTTTATTGGAACAATTGACAATTACTTCCCAAATTCAAAATTTTTACAGTTTTTAAAAACGTACTTCATGGATTCTTCCTAAGGTTGTCAAACAACAACCACTCTCTGCTGCGCCAACTTACTACACTGATGGCAGCAGTAATGGAAATGCAGGCTATTTGGGCCCAACTACAAAATCTTGGAAAACACCTTATTTATATGCCTAAAAGGTAGAATTTATGGCTGTTATTCAATTGCTAACTGATGTTTCTGAGCCTTCAAATACTGTGTCTGATTCTGCTTATGTTTGTCACGTTGTTTGTCATATAGAAACAGCTCAAATAACTCCAGCTTCTGAATTAGAAGTTCTTTTCCCACAATTACAAAAACTGTTCATGAACAATCTACATTACTCATATTCATTCCCATTCTCAACTTCCTGGCCCTATGACTTAACAAAATGATTTAGTAAATAAACTTATTGCTCATAAAGAATCTGCTGCTAATTATCATAAACTTACACATACTAATGCCTTTGGCTTACGTCATAAATATCCCCACTTAACAGTAAAAGAAAGTAAGAGGATTGTTAGACAATGTCCTACTTGTGGGCCCATAAATGCCCCCACTTTCTCTCCAGGAACTAATCCCCATGGAGAACATCCTAATGAAATTTGGCAAATGGATGTTACACATGTGCCTTCTTTTGGCTGCCTTCCGTATGTGCATGTAACAGGGTACACATATTCTAATTTTATTTGGGCAACTGCTCAAGCTGGTGAAAAGGCCTCACATGTATGTTCTCATTTATTACATTGTTTTGCAGTAATGGGCCTGCCAGCACAGCTAAAAACTGATAATGGGCCTGCTTATCTGTCTAGAGCATTGCTTACCTTAAATTTTCTTAATAAACAACAAATTTCTAATGCCACAGCAGCAGAAAGACATTGGGAGGTTAAAAAAAAAGAGGAATGAAAATGAAGAATGTGGACAACCAATATATTAGAAAAATGAAACAACCAATAAATGGGAAAAAGGAGAGGTAAACTTTTGGGGCCGAGGTTTTGCTCTTATCATTACAGAAACAGGAGAAGAGCAGTGGATCCCCTCCAGAAGAATCAAGTCTAGAGTTGAAGATGCTGCCAAGACTTAAACTATGGACATGGTGGTTTTACAATGAATTAATTATAGGTAAAGTATTAGGTCAAGGTAAGATACCACATCATAATTACACTTATTGAACATACATAACCAACTCACCTCTTCTAGAGCTGTTAATTTGGAGCAATGAATCTTACCCAATTTATCTTAATCAAGCTCACCATTTTCCAGGACCTATAACTTATAACTACCCTTAAAGCCGAAAGAAGAAGGGAAACTTACAGAAAATTTAACTTTACCTTTTATAAACTGCCCTACTTCTTTGGATATGGTTCTGTATGCATGCAACCTAAAAATCACAGTCAAATTTATGTTCTCATTTTCCCTTCTTTGCCATATAAATCAGAAAATATGGTAAATTTTACATGTCCCTCTCACAACAGACTACTTAATGACAAATGACATATATGTCATAAGCTTACAGAGGTTGTGTTGTTTGATGATTCCTATAGAATTGTAAAGGATCGGGCCCTTATAGGGATGCCGAAACCTATTAAAAACACAACCATATTTTAGTTCATTAATAATTCAGTCATAATCACTAATAACAGTAATCCTTATTTCTGGAATTTTGGTAATACAACATTTACTAACAGCTCAATAAATTGGTAAAATGAAAATACATCCCACAACCATGGGACACTAAATTTAATAACATTCAGTGTTATTTGTGAAAATTATTTTTGGGAACTGTTCCAAACTTTGAAAGGCAAGGCAGCAAAACTGATATTACTAGTTTAAAAAAAAAGACATTTATCCCCTCCGTCTCAGCATAAATTTTACATTCCCCCTAAAGGGGCAAAATGGCTGTGCTCCTGATCAGGCCTCACTCCTTGTGTGGCCACATCAGCCCTTAATAGCTTCGGAGAGGTGTGCGTCTTGGTTGTTGTCCTCCCCCATGTCCTTTACCATCGTGAAAAAAACCTCTATCGGCATTGGGACGATCAGCCTTCTGTTACCATAACTAGACAAAAAAGAGAAATTATTACTGCTATCACCATTGCTTCTCTTTTAGGTATTGCAAGTTTAGCCACTGGGACTACATCTGTCATCCTCCAACAACAAGGTCTCTCTCACCTACAAGCTGCTGTAGATGAAGATCTAGCCCGTATAGAAACCTCCATCTCTCACTTGGAAAAATCTCTAGACTCACTGTCTGAGGTTGTCCTCCAGAATCGTAGAGGTCTGGACCTCCTCTTCCTAAAAGAGGGGGGAGTTTGCGCCGCTTTAGAAGAGGAATGTTGCTTTTACGCTAATCATTCTGGCCTTATTAAAAACAACATGGCCCAACTTAGAGAAGGGCTAGAGAAGCGAAATAGGGAAAGAGAAATAGCGCTAATGAATCCCTCTTGGGGATTCGATAGAATCCTGCCCTATCTACTCCCTATACTAGGCCCACTGATAACCATCCTCCTAATACTTTCCTTTGGGCCATGGGCTGTAAAAAGAATTATCCAACTAGTCAAAGATCAGATTGACTCCGCTCTTGGCAGGCCCATCCAGGTACATTATCACCGGCTCCACCTTGCTGATCAAGGCATGCCAACAGATCATCTGTGATCTGCTCCCTCCGTTTAAGGCTGCTGAGTGCGTGGCAAAGCACCGCAGGAGACAGTCATGGGTAAGCACAACCTAACTGTTCTCTGAGAAGCACGCCTCATTAGCACAGGGGTTTGCTCTGCTCATAGAACTTGCCAGGCAAAACGCTCACAGAGGTGCTGGACTGGATAGCCAATGACGGGCAACTGGACTGACCCATCAGTCAACCTAAGACAGGGACATGGCCTTTTGCTGCCATGCTTCCCAATGACGGGTAAGACTGATCACATAATGGGAAAGGTACACTGTTTCTCAGGTGCAGTTCCTTACAGGGCACAGTTCCGACCTAAGACAGGCACAGCCCCCCTCCCTTACGCTGCGTTGCCTGTGCTACCCCTTCCTGTAAAAACCAGAGCCGTCTACATCAGGGAAATGAGGCCTCTACTTCCCTCAGCTAGCCTACAGAGAGTACTGTGCTAAATTAAAGAAAAAGGGAGGAGATGTTGGGAGCCGTCACTGGAGTCTGCCAAGAGAGGTGCCAACAACCTAAGCAATAGCAACCTGTGGTCACATGGCGCAACATGGCGGATGCCACAACATGGCGCAGACAAAATCTGCTTTGTCACTTCCTTGTTCTTCTTCCTCCTTGCTCCTTTGTTCTCCGGTTCCCGCCACTGCCCAGGTGAATGCAACAAGTACGCAGGCGCAGGGCGCGAAAGTAAGATCTGCCCACTACTCCAGCGATAACACCCTCCAATCCCGGAGCGCCACCCGACCCCGACTCACTTCCTCTCTCCAAACAGCATATAAGCCCTGCTCCCTCAAATAAAATTTGCAGCTTGATCAGAATACTGTCTTGCTGTCATTCTTTGCGTCTCTTGTCCCACCATTCTTTCTCGGCAGGTTTCGGGTCCTCGTTGATGTCCCGCGGGCCGGGACAATGTGATTTTTCTAATTTATTAGGATAGAAATTTGAAGAATATGTGTGAAAATGGTTACAATGGTGTGGGATCATGGTGGAAGAAAGACAAGGTTGGATCAAGTCAAACTGATTCATACAGACCCACTAGAGTGAGATTGTGGATTAAAAGTTGTATTTTAATGGTTAGAATGGGCTCTAACACTTTATTTGGTTGTTCAGTTGAAACTTGCAATAAAGAATTGGCTTACATTAAATGAAGTTGAAATACCAGAACAGTTTTGGTATAATATAGAAAAGGTATCCAATATCTTATAGAGATTGAAATGTTGCAGTGAATTTATCATGGAAGATCTGCTCAACTAACCTAGTAATGTCTAGAGGACACACCTTTTGCCATAGCTTTAAGAAATGAATTTGTGAGGGCATACTTAGCATTCTTGTAGAGCTCTGTGGTTGCTCTTCTCTGTATGTCAGATTTTAGAGGGAACTGCTGTCATAGAACCAGAATCCTTAAATGTAATGGGAACTATCAGAACCTGGAGTGGCAGGAGCCAAATGGCAGCATTTAATCAACAAAGACAAGGTGGGCATTGTTATCATACTGGACAGCAGAGTCACAGCAGTAATCATAATGGTTTGACCCACAGAAAACTATAGTGTTGGCTAATTGATCATAGGGTACCTAGATGCAAATTAGATTGGACATTTGTGGTAGATTAAATCATGTACCACAACATAGACATGTTCTTCTTAATCTTAATCTGCATTCCTGTGGATGGGAATCCATTGTAAATAGGACATCTTGGAAATGTTAGTTTTAGGTAAACTCTGGTTCAATTGAATGAGGGTGGGTCATAATACATATTACTGAAGGCCTTATAAAGGAAGAAACTGGCAGCCAGAAGTTAGAAAAGGACACAAGGAGAAGCATGAAGTCAGTAGAAACTGGAAGAACAGATCCAAGGAGAGAGCAATTATTATGTGATAGAAGGCAGAAATGTAAGCCAAGGAATCCCAAAGATTGCGGCAAGCCAGCACCAGAACACTAGTTTTCAGAGGGAAAGAATGGCCTTGCCAATGTCTTGATTACAGACTTCTAGCCTCAAAATGGTAAGCCAATACATGCTTGTTGTTTAAGCCAATTCATTGGGTGTACTTCTGATATCAGCTCTGGCAAACAGAGACAGCTGTCTACTAAACTCTTAGTTGACCTGAATAAGCAAAAGAGTGCTGGGGCAAGTGAAAAGAAGTCTGACTGAATCAGGAAGATAGAGAGTCATCGCTCCTACTCTTAATCAGAATTCCATTCAATTTCCTTTTGGTCTACCTAGGAAGCTGGTATCAGTCTTTTTTCCTCCTTTCTTGCATAGTTAAATTTATGGTGGTTATCTGTTTGGTAGCATTTTTCACATCATATTTTAATGGGTTTGCCTGACTTTCCCTGAAACTATATGTGAATTTAATGATAACAGAGATCTACTTTTACTAGCTTTTACATTTCTAGCACCTAAGAAAATCCTTGACATAAAACTGCTCCTTAATAATTGAAAACTACTCTATATTATTTTAAAAGACTGAAAGAATAAGTAATTAGTTACAAATTGCTATATATAAATTAAGCAAAATAGTCTGGTATAAACAATGACTTTCTTCCCTTTGTTTTACAAATTTTCTGCCCTTTCTTTTTCCTTTGTACATGTATCCCAATGGATCAGATTTATTTACTGTAGAAGAATGAAGTCTAACAAATTTCTCTCAAATATCTGACAGGAAAATGGAACATTATTATACATATTTTTGAAATAAAAAACACTTAAAACAAATATCAGTAACCATTTATTCTTGATCCATGAAAATAAAGTTAAGATCTTCATAAAGCTTTAGCCAATTATTTACTCTTAAAATATAAGTTCAAATTCACAGTGCAATAAATCCTTGATTACTTCCAGTTTAATATTACTGTATGACCATATTTAGTAGTTTAATCAATAACCGCCCTGATTACCATAAAGAGTATCAGGCCCTTTAATTGCGTTTTATTTTATTTTTAATTGCATTTTAATGTCTCTTTTGAGCAGGCAACATCGAAAATGATTTAGCAGATTAATGATATGACATATATTTTTTTTCCTTAGGGCACTTTAGGACAAATGTTGGACTTTAGCCTTTCTTCCCTGCTTTGATTTCATTAGGGTAGTATATACTGTAGAAGCTGCTAAAAACAAATAGGCATTTCTTCTAGTTAGACAAGGTGTGAGTAATATCAAAATATACATCAAGCAATCATTATATTTTCCAATTCTTTGTTAGAATGAATTATCATATAATAAATGGAAATATATTGTTAAGCATTATATCTCTGGTATAGATTTGGCATCAACGTCAATAAAGTTATATCAAAGAATCTCAAGATAAATTAACTTCTATTAGCCACTATGTGTGTCCAAAGAGCAAATAAAAGAGTTTAAATCCATTGTCAAAGGCCACATTATATGGTGATTAACAATTATTAATGTTCAATACATGGCAATGTGTAATGGTCAAAATATTTAACCTCAGGTACAGTAAATTTTTGTGGGTTTGTTTTTGCTTTAAATTGTGTGTTGACTTACTTATGTGACTTACTTTGTACGTAAAATATTTGTGTAATCAGACGTTATTGGATTTTTTACTGCTTTATTACCACAGTTTATTGTTCAATCAAAAAAACATATATTTTAGTGCTCTTCCTGACAGAAAGTAATTCCAAATCCTTCATGCTGAAATACCTCTTCATATTTTCTCCTCATGCCCTTAGCTAAACAGAAAGGAGCTCATCAGCAGTTTTTATATTTTCTCAATTTATTCTCTCTTTTTTCTTTACTTAAGTTAGGTCACTATTATGTACTTGCACACAGTCTTGACTATTTATGAATACAAGAGAATTATGAAGCAAATGTAAACATTGCAGAGTTTTGTATGAGATGTATATTTTTCAAATCTGCTGTGATTACATTTAATAATTAGAAATGAGGAAAAATAAATTAAAGAAAGTAGAATAGGGAGAGAGATATAGGAAGATCCTTTGTGTACCATTCAGTCATTTTTTAAAAATATAAAATACACAACAGTTTAATACAGCTTTACATTCTTTCAGTAAATCAAGAAAATTAAAATTTGAACATTATATATGTGTATTTGATAAAAAAAACTAACATTATGCTGTGTTTTTCAAATATACCTGTATTTTAACTTATAATGTTGCTTTTAGAGAGGATATTCTCTTTTTTTAATGAAAAAGTGATTTATTCTTTAAGAAATATATCATCTATCCTTTTCATTGGTTTATCTACTAAGAGATTTCTAAAAGATTTATTAAATTATCTCGTAAATTCTGATACATATTAGTTAAACAAGCAACAATCATTTGCTGAATACTCTGAGTTTGAAGGTATATATTGCTCTGATGGATAATATAAATGGATTGGCCTTTAACAATAGGAATTTCTTAGCTTACAGTTTTAAGGCTGAGAAAAAATGTCTAAATCAAGGCATCATCAAGGCAATGCTTCTTCCTGAAGAATGGTTGCCTACGATCCTTGGGTCCTCTGCCACATGGCAAGACAGACACATGGTGGAGCTTACTGATCTCTTTTCTCTTCTGGGTTTTGTTGCTTTCAGCTTCTTGCATCCATGGCTTTCTTTCTCCTCATCTGAATTTCATTGTCTTATACAAGAGGATTAAGACCCATTGTTAAAACCCAATTCATTTATATATCTGCTTTCAGCAGCTTAGCAAACCAAAGCATCTGGTAACCTATTTTCTAGATTCTGACTACTTGAGTTTGCTTACTTTAGTTATTTCAAATCAGTGAGCACATACAAAATTTGTCCTTTTGTGTCTGACTTATTTCACTCAACATGATGTCTTCAAGGTTCATCCATGTTGTCAAATATTTCAGTACTTCATTCCTTTTTATAACTGAACAATATCCTATTGTATGTAAATACTACAATGGACATATACACATGCCTGTATATGCTGAGGAAGAGAAGCATGATGGAGGTTCATGAATGATATGGTAATTAGATGGACCTGTGCATTAGTTTCCTAGGGCTGCCACAATAAAGTATTGCTAACTGGGGAACTTAAAACAACAGACATTTGTCTCACAGTTTCAGAAGCTAGAAATCTGAAACCAAGATATCAGCAGGACCATGTAACCCCTGAAGGTGCTAGTGAAGAAGTTTCCTTTGTCTTCTGTTCTGGCAGTTGCCACAGCCCTTATTATTGCTTGTCTTGTAGCTGCATCACTCCGATCTCTGCTTCATCGTCATATGTCCATCTTCGTCTGTGTGTCTCTGTCTCAGTGTCTCTATATCCAAAGCTCCCATTCTTTTCTCTTATTAAGACACAAGTCATTGGATTTAAAGCCTCCTTAATTTGGTATGCCTCATCTTAACTAATTACATTGGCAAAGACTCTATTTCCAAATAAGGTCACAGTAGGAGGTTTCAGACGGATATGAATTTCTGGAGGATGCTGTGGAATCACTACAACTCCAACTTATTTAGTTAACCTTCAATCACTTGGCCACACTTAACTGCATGGGAAACTGTAAAACAGTAGTTGGGAAACCGAAAAAAGATAAATTGGTTTGGTGAATATATAGTCAGTCTCTAATAAAGACACACAAAAATTCCCTTCATTTGAATAGAGCTAGTGAAACAGTCAAGAACAGATCACCTATTCTGGAGGATTGGGATATAAGACCAGACATGATAGAGCAGGATTGTTGAAAGCTTAGAATAGAAGCCTAGAGATTTGACATCTGCCAATAATCAGTGTAACTCTGTTGACAACTCGAGAGGCAAAGAGTGAAGAACCTGAAAAGCAGTGTTAGTAAAACAATGTGGCAGAAATAAGGAATAGCAGTATAATGACCAATGTGTCTTGCATGTGTGCTATATACTAGACTCCATTTTAACTTTTACTGATTTAACTCATATAAAACTCAAAACAACTTTCTGAAATATGAACTATTAATTACCTTTACTGATGAAGAAATAGGTACTTTTTATAGAAAGGTTAATTTGTTTGAGAACACACAAAATAGTAAGTCACAGAAATTAGAGCTTAAACCAATCAGTCTGCCTTCAGATTTCATGTATTTAGATACTATACTATTTCTCATGTAAAAGGAAAATCTGTCAACATACACTATTGAGAGGAAAAACCGCCAAAAATTTTCTCTTTTAGAAGCTAATCTAATACTCTTATAATAGGAAACCTTAGAGAAGACCTTAGAATAAATTATACCAAAATGTTTAATCTAGGTATCCCTTAATGCAGGTGAAGATATTTAGAGTAAAGTATATGCTGTCTATATTATGAAATTAAATCCTAGATAAGAATATACTCAAGGCTAAAATCTG
Organism: Tolypeutes matacus; assembly: GCA_026826555.1. Lineage (NCBI taxonomy): Eukaryota > Metazoa > Chordata > Mammalia > Cingulata > Chlamyphoridae > Tolypeutes > Tolypeutes matacus. The sequence continues at coordinate 8,986,068 of JAKSZT010010858.1, read as the reverse complement.
AACAGAAATTATCCAATTCCTCATTTATACTCTTAACCATATTTATTCAGATTTCCTATGAAACACTAAAAACAATTTAATACTGTGACATTAACAAGTTCACAGTTATTTTTAATAAAACTTTATAAAAGTATTTCATTCATACATGAACATATATAAACAATAAGTGTATATATTAAAAGCTGTGAACTTACAAAACAAACATGCATATCATCATGCAAGGCTCCTCCTATGCATCACCCCACCACCAGCACCTTGCATTGTTATGGAACATTTATTAAAAACTATGAATGAGCCCCGTCAAAATATTACTACTAACTATAGCCCATATATTATATTTGGTGAACTTTTTCCCAAAATCACCTAATTATTAATACCCTGTATTAGTATTATACATTTGTAATAGTTCATGAAAGAACATTCTTATATTTGTCTTGTTAACCACGATTAATCTTCCACAGGATTCCGTGTTCCAGCCCCTTCTTCTGTACATTCCTTTCAAAGTGTACAATCAGTGGTTACCATTTTCATCACAGCATTGTGTTGTCATCACCTCAGTCAATTTTAGAGTGTCTAAAAGGAAAAAATCCATTACCCTCTTATACCCCCATTGTTATTTCTTAGAAATGATATATCTTCTTTGCCATTGCTGCAAAAATATTACAATATTACTGTTAACTATCATCAATAATTTACAATAGCTGTAATTTTCCCATGTATCACCATATTTAACATTTTGTAAAGGTAGAACATTCTTACATCTATACTTTAATCATAATCTTCATTCTCCACTGAAATAGCTATGTTATATAGTCCATAGATTATTCTCTGGCTTCCTATCAATTGACATTTACATCCACAGTCTACCCCTTTCAAATACAATCACATTTATAAAAAACAGTGTTAGTTATACTTACTATAATGTATTACCATCCACTCTATTTATTTCCACACTTTTACAATAAACCTTATTAAAAATTCTGTATATATTAAGCATCAACTTTCATGTTCAACTCACATTCTATATGCTGGTACCCTATACTCTTGAGTTGGCCTCCATCAGTTTACTCATCATATTTAGTTCATATTAGTGAAACCATACGATATTTTTCCTTCTGTGTCTGCCTTATTTCACTCAACAAAATGTTCTTAAGGTTCAACCATGGTGTCATATGCATCTCAATTTCTTCTTATAGCTAAATAGTGTTCCATGGTATGTTTTTACCACATTTTGTTTATCCATTCATTGGTTGATGGACACTTGAGTTGCTTCCATATTTTAGTAATCATGAATAATGCTGCTATGAACATCAGTGTGCAAATGTCACTTTGCATTCTTGTTTTCAGTCCTTCTGAATATATTCCTAGTCGAAGGATTGCCAGATCATATGACAGCTTCTCGAGGCATTGCCAAACTAGATATCTACCCCAGAGGCTGCTCCATTCTGTATCCCACAAACAGTGAAGGAGTGTACCTGTTTCTCTATATCCTTTTCAGCATTTGCAGTTTGATAATAACCATTCTATAAGTTTTGAAATGGTATCTCATTGGTGTTTTAATCTGCATTGTTGAATATTTTTTCATGTGCTATTTGGCTGTTTGTATTTCCTCTTTGGAGAAATGTCTGTTCAAGTTTTTGCACATTTTTAAATTGGATTGCTTGTCTTTTTTTTATCACTGAGTTGTATGATCTTTTTCTATAATATGGATATCAAACCATTATCAGATATGTGGTTTCCTAATATTTTCTCCCATTGGGTAGGATGCCTTTTTACTTTCTCAACAAAGTCTTTTGAAGCAAAAAAATGTTAAATTTTGAAAAGGTCCCATTTATCTAATTTTGCTTTCATTACTTGTGCTTTGTGTATAAGGTTTAAGAAACTACTACTTACCACAAGATCTTAGAAGATGTTTCCCTATATTTTTCTTCTAGGAGTTTTATGGTTGTAATTTTTATATTTAAGTCCATTGATGCATTTTGAGTTAATTTTTGTATAAAGTGTGAGACAGGGGTCCTTTTTCTATCTTTTGAATATGGATATCCAGTTCTGCCAGCAGCATTTCTTGAATAAACTGTTTTGGCCCAGCTAGGTGGGCTTGACAGCCTTGTCAAAAATCACTTGCCCATAGTTGTTAAGGTATATTTCTAAGTTCTTGATTCAGTTCCATTAGTCAATGTGCCTGGCTTTCTGCCAGTACCATGCCATCTTAACCGCTGAACTTAAGTAATGTTTTAAAAAGAGGAAGTGAGAGTTCTCCAACTAAATTCTTCTTCTAAAAGACATTTTTTGGCTACTTGGGGCACCATATCCTACCAAATAAATTTGATATTTGGCTTTTCTATTTCTGCAGAAAAGACTTTGGGAATTTTTATTGGGATTGTGTTGAAACTGTAAGTCAGTTTGGGTAGAACTGACATCATCATAATGATGATTAGTCTTCTAATCCGTGAACATGGAATGCCCTTCCATTTATTTAGGTCTTCTATGGTTTCTATTGGCAATGTGGTACAGTTCTTAGAATGCAGGTCCTTTATATCCTTTGCTAATTTTATTCCTAAATGTTTGATTCTTTTAGTCACTAGTATAAATGGACTATTTTTTTCTGAATTCCTTGTCAAATTGCTCATTAGTAGTGTACAGAAGGTCTACTGATTTTTGCATATTAATCTTATATCCCACATCTTTGCTGAATTTGCCTATTAGTTTTAGTAGTTTTGTTGTGGAGTTTTCAGGATTTTCTAAATATAGAATCATATCTTCAGTAAATAGCAAACATTCACTTTTTCTTTTCCTATTTGAATGCCTTTTATTTCCTTATCTTGCCTAATTGCTCTAGCACAATATGAATAACAGTGGTGACAGTCTACATCCATGTCTTGTTCCCAAACTCAGTGGGAAGGCTTTCAGTCTTTCACCATTGAGTACAATCTTAGCTGTGGGTTTTTCATATATGCACTTTACCATGTTGAAAACGCTTCTTTCTATTCCCATTTTTCTGCGTGTTTTTATCAAAAAAGGATGATAAATTTTGTCAAATGCCTTTTCTGTGCCAGTTGAGAGGATCATGTGGTGCTTCTTCTTCAATTTATTAAGGTGATTTATTACACGAATTGATTTTCTTGTGTGGAACCATGTTTCATACCTGGGATAAAACCCGCTTAATCATGTGTATAATTCTTTGAATGTGCTTTTGGATTTGTTTTTCAAGTATTTTGTTGAGGATTTTTGCATCTATATTCATTATAGAAATTTATCTGAAATTTTCTTTTTTCATAGTATCTTTATCTGGTTTTGGTCTTAGGGTAATGTTGGTTTCATAGACTGAGTTTGGTAGTGATTCTTCCTGTTAAATTTTTTTGGAAGAGCTTAAGCAAGATTAGTATTAGATCAACTTTGAATGATAGGTAGAATACACCTGTGAAGCCATCTTGTCCTGGGCTTTCCACCTTTGAAGGTGCATGGTTGTTCATAGTATCCTCTTACGATATCTCTTATTTCTGTGTATTCAGTGGTAATGTTCCCCCTCTCATTTCTGTTTGTATTTATTTGTTTCTTCCTTTTTTATTCTTTGTCAGTCTAGCTAAGGATTTGTTGATTTTCTCAAAGAATCAACTTTTGGATTTGTTGTTCTTTCTATTGATATTTTTGCTCTCAGTTTCATTATTCCTGCTATAATCTTTTTTATTTCTTTTCTTTGACTTTGGTTTAGGATTAGTTTGCTGTTCTTTTTATAGTTCCTCCATGTGTGCAGTTAGGTCATTGATTTTAGCTCTTCTTTTTAATGTAAGCATTTCCCTCTCAACACTGTTTTATCTGTATCCCATAGATTTTGGTATATTGTGATCTCATTTTCATTCACATCAAGATATTTACTGATTTTCCATGCAATTTCTTCTTTGACTCACTAATTAAGAGTGTGTTGTTTAATCTACTTATATTTGTGAATTTTTCATTTTCCCATCCATTATTGATTTCCAACTTCATTCCATTATGATTAGAGAAAGTGTTTTTTTATAATTTCAATCATTTTACATTTATTATGACCTCTCTGGTGACCCAACATATGGTCTATCCTGGAGAATGATCCATGAGCACTTGAAAAGAACCTATATCCTGCTGTTTTGGGGTGTAATGCTCCATAAATGCCTATTAGGTCTAGTTCATTTATCATATTATTCAAGCTCTCTGTTTCCTTATTTATGCTCTGTCAAGATGTTTTATCCAATACTGAGAGCAGTGTATTGAAGTCTCAAAATATTATTGCAGAAACATCTATTTCTCCCTTCAGTTTTGCCTGTGTTTACCTCATGTATCTTAGGCACTCATGTTAGGTGCATAAATATTTATTATAGTTATTTTTTCTTGGTGAATTGCCCCTTTTATTAATATATATTGACCTTCCTCGTCTATTATAACAGTCTTGCATTTAAAATCTATTTGTCCAAGGTTAGTAGTGCTAATCCAGATCTTTTTTGGTTTCTATTTGCATGGAATATCTTTTTCTAACCTTTCACTTTCAACCTGGTTGTGTCTTTATTTCTGAGGCGAGTCTCTTGTAGACAACATATAGATGGCTCATACATATAATCCATTCTGTCAGTCTCTGTTCTTTGATTGGTAAGTTCAAACCATTAACATTCAATGGTATTATTGTAAAGGTATTGCATGCTTCATCCTTTTTTTCATTTTGCTTTCTGTTGTCATATCATCCTATTGTCAGTCTTATTACTGCATAAGTTACCCTTCTTAATAATCTTCCTTTAAACACTCTTCTCCAAGTCTCATGTCCTCTTTTTATACTTCCAGGTTGTAGCAGTCTCTTCAGTATCTCTTATAAATCTGTTATTTTGGTAACATACTTTCTCAGTTTGGGTTTGTTTGTGAATACTTTAAACTAATCCTCATTTTTGAAAGACAGTTTTGTAAGATAAAGAATTTTTGGCCAGCAGTTTTTCTCTTTCAGTACCTTAAATCCATCATTCTACTTTCTTCTCATCTCCATGGACGGCTTCTGATGAGAGATCACCAGTTAGTCTTATTGAGGCTCCATTGTATGTGATACATTGTTTTTCTTTTATTGTCTTCAGAATCCTCTTTATTTGTCATTCTGAATAATAGGTATCTCAGAGTATGTCTACTTAGATTTATTCTATTTGGGGTGTGTCGTATTTCATGCATATTGATGTTTATTTCTTTCATAAAAGTTGGGAATTTTTCGGTCATTATTTTCTCAAATATTTTTTCTGCTCCTTTACTGTTCTCTTCCTTATCTGGGAGAAACATAGTACATGTGTTTGTGGATTTTATTTTGTCATTCAATTCCCTGAGATCCTGTTCCATTTTTTCCCCATTCCTTTCCCTTTCTGTTATCCTGTCTTTTCAAGTTCAAAAGTTCTGCTCTTGAATTCACTAATTCTATCCTCCATCAATTTAAATCTGCTGTTATATGCCTGTATTCTATTTTTAATCTCATCCATTGTGTTTTTTATTACCATCAGCTCTGTTACTTTACTCTGCAGGATTTAAAATTGTTCTTTTTGCTAACATAGCATCTTCTTAATATCCCTAATCTCTTTAGTCATACTTTCTTTCAAATCTTTGAATTGATTTAGGAGATTTATGTGGTTATCATGGATTAGTTGTCTTAAATCCTGTGTTCTTGTCAGGATTTTTCTTTTTTTCTTTGGCTAGGCATCTCTTCCTCTTTTTCAGTATGGCTTGTAATTTTTTGCTGTTGTCTAGGCATCTGAATATGTTGGTTAATTTACTCTCATGATCAATTTCTCTCTTTTACTTAGTGATTTTGTTGCATGGCTTTTCTTTAATTTTTGTTTCAATTTATTCTAAGTCCTTAAAATTGCCTATTTTAAGTTATCAGAACAATGAGACACAGATCTGCTCCCAGAAGTTTGGGATGAGAGAGACCTAAAAGTGTTTTTCTCATTGCATTTTACTGGCCAGCCAACAGAAGGCATTGGTCAGCATATCTTTTAATGGAGGTGACTCTTTCAACCTCCATTTGCTGGTGATTCTGGTCTGGCCAGAGCTGAGATTCAAAGTAGGCTTTGCTGGCCAAGTTCACTGAAGAGAAAACACGCTTTGCCTTCTGCTATACTCTTGCTTTACCCAGGAAAGAAGACATCTGTTCCATTCTCAGATGGCTTCAGTGAACCATGGGTTTTATCCAGGCTATTTGCCTTAAGGGTGAGAAATGGGTGCCATTCCCAGTCAGTGGGGTTATTAACTCACTCTTTTCATTTTGGCTTCTTTGTCTCTCTGTGCCTCATTCCCACATCTTCCCAGAAGTCATAATAATATTTTTTTGAATTCCATTTCACAAGAAAGTATCCAGTTTGCTTTTTATTTTGGAAAATAATTATACAATTTTCAAATAAGACTTTGAGTTCTTCCCAACCTTTAAAATCTTTTAAAATGTTTTCTTCAAACTAGTGTGCTCCTTCAATTCTTAATGTGTATAATATTGAAAGTCAGTGTCTCTCCTCTGAGAAATAATGAGAAGTTGATGATAACTCCTTCTCTAATCATGTGCTACTTTAGTGGATCATTTGATAATGAGAGGGACAGAATGTAGCAATATATTTATAAATAAGACAGCTGGATTACCAAAGTACACATGCATGAGTAATAACAAGAAATACAATGCTGTAAAATTTTTAGATTTTTAATTATTTTCAAACTACCTAGCACATAGATCTCTTAAGATATCTAATGACTTTAAAGCCCAAATTAAATTTTGACTGTTTCATGAATCCATTGGTAAGAAAGAATATGGATATGCTTATGTTCTTTAAGATACCATACCATATGACAATTAATCCCATAGTCTATGAGCTAATATTTGTTTTAAATGTATTTTAATATTATTTCCTAAAATACGAGAGAGAGAGAGAGAGAGAGAGAGAGAGAGAGAGAGAGAGAAGATCATTTCATTCTTTGCCTTGGTAGTCTTTCAAAAGAAAGACTTGTGTTAAGTAAATTATGGGTCATATTGAGATACATATTTGTTGAGTAATTGAAATTAACCTTAAACAGGTATTGGCTAAAAATCAATAATAATGCTATAATATTTCATTGTAATTCCAAATCTCTATTTATTGCTATTTTTAATATGTGACTAATATCAGAAAGTGATGCAACATAACTCAGTAATGAGTTTTGGTTTTAATAATTTGTACTAAACTTTTTTTTTTTTTTTTTTGATTTTATTTATTCATTTATCCCCGCCTTGCTGCTTGTGCTCGCTGGGTCAGCCAACCTTCACCAGGAGGCCCCGGGAACTGAACCCGGGGCCTCCCATATGGTAAACGGGAGCCCTACTGATTGAGCCACAGCCGCTTCCCTGTACTAAACTTTAATATTCATATTGATTATATTTTCATGTTCCAGATTTTGAAGTCCCTTTTTGTAATTTGTTTAGAAAGACAGGGATTAAATAATTAAATACATAAAATTTATTTAATTACAACTCTGATCTGTATTTCAAAGGACGAGTATTGGTACTGTGATTAAAAATTGAAATGTTAGTTTGTGTATATGGTATAAAATAAAAATTTAAAAAAATTAAAATCCATCAAACTGTACAACAGTGAACTCTATGTTAAGCCATGGATTATATTTAGTAGTAAAATTATAATAATATGTTTTCCTCAATTATAATAAAAATATCACACTAATACAAGGTGTTAATAATAGGATGGCATATAGGAATCCTGTATTTTATTTGTGATATTTCTATAGGCCCACAACTTTTGTAATATAAAAAATGTGTTTCTAGTAACATCTAGGATGTCAGGATTGTCTGCACTGAGGAAATTCCCTTGGAAAGTAGCTAAAAAAATATGAATATGAGTGTTTTAAGTTATGGGGTCAGAGGTGGTAGAAAGTACTCCATGGAAAGAAAGGATATGATTCGGGTGGGACTTTTTTTGAGAATTTGTACAACATAATGTCATATTTTGAAACTGTATGTGCCCCAGAAAATCATGATCTCAAAGCTGATCCATTCCTGTGGGTGTCAGCCTATTTACGTAGGACTTTTTCATGAGGTTACTTAAGTTAACGTATGGCCTAACGTGGGTGTTAATTCTCTTACTGGAGTCCTGTATAAATGGGATGAAAAGAGAGAGAAAGAGAGAGAGAGAGAGAACACCATGGAAGCAAGAAGCGCAAAGCAACGAAACTCAGAAGAGAAGGAAGAGAACAGCAGATGCTGTCTTGCGCCTCGACATGGGACCCAAGCATTTGGAAGAAAGCATTACCTTGATGATAACTTGATTTGGAAATTCTCACACCCTCAAACTGTAAGGTAATAAATTCTCATTGCTTAAAGCCAACCCATTTCATGTTATTTGCTTCAAGCAGTCCAAGAAACTAAAACACATAGTAAATAATTTGGCTTACTTGAAATATTTAGGCTTCACTATTTAAAAGTTGTGTTTCTTTAGACAAATTATCTTGCATATTTGAGCCTATTTCATTATCTATAAAGGAAGGAAAAAAGCCTAATTGATCTTTACACATGTTATATTTAGGAACTTAATGCATTAGTCAGCCAAAGATGTGCTGATGCAAGGTACCAGAAAATCTGTTTGCTTTTATAAAATGTATATATTTGGGGTAAAAGCTTACAGTTACAAGGCCTAATAAGTCCAACTCAAGGTTGCTTTCTCACCAAAGTCAGTTGCCACATGTTGAAACAAGTTGGTTGCTGATCTCTGCAAGGGTTCAGCCTTCTTCTCTCTCAGATACAGGCTAGCATAGGGCTTGTCTCTCTTCCCGGGGCCACAGGATCAAAGTTCTCTCTTATTTCATGTCGTGACAAAGTTCTCTCCTTAGCATCTATGGAGCGTTTTCTCTTTTCTTGTGTATTTTCTTCTGTGTCTTCTTGAGTGAGTGCACATTTATATCAGCCCACTTAGGTAGTGGGGACTTAACCTGAGTTATACCCTTCTTATATGGTCGAATTAGAGCCCTGATCTTAACACAATTAGTCAAAGACATCTCATCTGAATCTCATACAATCAAAGGATATCATACCTAGAGGAACAGACCAGTTTACAAACATAATTTCTTTTTTTGGAATTCATAGATATCTCAAACTGCCACACTTAACATATGTAGAGCGTCAGTTCGAATCATTTCCTTTTTCTACTAAGACTAGAAATTCAACAATATCAACTTCTCTCTCACTCTCACTGAAAGTACAATTCTGACCCCCAGGAAAAAGTTAAACAAGCTACATGAATTCCTCTAATAGGACCTAGCAATGCACCATAATTCCAATGCCACTATACCTTGAAGTTTGGGATTAAGCCAATTTATCTCAGACCCAAGTTATGCAGGGCTCTTGAGTTCTACTCACTTTCTCTGCATAGTATATACAGCAGATGGAGCCCAGAATTCAGCATTGCTGTGCAGGCCCATGTAGCTCTATGTGCTCACAATACTGCTGTCGTAACTGAGTGCTCAGAACCAGTGTGTTCATTAGTCAGATTCCCGACTTGTTCCTTATGCCCCACCTGCCACCTAGGTAGTTTCAATTTTCCCTGAGTTAATAGAATCCTTGAGTATGAAACTGCTCATCTAAATGCTCTCCTCAGCCCTAAATTGAGTCTTCTTATTTAATAAAAACTTTCTGTGTTATATTGAGTTTTCTGAGAAACAGGAAATTCAGTCATTGACAGTTGTCAGCTGTGAACAAGTCAGGCCAATCTTATGGAATACAAATGTCACCAAAGTCACTCTGTGATCTTGATGGAGAGGAACAGACTGGAGACCACTCATAATAATATCTAGGGATAAAAAAACAAAAACACTGCCCAAACCACAAAGCTAATCAAACTCCTGGTTATCAGGATTGACTGCTGCTTCTTCTCCAATTACAGATTTATAGTCACTCTGTTGCTCCCACAGTCTATTTAAGAAATTTAAGGTGTTAAGTCACAAAATTACCCCTGCTTCTCACAGTACTTTATCCAGAAAAAATATTGTTTTCTTGAATACTTTTCAAAAATCTCCTAAAACAATCTAAAGTTTTATTAATCCCCTCATTACAACCCATTATCTAAGTATCTTATGATCCCTGTGATTTGTGGTTCCCTTTTTCTATTTTTTTTTTTTTTTTGAAATAAATATTGAAAAGCTCAGCCCCCCTCACCTATAGGAGTCTTCCTGGTGGTTTCTGGTTAATGGGCATTTCATTCCTTTAACAATTATAACAGTGAACATAAAACAAAAGAAAATCATGTTCTCAATTTGGGGTTAAACTTAGTGGAGATCTCTAATAAGAGCAGATTTATCCCAGAGAAATAAAAGTTTAAAAGAAAGAAAGGAAGAATGCTGAAAGATCTTACCTTGTATTTTCCCATAATGAATTATTTATAAAGTATAATTTATTCATGTTTTAAATATTGCCTAAATAACTTTACCATGTTGTGGAGGAAGACAGGAAATGTGTTACCAGATGTAGGATATATTGTAAATAACTTTCTATCATGGGATGAAATCGATGGCTGAAAAAATTTAAATATTTTACTTGAACAAATATAATATATTATTCAGATTCCACAAATCATTTGTGAATTCTTGTGCCAGCATGTGCAAAAAAATGTGAAGGTTATAGAAAATGTAAGACGATGTAGCTATGAAGATCATTAAAAGCATTGTAATCTTAAAAAAAAAGAATGACCCAATGAGAGTTTATCTATATTTTTATTCTTTACAAAGTTATTTGAGAAGCTTCAAGTCAAATAAAATTCAAGAATCCTTGTTACTTTTGGTGCAATGGTATCAACTGGTGTGTTGAAACCATAAAAATGAATGAAGTGAACCTAAACTTCAACTGTGGAGGAAGTCTCATATAAGATAACCATAAGAGTGGCACTTAACTATAGGTGTGCATATCTGACTCACCTATTGAGCTTTTGATAAATTAAACATTCCCAGACTTCCAGATAGAAGATCCAAATCTATAGAAGTTCAGGGCTATGTTAGAATATGGAGGTTGAGAGTTTTGGAGTCCTGGAACAGTAGAGAAATTCTTCATACAGTTGGCAAGTCATTCACTAAGATATTCCAGGGTTATGTTTTATTACATTCAAATCCCAAATGAAAAACTGAAGAAACTGTGATATTGACAACTAACTATATACTGTATAAATTGCAAATCTCCACTTTATCTGAGCAAATACTCATAAATATTTTACTTTCTTGACACTTTTGTTTCCCCCAACAATCCTGTGACTTAAGTTTAATATTATTTTCAGCCTTATTTTCCCAATGCAGTAACTGAGGGACAGAAAGGTTAGGTAGCTATTCATATTTGTATTTCTAGTAAGCATCAGAGTGAAGATTTGAACCCAAGACATCTGGCCTCAATAGGACACATTCAAGACCTAAGCTCCAGTCCTGTGGATATAAGCTCACTTAGAAGTAGGATCTCTGAAGTTCCTTTTAGTTAAAATGCGGAAAAACTGAAGCAGGATGGACTCTAAACAAATATAAGTGGATTAAGCAGAGGATTGACTTATAAGGATTGTCTTATAAGCAGTGGAAATTTGGACACAGGAAAGAACAGTCAGGGAGAGAAGCAACTATATAACTGAGGCATAGATTGAATTATGGACTGCCTGCAAGCCACCACCACTATACTACAGATTTCAAAGAAAGCCTGATCCTATCAATACCTATAACCTTGAATTTGGAATTCTACCCTCCAAAAATTTGAGACTGTGAACTCCTGCTGTTTAAGCCAACTAATCTATGGTATTTTGACACAGGAGCCCTGGAAAATCAAGACACTACATGAGTTGAAATATTCACTTGGCATTTCATAATCTGATATATGAAATAAGGAAATAGAAATATATATTGGTTGCTAACAAAATCTTCAACCTGAATTTCTATTTTAAATGTAAAATATAAGGCTTTTAAAGATTTTACATGGCACAGAATCCTAATGATATTTTCTTTTTTTATTAAACTTTTTTTAAATTAGAGAAGTTAAAGGTTTACAGAACATTCATGCAGAAAATGCAGTTCCTGTATATTCTGTTCACACATGCAGATTTACCTATTATTAACACTTTGCTTAAGTATGGCACCATTGTCACAGTTGAAACAATTTTATAATTATACTATATTTAAAAAAAATCATTCAGAGAATACAGATTTCCCCAAACTGGCCCCCACAGTTTTGCCTATCATTAATATTTGGCATTAGTGTGGTAACACTGTCACAATTGAAGAAAAAATATAATCATAATTATTCTATCAACTCTACTCCATAGTTTAAATTAGGGTTCTATGTTTTCAATGTACAGTCTTTTATTTAAAAAAACTTTTTATTCTAGAAACAAATATATAACCTAAAACTTCTCCTTTTAGCTACATTCAAATATATTATTCAGTGGAGTTAATTACATTCTCCATATTGTGTGACCATCATCACCATCCAGTAGAAAAACTTTTCCATCATTGAAAATAAAAACTCTGAACCAATTAGGCATGAACTCCCCATTCCCCAGGCCCTGCTAATTTGTATTCTAATTTCTGACTCTGAATTTCCTTATTCTAATTGTTTCTTATCAGTGAGATCATGCAATATTAGTCTTTTTGTGTCTGGTTTAATTAATTCAATATGATGTTTTCAAGGTTCATCCATGTTATTGCATACATCAGAACTCATTTTTTTTTACATCCAAATAATATTTCATATTTCTATATACCATATACCATACTTTCTATATCTTATATGTTGATAGATACTTGGTTTGTATCCATTTTTTTTTCCATTGTGAATAATGCTGCCCTGAACATAGTGTGCAAGTATTCATTTGAGTCCCTGCCTTCATTTCTTTTGGGTATATGCCTAGAAATGGGATTGCTGAGTCATATGGTAAGTCTATACTTAGATTTCTGAGGAATCGTGAAATTGTATTCCACAGTGGCTGCACCATCTACACTCCACCTGTATTAGTCAGGGTTCTATAGGGAAACAAATCCATAGGAGATGTCTGTCAATAGTATAAGATTTTATAAAAGTCTTTCACGCGACGGTGGCAATGCACAAGTCCAGGTTCCGCAGGCAGGCTGCAAACCAGGGGTGAGTTTCCGGGAGATGTTGGCTGTTCAAAGATGAGCTGGGAAATTCTCTCTGAATGCTGAAATCACTTCCCCTTTTAAGGCATTCAATTGATTGGATAAAGCATCACTCATTGCTGAATGACAATCTTCCTGGTTGATGTAGATGTAATCAGCCATCTATGCAGTAAAGTCACCGGTGACTAAAGCCCATAAGTGTCCTTGTATTGCAATTAACCCAGTGCTTGCTTGACCAAACAACTGGGCACAATTACCTGTCCAAGTTGACACATTCACCTATACATCACACCAACCAACAATAAATAAGTGTTTCTATTTCTCTACATCCTTTCCAATACTTACTTGCTTTTTTTAAAAGATGATATCCATGCTAGTTGGTATGAAATAGTATCTTGTATTTTCATTTTCATTTCCTTGATGGCTAATGATATTGAGCATCTGTTCATGTGCTTATTGACCACTTGGTCACTTGCATATATTCTTTGGAGAAATGTCTATTCAAGTCTTTTGCCATTTTTAATTGGGTTGTTTCTCAATCTGTTGTTGAGCTGTGGTATTTCTGTATAGTTCTAGGTGTTTTGTTGTGCATTTTCAGGATTTTCTATATATAGAATCATGTCATCTGGAAATAGGGAAAGTTTTTCTTCCTCCTCTCCAATAATTTTTATTTTTTTTATTAACGAACTTGTGGGCTTACAGAACAATCCATGCATAAAGTACACGATTCCTATATACCAACCTATTATTAACAACAGGCATTGATATGGTACATTTGTTACAACTGATGAAAACATATTGCTGCAGTTGGACTGTTAATTATAGGACATGGTTTAACTTAGGGTTCACTTTTTTCACTTTGGATGTCTTTTACTTCTTTTTCTTGCATCATTGTTCTGGCAAGAACTTCTGGTAAACTGTTGAATAACAGTGGTAGCAGTGGGACTCTTTCTCTTGTTCCTGATCTTAGTGGAAAAGATTTCAGTCTTTGACCATTGAGTTAGATGTTAGCTTTGAGTATTTAATATGCCCATTATCATGTTGAGGAAGTTTCTTTCTATTGCCAGTTTTCCAAGTGCTTTTACCAAGGTGTTCTGGATTTTGTCAAATGCCTTTTCTGCATCAACTGAGATAATTATGTGTTTTTTTTTCTTCATTCTATTAATGTGGTGTTTTGCATTAATTTATGTTGAACCACCTTGCATATATGGGATAAATTCCACTTAATCAAGGTGTATGGTTCTTTTAATGTGCTGTTGGATTTGGTTTGCTAGTATTTTGCTGAAGGTTTTTGCATCTGCATTCATAAGAAACATTTGTCTGTTATTTTCTTTTCTTTTGGTATCTTTATATGGTTTTAGTATTAGGGTGATGTTGGCCTCATAGTATGAGTTACACAGTGTTTCTTTCTCTTCAATGTTTTGGAAAAGTTTGAGCAGGATTGATGTTAATATTTCTTAGAATGTTTAGTAAAATTCACTAAAGAGCCTATCTGGTCATGAACTTCTTTTTTAAGGATTTTGATTACTGATTCAATATCTTTATTAGTCTGTTGAAATCTATTTCTTCTTGATTCAGTGTAGGTAGTTTGGGTGTTTCTAGGAATTTGTACATTTCATCTAGGTTGTCTAATTATTTTTTGGCATACAATTTGTTCCCAATATTCCTTTGTAATCTTTTTTTATTTCTGTGGAGTCAGAAGTGATGTCCCCTTTTTTCTTTTCTGATTTTATTTATTTGGGTCCTTTCTCTCTCTTTTTCTTTTCTGTCTAGCTAAAAATTTGTCAATGTTATTGATCTTTTCAAGGACACATCTTTGGTTTCCCTGATTCTCTCTATTGCTTTTCCAGTTTTTGATTTCATATATCTCTGTTCTAATCTTTGTAATTTCCTCCCTTCCCCTTTCTTTGGGTTTAGCTTGTGTTTCTTTTGCTATTTCCTCCATGTGTGTGGTTAGGTCTCTGATTTGAGGTCTTTTTAAAAAATAATGCAAGCATTTAGAGCTAAAATTTGCCTTCCAGCAATGTTTTTGATATAAGTTTTGATATCTTGTATTTTCATTTTCATTCACCTTGAGATATTTGCTAATTTGCCTTGATTTCTTTTTATCCCATTGGTTGTTTAATATCCATATATTTGTGAATTTTCCAATTCTCTTAGTTATTGATAATTTCTAGCTTCATTCCATTGTATTTGGAGATGATACATTGTATGTCTTCAATATTTTAAAATTTGTTTAGATTTGTCTTGTGACCTAACCTATTGTCTAGCCTGGAAAAAGATCTATGTGAACTAGAGAAGAATGTATATTCAGTTGTCATTGTATGAAGTGTTCTATACATGCTTTTTTTTTATGTCTAATTGGTTGGTAATATCATTTAAGTATCTAATTACTTATTGATCTTTTGTCTAGATGTTCTAAATATTATTAAAAGAAGTATATCGATATTGCCTGCTATTAATATAAAACTGTCTATTTTTCTCTACAAATTTCTTAGTGTTTGCTTCATAAATTTTGGACTCTGTTGTTAGATACATATAAATTTATAATGGTTATTTCTTCTTATTGAATTGACCCCTTTATCAGTATTTGGTGACTTCTCTGTCCCTTATAGGAGATTTTGACTTAAAATATATTCCATATGATATTAATATAGTTACCCCAGCTCTCTTTTGCCTACTATTTGCATGGAATCTTTTTTTCCATCCTTCCACTTTTAACCTATTTTTGTCTCTGAATTTGAGTCTCTTGTAAACAGCATATAGTTGATTCATGCTTTTGACTGGGGAGTTCAAACCATTTGCATTTAAAGTGACTACTGATCATACAGAACTTTCTTCTGCCATTATTCTATTTTCCATAATGCCAACTTTTACTTCTATTTGATTTTTTGTAGTGTAACATAATGAGTCACTTCTCATTTCCTTCTATATATTTTTTTTTATTTGTAGTTAGAATCAGACTTAAATTTAAGATCCTAAACCTATAACGATCAATTTGATTTGTTATCAACTTAACTTCAATAGTGTGCTGGTTTGAGTCTCTTGTGGACCCCAGAAAATTATGCTCTTAAATGGAAACTATTGTGAACCACTGATTAGATTAGATCAGTTAAGTGCCCATGTAAGTGGAAAGGGTGAGTTTGCCCTAGCACTTGAAGAGGGGAACTTTCCTCCCTATTGTTCAGGGAAAATGCTACCATCTGTAGCTTTAGAGAGGGTAGAACACATCCTCTGGTGATTGGGGAGAAATAGATTGCCAACTCATTGTTCTGAGGGGTGGGTGTATGTCCTGGAATTGGGAAGAGTGTGATCATCACCCCAGTTTTCTGGAAGGGCAAGGCATAGAGTTTGGTGGCCACCTAGATGTGTAATATGAGTAGAGCCAAGTAGACGGCTACTGGGCAAGCCCTTCTAAGGGGTGGGAGCCTCACTCTATGAGGCCCCAAGGAGAAGAAACTGTCATTCACTGGGTGACTCTTAAATTTTGAAAAAAAAATGGAATATGTCCTGTAGGTTTTCAGAAATGTTTGGGACCTGTAATCCCTATTTTCTTTCCAAGTTCTCCCTATGGCAATGGAAACGTGTATTCTATGACTGTCCTTTCTTTGTATATTAGAAGCAGATAACTTGTTTTCTAAATTTCACAGTCTACAGCCAGAGGCAAATTTTGCCCCAAGACAGACTGCATGCCTATAACTGATTTGATGAGATTTTCTACTTAGCCTTGTGAATGAAATGATTTAAGGCTTTTTAAAATATTGTGATTGAATAAATGTATTTTGCATATGGAAAGAACATGTATCTCTAGGGTCCAAAGGGTGGAATCTACTGGTATGATTCTTTTGTGGACCCCAGGAAATTCCGTTCTTAAATTGAACCTATTGTGAACCTTTTATTAGATTAGCTTTAATTGTGGGACCCATGGTCAGTTTTCTTCTTCTTAGAGTCCTTTATAAATGGAGCACAGAAAACCTGCAGGCACACAGGAAAAAAACTAACAGAGATAGATAGAATCCAGGATAGATGAACAGAGCCACCGTTATGCCCTCTCATGTGCCTGATGACTCACAGCTGCAACTTGATGATGCCTAGATTTGGACACTTGCACAGCCCCAGAACTTTAAGTTTTTAACTTAATAAATTCCCATTACAAAAGTCAACCATTTCTGGTATATTGCTCCTAGAAGCCTTTAGCAAACTAAGATTAACAGCATTCATAAAAACTGTTCCTATACTTCTATGTTCCCCTACATTTTTGTTGTATTTTTTTACAAATTAGGTCTTTATACGGTGTTTATCCAAAACCATTTTTTATCATTATTTTATTAAATTTGCATTTTAGAAATTTTAGGAATTGGAATTACATACCAAAATATAGAATGTAATAATACTGGTATTTATAATTACCCATATGGTTACCTTTACTCTAGTGTCCTTTCTTTTCAGTCTGAAGAACCTCCTTTAACATTGTTTATAAGGCAGGTATAGGGGTGACAAGATGTCTCAGCATTTATTTATGTAGGAATTTCTTAACCACTTCCCCATTTTGAAATTCAGTCTTGGGGAACATATAATTCTTGGCAATTGTTTTCTTTCAACACTTTATTTATATTGCTTCCTGCTGCTTTCTTGCCTCCATGACTTTTCATGAGAAATAGTACTTAATCTAATGGGGATTCCATTGTACATAGCATGTTGCTTTTCTCCTGCAACTTTCAGACCTTTCTTTGTCCTTGGCATTCAACAATTTGACTACTATGTGTCTGGTGATGGTTCCCTTTGAATTTTTCCAGTTTGGATTTGGTTGAACTTCTTGAAGGTATATTCTCAAGTGTTCCATTAAATTTGGGAAGTTCTGCCATTATTTCTTTGAATATTACTTCTGGCACTTTTTTCCTTTTTACTCCTTCTGGGATACTCGGAATGAGTATATTGCTATGCTTGATGGTGTCCCACAGGTCTTAGGCTATTTTTGCTTTGTCTAATTACTTTTCTTTTGTGGTTTTAGCCTGAAATGATTTCATTTGTCTGGTCTTTGAGTTCAAAGATTCTTTCTTCTGCTAGCTCCAATCTGTTGTTGAAACCCTCAAGGGAATATTGCATTTCTGCTATTGTCATCTTCAACTCCAGTATTTTTGTTTGGTTCCTTTTTTTTTTTTTTTTTTTTTTTTTATGAGAGTCCCATATTGTTCATTCAATGTTTATCTGATACCTTTCAATTCATTCTTTAAGTTTCCCTTTCTCTCTTTATACATATCCAAGATCATATTTTTAAGTCTCTGTCCAGGAGGTCCAAAGTCTGGTCCTATTTGTCAGTAGTTTCTGAATTTATATCTTGTTTCTTTATAGGGGCCATCATTTTTACTTCTATGTTTGTCTTGTTATCTTTTGTTCCACACTGTACATTTTAAAATTTAATGTGTTAACTCTTTTTTTTTTTTTTTTTGACTTTATTTTTTCTTTTTGGTGTACAGTTCTACAAGTCCTGTCTCACATTTTTTCAAATTTTATTTTACCAGGAGGTCCTGGGGATCGAGCCCAGGTCCTTCCATATGGTAGAGGGATGCTCAACCACTTGAGCCACATCTGCTTCCCAATGTGTTAACTCTTGAGTTTAGTCCTTGAACTGCCCCTTCTTTAAGTTTGTGTGCAGCTAGTGATATGATAGGGATTTCCTTGAGTGCCAGGAGCTAACAAAAACAAACAAACGAATGCAAAAAATACCTTTCACAATCTTTGCTTTAGGAATTCCGTCGTTACAGGAATCAGGATGTTCCCTCCACTTCCTTTGAAATAGACTCTTTCCCTCCAGGGTGCTCTATCATATATTATAAAGCTGATAATCATTTGTCCCAGCTCCTTTGACTTAATTGTTTCTTGCACTGCTTTAGCTGTATGTAAGCTGCTTTTGCCTGTAGGACAAGTTCTGGGATGGTGGGCCAGAGAGAGTTCCTTGGTTCAGAATTTCACCTTGCCACCTGATAGATTGACACTGACATGTAGGCATCTTGGTATGTGCATAGGTCTTACCTGCTCCTTTCAGAGCAGGGCTAGGGACACATAATGGGAGTTCAGGCTGGCTGTATACCATGCTGGGAAGGGACTAGGGATGGGATCAGCAAGGTGCCATGAGCTTCTCCTATCATTTTGTAAGCTTCATTTTCTTGATTTGTACTTGCCCAGTTACTACAACATTTAAATCTTTACCAGAGTTTTGAGGAAGATAGCTCTACCAGTTTTTGTTACTTTTTCTACATTCTGTGGGGGAACAGCACTCTGGAATATATTATGATAACACTTTCGTTGACTGGAAGTTCTAACTATGCTTTATGAAAACAAATGTCAAAAACAGTTAACTTCACCACTTTTATTATACAATCTGTTTTATTCTCCTTTTTATTAACTACATGAATGAAGCTGGTCAATAAAGCAAAAGACTATGCTTTTTCATGAGCAAATAAGTCAATCAAATGAATTAGAAACAGAAAAAATATATTAAATTTGTTTAAACCACCATTAGTCGAATAAAATTTAAGATAGTAAAATCAACAATGTTATGAAAGGCAGTTTAAATATAGCATATAGTTAAAATCATTTTACGGTCAGAATTAATTTACCATTTCATAGCCATAATTATTTCTCCTCATTAAATCTTTGCAAACAGATTATATAATAAAAGATAAACCATTAAACTGAGGGGAAAAAACTTGGAACTCTTTTTAAAGATTAAGTTTTCATTATTCTAACTAGCAATTATCATTAGTCAATATTGGAAAGTTCAAATCACCATTTAGATATATCACTTATTCCCTGTGATGCACACACACCATTTACTTACCCTTTCAACCATCTCTGTAAGTTCCCTGTTTCTCACATCAAAATCAGGTACATTCAGATTTGCTATGCATTCTCTGCAATATTTATTAGAGTGAGTCACTTCATTCCATTTGAATTAGAAGTTGTTTAGCTTGAAAATGTCTGCCATGTATCATGGTGTAGTTGACTACATTTATTCAACTACTCTGATTCTTTTGACCCAATGGGAAAATTATGAATCTAGGTTATTGTTTGAATTGACCCAGGCCCTTCCCACTGCCATACAACATTAAATTCACTGCTTCCTAGCATCCCAACTCTAATCAATATGGTCACTTTGTGTTAAATTGAAAAAGATGCCTTCCCTCAAAGCAGTTTATTGGATTGGGCATGAAAATGTCTCTAAAAGCTATGTCTACCCGTGATGACTACAGTAAGAATATACCCACTAAACTAGTACAGATCACAAGGTGCATAGTCATACATCTCCCAGCCTCATTGAAGTCCTTCTAGATTCCCCATTTGGCAACTGCACCTCTCCCATCCTCAATATGCTCACTCCCTCTCTCTTTCTTCCTTTATTCTCATTAGAGATTGTGTCACTTACCAGAAGCACCCTTTTGTACCATCTCTGGACTTCAGAAAATCTCTAATCCTATAAATTGTTAGACTATCTTGCCTATCCAATATCAGAAGTACTCGTTTTATCCAATGCTTTTCTAAAGTTGTAGCTATGCCTTTACATATTGTAAGAAATAATTTGCATTCTCTATCATTCATAAGACAAACCATCTCACTCTCTTCAACTAGTCAGTCTCAAATTATCCGCTTTTTTGTTTCCTTTGACTTTAGACGAAACCCACACAACTCTGTTTTCTCCTGCACTTAAAATCTATATCCTTTGTTTTTCCTATAAATTCTTTGATTCATGTATATAACCACAATTTCCCTGCCATATCCATTCATGCATAATTATCCAATTTAGCATGAAAAGAAAAAACTACATAAAGAACCAAATTAAAGATCATAACCTTTGAGTAGCTGGAGTATTACTTTTAAGAATATTGCAGCTCACTTTATGGCACCAGCATTCATATATAACTTCAGGACTATCAAAGACAAACACTCCTCATAAAAGTTTGTGTTTTTATAATCCTTTAATAACAACATATATTGTAATATGTTCTTTATAGAGAAAAACAATAAAATTACCTACAAATTGTGAAGGCTGAGGCATAATTCTCTTCAGTTCATTGTGACATTCTTTACCTCCTTCCTAATTCCTGAAGTTACTTTTATTTTCCTCTTAGATAAAATCTGATCATGCTCTCCTCTGAATCTCCACTTCATTTTTAATTTCCTTTATGGGAATCTGAATGTCCCAACAGTATTTAATTTATCTTGATAATTTTTCTTATATTGTTCACATATTTCTGACATAAACAATGCCTGGGTCATATTTTTATTAGCTTTTTAATACAGCATATAGCAGATGCTCAATTAATATTGTTTGTGTGTGTATGTATTTCCAATAAATTAATCAAGTCTTAAAGAGTTATGCTGGCTCTTCCCTTTCTGTAAATAGATGAAACCTCTGGGATATGCACAGGCATCAAGAATTTATAAGCAACCAAAAATTGCTATTTTTGATTTGAGGTCTTGAATGATTGACTATCAGTGAAATCAATGATATGCTACAACATACTCTTTATGTTAAGGATTTTTAAGAAGTGTTTAAGATGGACATTCCATGAGACAAAGTTTGATATAGCAAAACCTGTCTTCCTGTGTCTGCTCAGTTGATGATAAAAATGCAAATTGATATAAAAATAAAGAATATGGCAAATGTCTATATATCTAAGCCCCAGTTCTTTTAACTGCATTATATCCTATGAAACTGTGAATCTCTACTCATTTCACTGGAGGAACAAAATAATATACTTTCTCAGCTCAAAATTTTGAATGCTATCTCTTCTATTTTACTATCTCTAGAGAGATGTCAAATTAATGTAAAAAGGAAACTAATTGAGAATGAGAAAATTTTATAACAGGGAAATTAGATGTTTAGTCAAAAGATAGCTGCATATCATATTTAAAATACATATTGCATAGTCTATAATACCTTGATAAGCAAACATTTTTTAATAAATTATAATATTGTAGCTATCTTTGAGATAGTTCATTAAAATTTAAGTTCTGTGGCCCTGACATCTCTATTTAATGAAAATATCTATTGAGATGGACTGAAAATGTGCATTTTAATAATCTTCACAGGTGATACAGGTGTTCACTGATTTTTTCAAATCAAATTTCTTAAAATATAACTTACATACAATAAATTACACATATTTTAGGTCTGTAGTTCAAAGAGTTTTGTCAAATAAATGCAATCATGTAAAGACCCCCCAAATCAAGAAACAGAACATTTTCAACACCTAAAAAAGTTTCCTCATTCTTTTCAAATAAATTCCCATCCACCCTCAGTGTGGAGTATGTTAGAACAACAGTGCATCGTGGAAACAGAGGTTCAGGACACAACAGAAACTTTCAGCAAATGATTCCTTTATCATACAGAATAAAGAGTCCAGAAAGGGCACATCTCCTTATCACTTAGTACAGAGTCCACAGGGAAGGGGAAGAAGTCCCATCAGTTCCGTCCCTTTGGTGGTCAAAAACTGATCAGGGTAGGGTCAGTAGATGATGGCTCAGCACGCCCCACTTCACACAGTAGAAGTGAGTCCATTGTACACTGTTTGAGTGTGGTTTTTAATCCACCTTGGGGAGAGAGGACACTGCCACTGAGAATTCATGATCTGATAAGCATCTGGGGCTTCCTATTCCAAGTTTAGGGGTCTAAGGTCTGGCTGGGCATTTTAAATAGACTTAACATCTCCCTGAGTTGGTGCAACAGCACACAGTAGAAAAGTAGGGGGCAGGGGAGCACAAGGCCAGAGGATGGCGGCTTAGTGAGTGCTTGTAACCTCACAGGAGAGGTAGATGAGAATAGTTGAGGTTTGGACAATGGCCGATGGCAGCTTAAAAGACAACTGCAACTTCCCTAACACTCAGCTCCAGGCAACTACCGATCTGATTTTTACTACTGAGAAGCTTGCTTGCTCTAGTAGTTCATATAAATGGAATCAGTTATGGACTTTACTTGTTTGACATATAGATATTGGTGATTCATTGATGTGAATATAAATAATTTGTTAATTTTTATGCTGGCCATATTTCATTGTTTGAATATATCACAATTTTTATATCCACTTCCAGTTGATGGATATTTGGGTTCTTAAAAGATTGAAGCTGTTTGGAGGAAAGTGGTTATGAACATCAGTGTACATGTTTTGGGGTAGACATATTTTCAGTTTGGGGGGTTAATTCCTAGGGGTAGAAATTTTGGAGTATACGGTAAGTGTGAAGCAGGCTAATTAGGAAATCAATAAATGGATCTAGAACCTGGCAGAAAAACTGCCACCATTAAACACATGGGCATCGGTACCCCCAAGATGGCTGCTGGAAGAACTTGGGAGATTCTCCCACTCAGAATGAGAGTTCCTCCGGAAGCCAAGAGCAGCCCCGAAGATTCTCCAAGGGCCTTATCATTGGGCCCTCCCAGGGGATTTATGGGTGGGATAATCAATCAAAAGAGCAAACTGCTGAGACTCCTTCCCTGTCATTAGCAAAGGGGCATAGTAAATAATGGTTCAAAAAGCAAGTACAGAGGCGGAACCAGCCCTTTCTTGCCTTTTGACCCTTGCTCTTGCCTTTACCCCCCTGTTCTTTCTTTCTATTCCTGGTTCCTACCTTCTTCCCCCTTGCATGGAACAAGATGCAAGTAAAACCTGGGCATTTATAATCTGTAATGGAGAATTGTAGTCTGTAAATCAGCCCTCTTTATCACTTTCCAGCCCCTTTCCTGTCTATCTGGGACTCATGATCTGTTATATTCTCCCATTTCTCTTCTCACCATTCCTTAATAAATTACTTGCTTAACTAACCCAGCTTGATCTTGAAATTCATTCTTATAGCTTAGCCAAGAGCCTAGAGAAAATCTGGCAGCAAGTGTACACTAACTTTATAAGAAACTACCAAAGTATTTCCAAAATAATTGTCATATTGCATTTCCAGCAGCAATGTATGAATATCCCATTTGGCCCACATTCTTTCCAATAATTGATATGGTCAAACTTTTTAAATTTTAGCTTTTTTAGTGCTTCATATTAATATCTTTTTGTGCTTTTAATTTAAATTCAACTGAGAATTAATAATGTTAAACATATTTTCTTGTGGAAACAGTCTGTTCCCTTGTCTTCTATTTTCCAGAAGAGTTTGTATAGAATTAATATTATTTCTACTTTAAATGTTGACATAATTGGTCATTAAATCCATTTGGACCTTGTAAAGTTAATAATACAAACCTTTATAGCACCTGCGGACTGCCTACTCCTCCAATCCAATTCAATTCTGACTCTTAACCAGTAGAGTTAGGCCAGATTCTACAAGTTAAGGGCAATCTTCTGCAAGATTGTTGTCAGGCACTCAAGTTTGGGGCACAGGTTGCCCACACTTCTGACCAAGTGGCAAAAAATTGGGGGTTCCCACCCTCTTTTCAGGTTTGATAATTTGCTAGAGACTCACAGAACTCACAGAAATGCTATACTTATGATTATGGCTTTATTATACTAACAGGATACAAATAAAAGAAGAGATACATAATTTGAGTTCACAGAGGGTCTCAAAAGCAAGCTTCCACAACCTCTCCATATGGAGTCAGAAATATAACCCTTCCAGCATGGCAGTGATGTACGTTCTCAAACATGGATATTCCTAGTGGCTTCCAGCATCCCACGTTTATAAGAGGTCTTATTAAGAAGGCATGATTGATGGAAGCAATGCCCATGTGTGTTGTGGCAGACAAAATTTAGATGATGAAAAACCCAAGCGTGCACTCAGAGAGGCAGAAGAATAAAGTTTTATTACGTGCGGGCCCAGAGGAGAGTCAAGTCTCCAAAAAATCAGAGTGCCCTGTCTTAGCTTTCATAAGTTTATATAGGGACTTCAAGTGGGCAAATTCCTAAGCAAGTGGTCAGGCAGGGGCTACAAAAGCAAAAGGTGCAAGTTTAGCTTATCTTCCTAAAGCAGAGAGCTATTAGGAAGGAAAAGAGTCATTATCTGTTTAGAGTTGTAAATTCCAGTTGAAAGGGGCAGGTGCAGAGTGCTTATCTTTCTAAAGATATGGATTCCAGGAAGAAAGGGAGGAAAGGAGAAAGGGATGAGGGGTGCTTATCTTCCTAAAGCTGTGGGTTTCTGCTGGGGGGGGGAGCGGGGGCGGCGGTTAGGGCTGCTGCACTTCCTTTATCTCAAAAGCAAGCTTCCACAACCTCTCCATATGGAGTCAGAAATATAACCCTTCCAGCATGGCAGTGGTGTCGTTTCTCAAACATGGAAATTCCTAGTGGCTTCCAGCATCCCATGTTTATAAGAGGTCTCATTAAGAAGGCATGATTGATGGAATCAATGCCCATGTGATTAAACTCAATCGGCAGCCTCCTCCCCTCCCAGAGGTGGGACTGATATGACCTGGCTCAAAACCCTAATGCCCAACCTGGTTGGTCTTTCTGGTGTATCCAGCCCCCGTGCTAAAAGTTCAGGCATGGTTGCCCCCTCCCTGCCATCTCATTAGCATATGAAGGATCAGATATGGTCCAAGGCCCTCCAAGAAGGGCAAAAGACATGCCTATCATGAGATATTCCAAAGATTCAGAGGTTGCTTCCACAGGAACTGAGGGCAAAGATCTGCCACACTCTTCATTACATTGCAGGCTTGAAGTTTACTTTGGAAAGATTTTAATTGCAAATTCAATTTATTTAGTGCATTTAGACTCTCTATTTTGGACAGTGTTAGTTTTAACTCTAACAAAATTTGACAAAAGTCTCAATTAACAAATTAAGTAGTCCAATTATTTTGTCTTTGCAATTGTATTTAATATCTTGACCATTCATTCCCCTTTTCACAGACTTTCTTTTTTCACTTTTCATCATTCATCTCTAGGTCATGATGCACATTCAGCTTCAATCGCCTCTTAAATTCCTTCTCTGGCTCTAGTGTCTTTAATATTCCAGTCCAATATGGATTCAATGTCTAGGTAGATTATTTTTAAACATATTTTGATTGGCCTTCTGACCAAAGCTTTAAGCAGTTTCATACTTCTAACTGCAATAAGGTACATTCATCTGCCTGGCATTTTCACTATTCGAATCTGGATTTGTACCTCTTTTAGCTTAAGTTCCTCTGATTTCAACATGTACTTCCTTTGCCAATTAAAAAAAAAAAGTAATTCCAGTAGTTATTCATATGTTTATCACATCTCACTTTATCCTTGCAATTTCCCCTGTTGGACTGCTACTTTCTTTTAGATAAAATGCAAGATGCTCAGTTACATTTGAATTTAAGAAAAACAATAGATGATTTTAGCATAAGTATGCTTACACAATATCACCTATTGTGTGGGTTAAGGTTTGTCCCCCACAAAAGATATGCTAAAATCCCTACCCCCAGGACCTCAAAATGTGATCTTTTTGGAAATATGATCTTTGCCGAGGTAATTAGTTAAGATGAGGTTATACTGGGGTAGGGTAAACTATTAATGCAATCTGACTTGTGTCCTTAAAAGAAGAGGAGGAACTCAAAGACAGAAACCTACAGGGCAGTCTTTGTGAAGATATGAAAGGGACCCTCATGAGTTCCCTGGTTTCTTTTTGCCCAGTGCAGAGACTTAGAATCAACACCAAGGTTTGATCACACAAGTGAAAGAGTTTATTAAGCCGGCAGAGGTCTGAAGACAAAGTCTCAAATCAGCCTCCCTGAACAGCAGAAGTAGCAGCATTATATTGGCTTGTGTAAGGGAGGAGTGCAAGGGGTTAGATTATAAGATTGACAGGTAGGGAGGGGTTGCAACTTGTGCATGCTATATAGCATTATGTGCTTTAACATGCTTGGCCACACATTGCATGTACAGAAAATGGTGTCTAAATCTCACCCAGAGGTGGAGATTTATAATGAGCTAAAGTCCTGCTAAGTTCATTCTACAACGCTTTCTGCTGAAAACTGGAAAGTTCTAGTTTGTGGGTATATTCATTTTGCAGTTACCTTCTGACTGAAGCTAATAAATACACTCTATCTTTGGTTAGTTAGTTATTGCTGCAAAGCTAAGATGAGTTTAAAAGGGCCTAATAGAGGAAGACAGAGGTTGGGTGGGGGTAGGTTTTACAAGTTGTCCTTAGAGATGGAGGCAGAGATGGGAGTTATAGAGCTACAAGATGCCATGGAATGCCAAGAGTTGCTGGCCACAGCCAGAAGCTAGGAAGAGACAAGAAACAATCTTTCCTTGGAGCCATCAGAGAGATTATGACTTCTAACCTTCAGAACTGTTAGACAATAAATTTCTGTTTTTTTGTTTTCTTTTTTATTGTTTGTGATAATGTGCTACAGCAAGTTTAGGAAACCAATACAGCCTGAAACATACTTATTATAATAAATTATCGGTTGTTTATCTGAAATTCAAATTTAATTGAGTATCCTTTATTTTTTATTTTTGCTAAATCTTGGAAACCTATTTAAATCACAACCTATTTTTATGTCCAGATTAATACCTCCTATAAACATCTTCCACCTCTTTGCTAATAATCACATTCATCTCTGAACACCTTCCTACATTCTAGAACCTCTGATTTTACAATTAACTCTGCATAAAAATAAATATGTACGTGATATTGAATGCATATATTTTTAATTCACATCGCTTTCACTAACATCCAAAGGCAGAAATTTCATCTTATGTATTAGGTTATTTTCCCAGTACATATTAGTTGTGATCTAAATCCTTTTTTGTTAATACGTTGTATCCCATTTTGTTCTTCATTGTACATCAGATGAATATTTTCCAGAAAGAACATCGGCTGTGTTCTAATGCTTCAAATTAAAAGAAGATGATCAATTTTAAATTTAAACAAAACATAGAAGCAGAGTACAAAAGACCTTCTTTCTAGTCTATCATGAACTTTGTTGTACTATATAATCTTCTCATAGACTACTTCTCTCTCTCTCTTATTCTTTCTTGCTCTCTTAATCTATAAACTATTACACTTTTCTTGGAATATAGCATTTACTCTTCTAACTCACCAACTAATTATTTATAATACTGACATGTCTTCTATTGTGTGTCTAGCAACTTTTTTTCCTAGAGAAATTTATTGGATTTTCTGCAGACTTATCGAGATCAAAATGCCCTAAGCATTTTCATATTTCCATCAAAACAAAGTGTGTTTTTTACTCTATAATCCTGATAAAATTAGTGGAAGGTTTTGTTTTTTGGAATCAATTTTTAATCATTCACACTTTCCCTCACATCCCTTGCATAGTCAATGTCCACGTCCTTCTTTATCCCCACATTATTCCCTATTTTATCTCCACGCTCTCTTTTTCAACATGACAATTAGTTTTTTTTTTTTTTTTTAAGATTTATTTATTTATTTATTCATTTATACCACCCCCCCCCCTTGCTGCTTGTGCTCGCTGGGTCAGTTAACCACGCCGGGCGGGGCGGCCTTGCCTTCACCAGGATGCCCCGGAACCGAACCCCCGGGGCCTCCCACATGGTAAACGGGAGCCCTACTGATTGAGCCACAGCCGCTTCCCCCGACAATTAGTATTCTAATACGTGTCTTCCTTTTCTTTCTTCTGGGTTGTTGCAATAGTCTTCCAAATGCTCCTTCAACTCTTGTCTTTCTTCTCTTAAATCTATATATTTTTAGAGCAGCTAGTGGCATCTATTTAGAAGTATAGCTGATATTTCAAAGCACTGATTAAAGCTTTCACTGATTTTTCAGGGCATACACGAGGAATACAGTCTACTCAGCATATACAAAGCCTCCTATGAACACAATCTGCATCTACAACCACAGATTCATTATTCCTTGCCTCACAGTTACCTTTCTGCAGAAGTTGATTTAAGTTACATGTCCTGCCCTGAATCCATGACTTTGATCATGATCTTTCCTGCCTGGAATGCTTTTTCCTCACTTCTACTCATTGTTAACTTAAATTCTTCCTTCAAGGTTCTGTTCAGGACTAATGCTCCTATGCTTTTCATGAATTCCCGGGTTCTCACTATTGTCCATAATCTGCATTCACATACCATCCTATAAAAAACTCTGTATCAATATTTTTTGAAGTATATAGAATGTCTCTGCATTTGTTTTGTTTGGTTTTGTTTTCTTCTTTAGAATCAATACTCCTTCAAGACAGGGGAACTGTCTTCTTCACTTTATATTTCTATGACCCATTTGATGAAACTGGGCCATCTTGTCTGAGTAAAAGAAACCATGTCAGGAAATATCAAGTAATAAAAGAGAGGAAAAGAATGGAGTCTGATGATAGAGTTTAAAAACCATGTGTTGCATACTTTAGACACTTTCAAGGCAAATGGTGAACCCGGTAAAATATTGTGGGTAGAAAAATATAGTTTTAGACTTCACAGATATGAAAACCATTTTGTTTACAACTGGAAATGTGGAAAACTTATTGAAATGAAATATATCATTGTCACTTAATGAGAGGCACACTTTAGAATTTTATATATGCATAGAATTGTCTTTTAGAATCTTGGCTTTAAAAAAAAATAAAGGGTAATAAATCATGTCATGTTTCCTGGTTTCAACAATCTGAAATGAAATAATTATATTTTGAAATGCAAAATTGTAGTTTCAAAAATAAAGATATTTGATGAATAAAATGGTATTTAATGACATTTCCTGATAATTAATCCTTTTCCCCTAAATGACAAAACCCATAAATAAAAAAAAAATAAAATCAATAGAACTATAGGATCGTTTGATGATTTTAAGAGCTCTTTGAATAAGTGATCCTATCTTTATCAATTTTTAAAACACATTTCCTTAGATGTCAACTTAAAGATTCTGGAAACCTAGATTTATATGTGGATATTGGCATCATGTTTAATGAAATTATAAAGATTTGAAACTTATTAAGAATTGTAAGACTTTATCTGACAGACATAAAAAATGATCATGTCTAACTTGTAAAAATAATAATAGAAATTATGTATATAAATACTTTCTGTCCAAGAGAGATTCAAATGCTATTTTATTCTATCTGTTCAACAAACCTAATCACAGTGAAGGATGCTATGGTTGAGAAAACTTCATTAATCTAAAGTGAGATAGCTGATAATTGACATTTGAAAACAGCTTTATCTAGTGTCAAAGCATGTTGATGCTCTTACCTTATCGCCCTGATGCCTTCCATGCATTCTATTTTTAAATGGAAGCAACTTGTGAGTTTCTTATTGGACAGCTAGATAAATCCCAGATCTTTAAGTTCAATACCAAGGAAACTAACTTTTTCTGCTACCTATTAGTATCATCAGAAAACTATCATTGAAGCTTCTCTTACATTCTCAGCATTTTTCTCATGTAATGAAATATCTTTTCACCCAAACTTTATTCCCTTTTAGAGTGATAAAATCAGGAAAATAAACATAGCTTGTATAAGTCAGTCCTCAATTAAGATGAATTCCCATCAGCAATTTTTAAAAGCTATCTTCATTTACTCTTCCAAGTGCTTCTAAAACCTCTAAAATGGTCATTTATTTCCTTAGTCACTAACAGTAATCTAGGCAATGTGTCTTTTTCAACTGCCAATAATACTGATTTATATGTTCTCTTTGGAGAATTCCTTGTTACAATCAAATGGCAATTTTATTTCATTGAAGAGTAACTTGCTGAAAATTAATAGAATTTGTTTACTCTCAGCTTTATAGAACATTACATACTTTTGGCAAAAATGTGATTTAAAGGGGAAAGATACATTTTACTTACAAACCCTATGCAGACAGTCAGTTTGTGAGACAAATACTATCTACCTGTAAACTTCAAAATCATTTAGTTTTACAATTGTGGAAATAAGACCTTTTAGAATGATAAGTTGATGGTGTTTTTGGATGCTCAGAGTATTTTTTTTTTTAATTTCAAATTCTGGGCCTATAACACATAACCTAAAAGTCCAATTACTTTCCAGTAACATGTTTGAATCATTAAGCATGGGCCTGAAAGAAGTATAGAAATTCTATATTTATCACTTATAAGAACGTTGTCCATTCGTTATCAGTCTTTATATGTAGGTGCTTTCCACAAGAAAGTTTATAAATTCAGAAGTGATATGGTGGAAAAGAACTTATTCCAAGAAATTCCCAATGTAATAGATTTAATATGACAGAAAAATGCATATATTTTGGTTTCAATACTGATTAGATGTTAATGACAGTTGAGAGGAATCAATATGACAATTCTGTTAAATTCTAGTTCTTACAGTAAATATTCTTTCACATGGAACAGGGGAAGGGCTGGAGGAAGAAATAGGTGAACTCTAGGGACTTGTAAGTATGGGGTTAAAACTGTGACGGTGGGAATATTCTTTTAGCAAATGGCGGGGGGCAGGGAAGGATTATTGGTGCAGGGTGTCGGTTGTGGGATATGTGGGAAAAGGCTACCAGGAGCATGATTCTATACAATATGTAAGTGTTCATTTTGTCATAGGTTGTTTCTCAGTGGGTGGAAACACACACAATAAACAAGAAAATAATAAACTCTCATCCCGGGGAGTCTTGCTAGGTTCTCAATTACAGGGGCAAGAATCTCTCAAGAACATAGGCAGTGCCTAATAAAAGAAAACAGACCAATATCTCAAGCCCTCAATATTAATGCATGTAACTATGAACATTTCTCTTAAAAAATTGTAACCTAGTGGTTACCATGGGTTCTGAGGGGAGGGGGAGGGAAGAATGGATGGAGCATGGGGCATTTTTAGGGTATTGGAATTGTTCTACATGATCTTGCAATGACAGATACAGGCCAACATGCATTTTGTTAGAACTTATAAAAGTGTACAGTACAAAATGTAAAACATTGACCATGGTTAGTGGCACTGTTTCTATATGTGTTCAGCAATTGTAACAAATGTACCATACTCATGCAAGATGTTATAAATAAAGGAAAATGTAAGAGTTCGAGGGAGGTATATGGTAATCCCCCATATTTTCCATGTGATTTTTCTGTTACTTAAAACTTCTTTGAAAATAAAGTGAAAAAGGTAAAACACCGGGGGAATATATAAAAGAAATTGTCACTGCACAGGAAAGAGAACAGATTTTATGGGAATGAAAGATACAATGCCAATTTTTTTTTACAAAATGTTATATATTTTTAAAATTTTATTTTTTAATTTTGTATTTTTTATTATTTTTATTTATTTATTGGCTTTGTTTTGAGTGAGGTCTTGGATTGTGGAAGAGTAGCAGCTGTGGCAGGGAAGGATCACTGGTGTGGGGTGTTGGTGGTACAGGGATGTGTGGGGATGGGTGGACCTGGGGCATGCCTCTATGGAATATGAATGTGTTCAAGTTGTCATGGGGTGTTGTCTGGGTGAGTGGAGATCCACACAATAATCAAAAGAATATTGAATTCCCGTCCTCAGATTCCTGCTACATTTCTATCTTCAGGAATCCTGCTACATTCTCTAATAGAGTGTCAAGAATCCCTAGAGTAAATTAGCAGTGCCTAGCAAAAGGGGACAGACCAATATGCCCCTTCAGTATGCCCATCAATATGATATTGATGTTTGTACTTAAGAGCTTTGTTCTTGTGAAATTGAAACAAAGCCTAGTATTATATATTGCCTAAGAGTTACCTCCTGAAAGCCTCCTTGTTGCTCTAATGTGGCCTCTCTCTAAGCCAAATTTAGCATATTAACTCACTAGATTACCCCATGCATGGGACATGACTCCTTGGATTGATTCTCCCTGGCACTGAGGGATTCTTACTCAGTGCCAACTAGCGATGCATTTGGAAAAAGACTCTGACCAAAATGGAGAATATTAAATACAAAAGAGTTTTTACAGCTAAGAGATTTCAAAGTGACTCAGGAGGTCATTCTACAGATTATGCTTATGCACAGCTCAGGAGGATCTCACTGCCTGCCACAGTAAGCATTGCCTCAAGCAAGGGTGCCTCCCGAGGGCTCTTGAGACACCTAGACACTATAGGCAGGTAGGGCAGACAACCCCAGGAAATCAACAGCCTATCATTGGGCCTTATCTTAAAATACATGATAACCTACCCCTCCAATGTATTAGAGTTGGACTCACTTAATTTTCCTACATATGGTTGTTATGTCCCTTTTTATTTGAACCTATAATTAGCATTATACCCATTAAACATGTGTCCCAGAGACTTAAATCTTCTGGCTGTTCATATGCCAGTTGAGCCTTGAATCTCAGCATAGTTGAAGCCAACAACTACCTTCTAATTCATCAGACTCACCCAGGACAACTAACAAATGGATGATGTTGGACAATGCCCATCCCAAAAAACTAAGGGTCTCTACAACTGCAAGCAAGACAGTTCCACCCATCTGCCCAATGGAATCTAAGCCCCCTCTCAACCAGAAACAGAGTGGGCATCAACATCCACAAATCCTCAAAATTGAGGATGAACAATCATAAGGGGGCATTACACCTATGGACTAAAGTAGACTTATTATTATTCTAGTATTGGAAGAACTTGTAACATTGATATAAAGTCAGTGGCCACCAGAGGTTCTGAGGGGAGGCAGAGGGAAGAGTAGGTATAACATGGGGAATTTTTGGAACATTAGAATTGTTCTGCATGACATTGCAATGATGGATACAATCCATTATACATTTTTTCCAAACCTATAAAATTGTGTGGTGCAAAATATAAACCATCATGTTAACTATAGACCATGATTAGTAGCAATGCTTCAATATTTATTTATCAATTGCAACAAATGTATCACACTAGTGAAAGATGTTGTTAATGAGAAAAAGTGTAGGATGGGGAGAGTGTGAGGTATATTGGAATGCCTTATATTTTCAATGTAATATTTATGTAATCTGAAGCTTCTTTAAAGAATAATAAAAAATAATAAATAAATAAATAAAATATTTCTTCTTTTAGAGAGGGATTAATTTACAATTATGGGAATTGAATTAAACTTTTAACATCATTGCTTTTCATAGAATACAACTAAGTAAATTCAATTATTCAAAAATCCAATGGACGCATATAACTATCAAACTTACTTCTGTGTAGGCCAATTTATATTATATTTTCCAGGTTTTGATTCATTTTCTTTAAACTGCATTTAAAAGTTTTTTTTTTTAAATCCATAAAGCATAACCTCATAAGACTCCAAAATGATTTAATATCTTGCAGTAGTATGGCTCAATAAGTGGGCATTTGCAACCAGATAATGAGTAACAGGAAAGTTTAGAGGTCACTGAAAGTAAATTACCTGACATTCCTCCCTGTTTGTAGTCTAACCAGGCAAAAGACTCCTTGAACATAGCAACTGAAGACCTTGGGGCATGAGTACCCTATTGGATTCTATGTCAGGTCAAGCAAAGCTGTAATGAACTCTAAGCAGTACACACCAGACATGACAGAAGACCTAACTTTGAATCACAGTATTAGTTTTCTGTCATCTAATCCCATACTAAATGACACTTGTTTTTTCAAAGTCTTTAAATGATTGATAGTCTGGTATTTTAAAATACTCAGAAGGAATTCTGAACTATAGCTCCTCTAGCTGACTATATGTATTAAAAATCAGGCACTTTTCTTTTCTCTTACTCTCTCTTAAGAAATATTGAATGTGTGTCTTTGGCAAATTACATATCATATATGTTATTTCAGAACACTGGATTGTTAGAGAAGCTGACTAATATGAAAATAACTATTATTTACTTGGTGTATAAATATGGATACTTAAACTGTGCATGTACTACATTATATGTATATCGTAAAATGATTTAAGAAATTTACATTTTTATTATAAAACCATTTTCAAAGAAAAATAGAAAAATTTATACAGGCAATATTCATATGTGCCCATTGCCTAGATTTAATTGTTAATTTTTTGCCATGTTCGTTCATTTATACACACATGCACACATAAATTGAAGAGCTAAAATATTTAAGGTAATTTATGGATATAATGCTTTGTCTCAAATCTTCAACATGTATACTCAAAGTAAAAAGATGTTTTTGTTTGTTTGTTTTTTTTACTTAACCACAGTTCAGTCATTATGTTAACAAAATCAACAATAATTCCCTAATATTATCTGGTATACATTCCATTTCTAATTTCAACTTTTAATGCAATCAGTGACCACAAATTTCATTTGGTTGTTATGTCTCTTCAGTCTTTTTAATTTAGCATAGTTCCTGCCACCAGCATCACCCCTTGTTTTTTAACATATTGGTTTGTTGGAGAGACTAGGGAACTTATCTTGGAAATGCCCCAAATTCCAAATTTTTCTTACTCTTTTAAATGGTTATTCAATAATGTCCTATATTATCTGTGTTTCTGTAAACTTGAAATTAGTTCCAAACAAGTGGTTAGATTCCCTTGAAGGTTTTGTCAAGAATGTGTCACAGATAATAATTAATACCAAGAGACACATATATGATTTTATCTCTC
Source organism: Tolypeutes matacus (assembly GCA_026826555.1). Lineage (NCBI taxonomy): Eukaryota > Metazoa > Chordata > Mammalia > Cingulata > Chlamyphoridae > Tolypeutes > Tolypeutes matacus. The sequence continues at coordinate 8,950,544 of JAKSZT010010858.1, read as the reverse complement.
CATTGCACTGTTACCATTTTCTGTTTACAGTTTATAATACATGCTATGACTTTGGAGTCCTGTAAATATCAGATACTTACCAACACTACCTGTTGGCTTTAATATTTACCGATGATTCACTATTTCATTGTGGTCCATTGGCAATTTTCAAACTCTATTGTTCAATTTACTTTTATCAACTGGCATTATTCAGCAAGTATTTGGTTTTCTGGCTCTCTGGAGTAATTTGTACACTTCTAATGAAATGGCAGAATAAGAGTTTACCTATTTCTTTAACTCCAATTTTCAGAGGAAGAAACTGACATATCAGGGTAAACTAATTGTGATAAGTGGTTATATTTGCTTTTGCTGTTGTTTTGTCTTTGTCTTTTTTGAGTTTAATTATGGATTCATAGATTTGGGTTTATTCTGTGCATTTCAATCAATTGCAGTCATTCATAATTTTATGCTTCAGTTTACGCAAATTGAGAAATTATCGGATCTTCAAGATGACCCCTGTATCCATTTGAGCGAATCCCTTAGTCTTTGGATTTTTTGCATCTTGAGAATCATAAAATCTTATGATCACTGTTTACATGATCAGTGTTAGGACTAGAATCAGCAATTATCACAAAGACCCTTTTTTTCTTTTTAGAGGAAACCCCAATAGCTTCTGGTTATGGTGTTCATTGCTACTGGGGCATTGCTTCTGGATATCTTCAGGGAACAGAGATATAAAATAAGCTTCAATAAATTGATATATAAATAAATTTCAGTAAAATTGACTTACTTTTAATATTTGATATTTATAAAGCATATTTAATATTGGATACTTTTATATAGCTATGAAGTTTCAATTTCCTTTTATTTTATATTTCACATAAAATCATGCTTCTTAAAATTTTAATATTGGATTTAACTTGGATATATAAGATAAATCTATTCCTATAATCATTAAAATCACTGAATGAAGTTTAAAATTTCTTTGCTGTTGGTGTCCAGTGAATGTAATACTTTCTATGGTCACTTGTATTATTATATTATCAATTCACATAGTTTTATTAGTTGCAGTTCATATTTCGAGCTTTGCTTTTTTAAAAAATGATTATCTGGGGTTTATTCTGGGGGTGTAAGCCTGGTTCAGTATTGAAAAATCAATCAAAGTATTTCATCATCTCAACAGAATATATGATCATCTCAATAGATGAAGAAAAAGCATTTGAAAATATTCAGCATTCATTCATGATAGAAACAAAAGCTACAGTGTTCTCAGAAGACAGGAATAGAACTTTTTCTACCTGATAAAAAACCACTTATTAAAAACCTAAAGGTAAAATCATACTTAAAAGGGAATGACTGAATACATTCCCCCCTAAGATTGGGAACACATTAGTAATATCTACACTCACAATTTAATTCAAAATAGAAGTGTAGGTCTAAGCAAGCACAATGGGGCAAGGTAAACTAAAAATGAGCAAACAAGTAGAAAATCAAGAATTTAAAATGGCTTGATTCACTATCCATGTTTGCCTACATGAAAATTCCTAAGGAATCTACAAAAAAGATAACTTATGTGTTTAGTAAAGGTGCATGATACAGGTCAGTCCATAAAAATATTTTTTATTTCTATATATTAGCTGTAACAATAAGGAAATGAAATAAAATGTGTCATTTACAATTGCATTAAAAATAAGACATTCTTATGGATAATTTTGTCAATGACATCCAAACCAAAACTGAGAAAACCAGCACATCATTGCTGAAAAGAAATCGAAGATAATGTAAATAAATGGAGAGATACAGTGTTCAGAGATTGGAAGACTCACTATTGCTAAGATGTTGATTCTATCCAAATTGATCTATTTATTAAATGCAATACCAATAGATATTCCAGGAGGAATTTTTTTATATTGGTAAATTGATTCTAAAATTTATACGGAAAAGCCAAGAAAGTAGTATGACCAACACAATTTTGAAAAAGAACAAAGTGGGTAGAATTATACAATCTGATTTAAGTTTTATTGCAATCAAGTCAGTGTGGAATTGGTGAAAGGATATTCACATAGTTCAAGGAACAGAGCATAAAATCTAGAAATAGACCTAGAAATATATAGTAAATTGATTTTTAAAATACATATGTATATGTATATATATATATATCTTTAGTAGAGAAGTTGCAAGCTTACAAAAAAAATCATGCATAATGTGCAGAATTCCTACACATCACCCCTCCACCAACATCTTGCATTGATGTGGAACGTTTGTTACAGATTATGAAAGAACATCATCAGACTATAAACACTAATTATAGTCCATAGCTTGCATGTGGTTTATTTTTTCATTCACCTCCTATTATTAACACAATATATTAATAGTGTACATTTGTTATGGTTCATGAGAGAATACTCATATTTGTACTGTTAACCACAGTCCATCTTCACCGCATGGTTCAGTGTGCTGTACAGTCCCATGCCTTGTGCAATCTATCCAAAGTGTACACTCATTGGCTCTCACTTTCATCACAGAGTTGTGCAGTCATCACTTCAACAGATTTTTGAATGTTTTCTTTAGTCCAAAAGAAATATTCTCATATGCCACTTATTATTGACCCTTAGCACTGATATAGGACCTTCTTTTACATTGATGCAAGAATATTACAATATTGCTGTTAACTACAGTCCATAAGTTCCATTAATTGTATTTTTCCATGCTTCACCATGTTCTTAACACCTTGTAATAGTGATGTAAATTTGTTCTAGCTTGTAGAAGTACATTCTTGAATTTGTACTATTAACCACAATCTTCATCCATCTCTCGGTTCACTATTTACAATCCATCCATGTTACTTATACTCACTATATGTTACCATCAACTCTATCCATCTCCACACTTTTCAATCAAGCTTATTAAGTATTCTAAATACATTAAGCATCAGTACCCCTTCTCAGGCCTCAATCTATCTCCTAGTAACCTATGCTCTAAGTTTTGACCTGATGTGTTTATTCTTTGCATTTAGTTCATATTAGTGAGACCATACAATATTTGTTCTTTGTGTCTGGCTTATTTCATTCAGTGTAATCTCCTAAAGTTTCATCCATATTATCATATGTGTCCCAATTTCTTCTTCTAGCAGCATAGTATTCCATTTTATGTATATACCATGTTTTGTTTATCCATTCATGGGTTAATGGACACTTGGGTTTCTTCTATCTTTTGGCAGTTGTGAATAAAGCTGCAATGAACATCAATGTGCAAATGTCTGTTTGTGTCACTGTTTTCAGTTCTTCTGGATATATTCCTAGTAGAGGGATTGCCAGGTCATATGGCAGTTCTATATTCAGCTTCCTGAGGAAGTTCCTGTCTTCCACATAGGCTACACCATTCTATACTCCCATCAACAATAAAGAGGTGTACCTATTTCTAAATATCCTCTCCAGAACTTGTTTTTTTCTGTGTTTTTTTAAAATAATGGCCATTCTACGAGGTGTAAGGTGTAATCTTATTGAAGTTTTGATTTGTATTTCCCTAATAGCTAGTGATATTGAACATTTTTTTCATATGCTCTTTCATCATCTGTGTATCGTCTTTGGAGAAATGTCTATTTAAATCTTTTGCCCATTTTTAATTGGATTGCTTGCCCTTTTATGGTTGAGTTGTATGAGGTATTTATATAATATGGAGATCAAACCCTTATTGGATATTTGGTTTCCAAATATTTTCTCCACTTGAATGGGCTGTTTTTTCACCTTCTTGACAAAGCCCTTTGAGGTGCAAAGTGTTTAAGTTTGAGGAGGACCCATTTATCCATGTTCGTTTTTTGTTCCTCTTGCTTTGGGTATAAGGTTTAAGAAACTACTGTTTACCACAAGATCAGGAAGATGTTTTGCTCCATTTTCTTCTAGGAGTTTTATGGTGGTTGCTTTTATATTTAAGTTCCTGATCCATTTTGAGTTAATTTTTGTATAATGTGTGAAGCAGGAGTCCTCTTTCTTTCCTTTGTATATGGCTATCCAATTCTCCCAGGACCAATTGTTGAATAAACTGTTCTGGCCCAACTGGGTGGGCTTAACAGCTTGTCAAAAATCACTTGAATATAGGTCTATTTTGTCTTTATGCCAGTACCATGCTGGTTTTACCACTGTAGCTAAGTAATGTGCTTTAAAATCAGGAAGTGAGAGACCTCCAACTTTGTTCTTCTTTTTAAAGACATTTTTGGCTAATCAGGGCCCCTTACACATCCAAATAAATTTGATTATTGACTTTTCCATATTTGTAAAAAAGGCTGTTGGGATTTTTATGGGGGATTGTTTTGAATATGTAAATCAGTTTGGGTAGAATTGACATTTTAACAATATTTAGTCTCCCAATCTATGAACATTCTATGAAATAAAATGTCCTTCTATTTATTTAAATCTACTTTGGTTTCTTTTTAGCAATGTTTTGTAGTTTTCTGATTAATGGTCCTTTATGTCCTTGGTTAAGTTTATTCCTAAATATTCGATTATTTTAGTTGCTATTACAAATGCATTTTTTTCTGATTTCCTCCACAAATTGCACATCAGTATTGTAGAGAAACACTAATGATTTTTGCGTGTTAGTCTTGTATCCTACCACTTAGCTGAATTTATCTATTAATTCTAGTAGCTTTGTTGTTGATTTTTCAGGATTTTCTAAATATAGAATCACACCATCAGCAAATAGTGATAGTTTTACTTCTTCCTTCCCTATCTGGGTGCCTTTTATTTCTTTATCTGGAATTATTTTTCTGCCTAGATTTCTAGGTATTTATTGAATAATAAAGGTGAGCATGGGAATCCTTGTCTTGTTCCTGATATCAGCAGGAAAGCTTTCACTTTTTCGCCGTAGACTACAATGCTAGCTGTAAGGTTTTTATATATGCATTTTATCATATTGAGAAAGCTTCATTCTATTCCTGTCTTTTGGAGTGTTTTATCAAGAAAGGGTGTTGTATTTTGTCAAATGCCTTTTGTGCATCAATTGAGAGGATCATGTGGTTTTCTTTTTCTGTTCATCAATGTGGCTTATTATACTAATTTATTTTCTTGTGTTGAACCACCCTTGCATACCTGGGATAAAACCCACTTGATGGTGGTGTGTAATTCTTTTAATGTGCTTTTCGATTCTGTTTGCAAGTATTTTGTTGAGGATTTTTGCAATTCTGTTCATTAGAGATATTGTTCTGTAATTTTCCTTTTTTTTTTTTTTTTTTTTTTTTTTTTTTTTTGCAGTACCTTTATCTGGTTTTGGTATTAGCATGATGTTGGCTTCATAGAATGAGCTTGATAGCATTCTTTCTTGTTCAATTTTTTGGAAGAGTTTGAGAAATTTTGGTATTAGATTGTCTTTGAATGATTGGTAAAATTCATCTCTGAAGCCATCTGGTCCTCGGCTTTTTGTCTTTGGGAGGTTTTCCAAGACTGTTTCAATCTCTTCACTTGTGATTTGTTTGTTGAGGTCTTCTGTTTCTTCTAGGGTTAGTGTAGGTGGTTCATGTGTTTCTAGGAATTTGTCCATCTCCTCTACGTTGCCCAGTTTTATGGCATACAGTTATTAATAGTATACTCTTATGATCTCTCTTATTTCTGCAAGGTCAGTGGTAATGTCCCCACTCTCATTTTTTAATTTATTTATTTGTATCTTCTCTCTTTTTTCTTTGTCAGTCAAGCGAAGTGTTGATCTCAAAGAACTAAGTTTCAGTTTTGTTGGTTTTCTTTTTTGGGGAATTTTTTGCTTTTGATTTCATTTATTTCTGCTCTGATCTTTCCTTCAGCTTAGTTTGGGATTAGTTTTTTTTTTTGTTGTTATTTTTCTATTTCCTCTAGGTTTGCAGTTAGATCTTCAATTTTAGCTCTTTCTTCTCTTTTAATGTAACCATTGAGGGCTATAAATTTCACTCTCAACACTGTCTTTGCTGTGTCCCATAGGTTTTGATATGTTGTGTTCTCATTTTCATTCACCTCAAAATATTTCCTAAATTCTTGTACAATTTCCTCTTTGACTCACTGATTATTTAAGATTGTGTTGTTTAATCTCCTTATTTTTATGACTTTTCCCTTTTTCAGTCCATTATTGATTTCCAGCTTCATTCCATTATAACCAGAGAAAGTGTTTTGTATAATTTCAAACTTTTAAAATTTATTGAGACTTGTCTTATGACCCAACATGTATTCAGTCTTGGAGAATGATCCATAAGCACTTGAAAAGAATGTATATCCTGCTGTTTTGGGGTGCAATGCTTCATTGATGTCTGTTAGGTCTAGTTCATTTATCATATTATTCAGGCTCTTATTGTTTTATTTGTCCTCTGTCTAGATGTCCTATCTAATACTGAGAGTGGTTTATTGACGTCTCCAACTATTACTATAGATATATCTATTTCTCTCTTCAGCTTTGCAAGTGTGTTCCTCATGTATCTTGGGGCACTCAGGTGAGGTGCACAAATATTTATTATAGTAATTTCTTATTGGTGAATTCCCATTTTTATTAATATATAATTACTTTTTTCATCCCATATAATAGTTTTGTATTTGAAATATATTTTATTTAATATTAGTATCAGACAAATGGCGTAAGTTTTTCCAACCTTTCATTTTTTATCTAGTTGTATCCTTACATCTGAGATGAGTATCTTGTTGACAACATACAGATAGTTCATATATTTTTATCCATTCTATCAGTCTATGCCTTTTCATTGAAAGGTTCAAGCCATTAACATTCAATGTTATTATTGTAATGGCAATATCTACTTCATCTATTTTGTCCTTTGGGTGTCTGTTCTCATATCATGCTATAGTCTATCTTTTAACCTTTTAATTTACCTTTCCTAATAGTCTTTATTTCTACTCTTGTCCCCGCGTCTCTTACTGTTGTTTTTCCTTTCAGGCTGCAGTACTTCCTTTAGAATCTCTTGTAATTCTTGTCTTTTGTTAACATATTCTATCAATATTGTTCATCTGTTAAGACTTTGAACTCACCCTCATTTTTGAACGACATCTTTGCTCAATACAGAACTCTTGGCTGGCAGTTTTTCTCTTTCAGTACCTTACATACATCATACTACTTCCTTCTCTCCTCCATGGTTTCTGATGAGAGGTAAGCACTTACTCTTATGGAATTTCCCTTGTATGTTATGTTTGCTTTTCTCTTGCTGCTTTCAAAATCTTCCCTTTGTCTCTGCTATTTGTTATTCTGAATAGTAGGTTCTCCAGTAGGTCTATTCAGATTTATTCTGTTTGGAGTGTGTTACCCTTCTTAGATATTGATATTTATGTCCGTTATAAGTGTTGGGAAGTTTATGGTCATTATTTCCTCAAATAATTTTCTGCCTCTTTTCCATTCTCTTCTCCTTCCTGGGAGTCCCCACCTGCCCAGCTCAGCTACTCCTAGAAAGGGAGCCAGAACCACCTCCACCCCCACCCCCTCTCTCATTCTCTGCTTAGATATCAAGAAAATTGAAAATTGAGACAATTTAATGTAAAACGCCCATTTTCCCTCAGCATTCACTTTACTGAAGCAAAGGCAGACTCGAAAGAACCCAAGGACCAGCCACTCCACAGCGCTGCTATGTCAGTGGCAGTGCTCGGGCTGCCTGCCCCTCCCAAGCTGGCTTTTACTGCGGCCCTCTAACGGGTCTGTACCCAACCATGATGGACCTGTCCATCTGTTAGGGTCTAGAGGAAGGCCACTCTCCATAGCTGGAAGCAGCTCTCCAACCCCTGGCCTCTGACTTCCCCAAATCTTGAGTCATGTATTTATCATCTTCCTCATTTTAATAACGATTTTTGGTTTAACTTTCTCAAGCTTCTCAAAAAAAAGGCGGGGGGTGGGGAGTAATGAAATTATTCTATATTGCAATTCTGGTAGGAGTTTCGTGATTGTATGCCTTTATCAAAACTTGAACTGAGCACTAAAAAAAGATGAATTCTAGAGTATATAAATTTTGCCTCAATAAAAGTAACAAAAATAAGTAAACATATGCACATATACATACAAATTCAAAACACTGCATTCTCTATATACTGTATTTCCCCTAGTTTTATATACTTATCATTGTATCCTGTTGACCACTCCTTATCAACTCATGGAGATCTATTAAGAAAATGTCTTTCTTTAATCAGATGCCTTCAGACAAAACACTTAACTTCAACATCTCATGACTGAGACTACAGAATTGTGTATCTAGTAGTTTAAAAATAAGTTTGCGGAAAGGCTTTTTGTATTTGAATATATGGGAAGTCATTATAAACTGGATTCTACTAAATGTTAAGAATGTTTGTTGTTTATTGAATTATGTTGTGAAAAATTCAATGTTTTTGGCTACAATAAGCAAGGGTTCAAATCATGGATTTGTTACTTGATGACCTATGACAAATAATTTATTCCAACTCCAATGTTTCTCATGTCTAAGTAATGTGGGTAGGATTGATTTCAGTGGATTGTTCTGAAAATTAGAGATATTATTTGTGATGTGACAGATACATAATATGTCCATAAATGTGAGTTCCTTTATCTTTTGTTAAAATACGTATTATATGTTCCATTATTTTGGAAAGTGTAAGTAGCTAATTTCAGTAAAATTTTAATGTGCATGCATTTGTTCGTGTCTAACACCAAAATTCTCTACTGCTATGTCACAAGTGACTTGCAGGTTCCTGAGATACTGATCTTCTCAATTTCCAGTCTTTGAATACCCCCTTCTTCTCAACAAGTATGTCATGCAAATATTATCATTTTGCATTTGCATTGTTGCTTAAATGTTTGAAAAGTTCTATGTGAATAAGATCACACGTATTTAAATGATGTCAAGGTCTGCATTATATTCAATTAGTGGTTTATTTCATAATGATACAAATATAACAAGTATTGAGATGTTCAAAAACCTGCAACTTTTATAGTTCTTTTATTCAATTTTCAATAATTTTATTTAGTTATAAGAAATCTAAGGAAAATTTTAAATTTTGATATTTGGAACTGCTTTCTCATTAAAATAAATCTGTGGTCTTATTTTAAGGAAAAATCAAATAAACATGTTTTCTACAATATTTACATAATTAATACTGGTACAAGTAGAGATGAAAGATAGATAAAAAGTACAAAAATTACTTTTGTAGCTGGCATCCATTTTTCTAATTCAAGAAAGGCAGGAAAACAATTGTTAATTTTACAATATTTTCAACAAATTGTAAGTTGCATGATATAAAATTGGTTTCTTCAAATAATCTTCTCAAGAAAAGTCTATATTTACCTTTCCCCAGCTGCAGTTCCTTCATTGGTGAATTTATGACAGGTCTCAGGAATACAATCCAGCAGCTACATTAGCCTTTTGCTTTTCTGATTACACAGGAATGCCATCTAGTGTCAAAACAGTAACTTCACCCTTTCTGTCCCATGTAATACTACTGATTAGTTAGGGGATGCAATACTATACTTCACACCATTTTTTTCTGTAAATCATGCTTTAAAGAAATACCATAAATAGCTGGGCATTGCCTGTATTTAAATTAATACCATGAAGCTTGTGGCCAAAATAGGCTTTAGCTGTTTAATTTTTACTTTTTATATAGTAAAAGCTTTATTTTAATTTAAAAGGCTCATTAAATCATTCTTTATAAAAAAAATTTTATTTAAAAATTTGTAAAAAAAAATGTATAAAAAGCATTATAAAGGAAATTACTACTCAGTCTCTAGGTTAAATCAATTTATGTTATAATTTTAACTTACACTGATACTCAGGAATAAACCAAAACCATATTTTTCTTTTTTGCATTATTCATAATTAATCTGTAATTGTACATTTCTACTGGATAACAAGAAAAACACTAAATGGAAAACGAGTTCGAAGATTGTCTGAAATTATAGTCGTTTTAGCTAATGTGATTTATTAAATGCTTATTACTAAAATGATGTTTCATTTATAAATGTTTTTGAATATAAACTTCTCATGCTCTGCTGTTTGCTAGTGAAAATGTTTCTCGAGTTTCATATAAATTAATTGCTGAGATAATCCCCCTGAAAATGAAAAACAAATTTATTAATTTGGTTTATTAGTTTTTGCTTTTAATGTCACTGACTTCTGAAATAAGACAGAATTTTCAAACAATTTACTTTTTCTCTAGGAAGGCAGTTTCATTTTGAAAGTGCAGTGATGTATGTTTTCATTAATTAATTTTAGATAAAGTAGAACAGTGTTTTATAAACACAGCATGTATATGAGTGGATTTTGCTCATAAATAATAACAGGAGATACAGGTGCAGGCCAAAGAGGGGTCTTGGTTGGTAGAGTGAAATTATATAAGGGAGGCAGAAAGTAATGGGGTGAGTTAATACAATTAGACACAGAGTTTTACCTTAGACAGATCCCACATATGTATAACATTAGTGGAGGTTCAACCATCATTGAATGACCCGTACAAGGTTTCCTTCTTTAGTTCCAACAATGAGTGAATACAGCCGAGTTCTACAAATAGGAGCATCCCCAAACATTGGTACCTAAAGAGATTTTGGTCCATAGCTAAGGCCTATTGGAACCTGCCTAGCACCATGTATTTGTCCTAAGAATGACATTCAGGTACAGCTACCAATTCTGACTGAACTTAATCTGAAATAGTGGAAAACTGAGTTGAATCTCAGTTCTGAGATCAGAAGTACCTGGTTTTAAGGTGTAGCTTTACCATAAACTATGTATAACAAGAAATAATAACCCAACCTTTCAGAGTTGTTGAGAAAAATAAATTAGATTCCATTGCTATCACCTTACAGAAGAAAGTGATAATATAAAAAAGAATTTCAGATGAATTCATTTATAAGTAAGAGAAAAAATCCAAGATTCAAACTCAGGTCTGACTGGCTTTAAAACCCACAATTTTGCCACTGTACCACCACATGTCTCTAAGCTAAGTTCTGTCATTAACTATATACATTTAAACAAATCATATTGTTTGTTTGAACCTGATTGTCCTTGTTGGTAGACTGAGAGCATGATATTATATAATATGCTATATATTTAATACACTATTTATATAACTACATTAATTTTTCTAATTGCAAAAGAGACACCTATTAGAGATAGTACCTTTCTTCAAGCTGCTAAAAGTGCAGTATAGGGAGAATGATTAAAGAAAAAGATTTCAGAGGGAGTGGATGTAGCTCAAGTGGTTGAGCGCTTCCTTCCCACATATGAGGTCCCAGGTTCAATCCCTGGCCCCGGTACCTCAAAAAAAAAAAGAAAAGAAAAAGATTTTAATAAAGCATTAGGAGTTTTATTTTATTTATTTATTTATTTATTTTTACCGGGAGGTACCGGGGATCGAACCCTGGTCTCTCCATATGGTAGACGGACGCCGAACCTCTTGAGCCACATCCATTTCCCAGGAGTTTTATAATAGAAATGCCTAAGACCAATGGTGGGGAGAAAGTCCACACTAACAATTGAAGGGGCAGCAGAAAGTGTTAACAGAGGAGCTAATAAGTGCACTGAATCTAGCACAATCAGAAATCACATGGCAGAAAAAGGGAACGGGGAACCATTACATGTAGAAGCAGCAACATGAAATTGAGGCACATATTAGCTTGGCAGATTCAGTGTATTGCAAGAAGTTTATTAACATTGTAAGGTTGTGAGGATTACATGTAAAGCATTTGGGCAGTTTCTGTACTGGAAAATAGCAAGTACTCCACAAATATTAGCTATGATATATATTAAAGGAAAAAGAAGACAAGGTCGGCAATGTAAGTAAGAGAGTAATTCTCAAATACCTATTACAAAGCACCATCAATTACTTTTTTCTGTAGAAAAGGGGAAGCCACAAATAATTGTAAGTTTGGGAGTGTTGAGATGGATTTTGAATATTAGAAGACCACTTTATTGTATTTTTTAATATAGTTTTTTTGTTCTTATTTTTTAAAGTTACATAGATTACATAAATGTTACATAAAAAATATAGGGGATTCCCATAAGCCCCACTCCCAAACCCTCCCACATTTTTCCACATTAACAACATCCTTCATTAGTGTGATACATTTGTTACAATTGATGAACACATTTTGGTGCATTGCCACTAAGAGTGGTGATAGTTTACATTGTCGTTTACACTCTGTCCTGCACAATTATGTAAGTTATGACAAGATATCTAATGACTTGTATCTGTAATTGCAATGTCATTAGGACAATTCCCAAGTCCCAAAAATGTCCCCATATTATACCTGTTTTTCTCTCTCCCTCCCCTCAGAACTTCCAGTGCCCACTGCCTCCACATCAATGGTAAAAGTTCTTCCATTGCTAGAATCACAGTAAGTCTATACTAGAATACCAGTAAGTCAACTCTAGTTCATTGTTCATTCCCCAATCCTGAGGATTCTGAAATGGTGATGCCCACTCCACCTCTAATTGAGAGGGGGCTTAGAACCCATGGGGCAGATGAATGAGACTACCTTGCTTGCAGTAGCAGGCTCTCTCTGTTCCTTGGGATAGTCATTGTCCATCATCATCTACCTTTTGGTTGTCCCCGGTGAGTCCAATGAATTGTAGAGTAGGTGTTGCAACTCTTTTGAGATTCAGGACCCAGGTGGCACATGGAAAGCCCAAAGATTTAAGTCTCTAAGACATACACCTATCAACTCTAGCACTAACTAGGTGTTCAAATAGAAGGGGCAGAAGAACCATGTTTGGGGAAACCATACCTGAGTCCAACTCTGTCACACTGGGGAGTATAAGTTCCCAAATAGGGCCCACTGTCAGGGCACCAAACTCCTGAGTTTCCTGCCCTGACTATAGTGTCTGGATGTCTCCACTATTTGAGGCAATATTTACTTTGGCAATCAATGAAATCCTGCTGAGACGTGCATAAGCGTAACCTCTGGAATGAACTCCCAACTCACTTAGAAGTGTCTTAGCCATATAAACTCATTTGTCTTTAAACTTTCCTGCATTTGGTCGATGTTTTTTTCTAATTGCATTGCCAGTTGGTGCTTGGTAGTAATCCCTCGGTGCCAAGGAGGCTCAACCCCGGGAGTCATGTCGCACACTGGGGGGAAAGTAATGCATTTATATGCTGAGTTTGGCTTAGAGAAAGGCCACTTTTGGACAACAAGGAGACTTTCAAGAGGTAACTCTTAGGCACCCTATAATACTAGGCTAAGTTTCAATTTCAAAAGTTAAGGTTCACAAGTACATTCATCAATACTGAGGGACCATCAATGGTCCATCCTCCTTCACTAGTGACTGCACCTGTACTCAGGGGATTCTTGCTGTCCCATTAAAGAATGTGGCAGAGCTCCCCAGGATGGGAATTCAATATTCTTTCAGTTATAGCATGCATCTCCACCTACCATGGCAATGCCTCATGAACACTTCAACACATTTATATGCCTTATAGGAATGCCCCACATGAACCTGCCCCCATGCATCCCCTATCACTGACACCCCACACCAATTGTCCTCCACTGCCAAAGTTGTAACACTTCTGTGGTCAAAAACTTCTTCAAAAATTAAGATAAGAAAATAACCAAATAAAATCAATATGAAAATGAAATAATAATTATAGTTTTAAAAATAACCAATAAAATAGAAAAAAAATTTAAAATTGGAATAATAAAAAGTAGTTAAAATATAAAATTAAAAATTGTTTTGACATCATGTCTTTCATCACTGTAGGATCTGCTATATTATATGTAAAATTAAATTTTCTACTATTTATTCCCCCAGTGTCTTTTTTTTTTTTTTTCATTTTATGTTCAAAGAAGTATTAAGTTACAGAAAAGTCACGTACAGAATATAGGGAATTTTCATATACCCAATATCCTCCTCCTTTTCCCCTTTTCCCTATTAATAACATTTTAGAAGTGCATGATACATATGTTACAATAGGTATGTAAATATTGAAACATTGTTATTAACCATCATTAATGATTTTCATTATGTTTGAGCATACATTTTCTAAATTTTAATGAAATTTAACATAGTTTGCATCCATCATTGCATGTTCATGTAGAACACTTCCATTGCCCCTATAATGCCCGATGTTCCATCTATTCTATTCATCTGTTCCCCTACCTCAGTACACATGGCAACCACCAAGCTTCACTCCTTAAAGAACAAGATTCGTAGTTACTTGCAACAACATTGAAGGCTTGTCATACTGGCCTGTTCTTACATATTAGGCACTGCCAATGCTCTCAATTTGAGAACATAGCAGGGCTCCCCAGGATGGGGGTACAACACCTTCCCACTTATTATGTAGGTCTCCATTCACTGATAAAATACACTATGCAAGATGAACGCTCACACACTCCCTGGAAGCCTGCCGCAGGTGCTCCTTGGCCCGAATGCCCCCCATATCCAACACCCTAACCCCAGTAACCCTCCCCTGCCATATTGCCAAAAGAACACTGCCAATGTTGTAGTTTCAGCCACATACCCACAAATCCCAGTTTCACCTGGTCCCTCCCCCAGCCCTCTTCCCAGTTCCATGGACAGTCCACCCCACCCTCCTCACCCTACTTCTCTCACAAACCAGCACTGCCAAACCCCATAGTATCACTGAACCACTGTCATACCCATCCATGGCACAACTACACACTTCCACCTTATTATAGATTTTGCCCATATTGGCATTGGCTCACAACCTTCTTCTTTTTTGTATCCTATAAATCTGTCTTCCAGACTCTAGCTCTGTGAGTCTGCTCAAGTTGCTTACTTTATTTCCATGAGGTCAATTAATATTTGTCTTTCAGTGCCTTGCTTGCTTCACTCAACATAAGGTCTTCAGGATTCATCCATGTTATCCCAAGCATTCCTTCTTATAGCTGAGTAATATTCCATTGTATGTATATACTGCAATTTGTTTATCCATTCATCCTTGATGGACATTTGGGTTGTTTCCAACTTTTGGCAATAGTGAATAACACCACTATGAACATTGATGTGCATACATCTATTCATGTCCCTGCTTTCAATTCTTCTGGGTACATACCCAGCAGTGGGATTGCTGGATCGTATGGCAGTTCTATAATTAAATTCCTGAGGAACTGCCAAACTGTCCTCCACAATGTCTGCACCATTCTACATTCCCACCAGCAGTGGATAAGGGTTCCCATTCCTTCACATCTTCTCCAACATTTGTAGTCCTCTGTTTTTCAATAGCTGCGAGTCTAATGCATGTAAGATCTCATTGTAGTTTTGATTTGCATTTCCCTAATAGCTAGTGATGTTCAGCATCTTTTCATGTGCTTTTTAGCCATTTGTATTTTCTTATTTGGAGATGTGTCTATTCAAATCAATTGCCCATTTTTTTAATTGGTTGTCTTTTTACTTTTGAGGTGTAGGATTTCTTTATATATGCTGGTATTAAGCCCCTATCAGATATATGGTTACAAAATATTTTCTCCTATTGAGTAAGCTGCATTTTCACTTTCGTGACAAACTCCTTTGAGGTGCAAATTTAATTTTGAGGAGGTCCCATTTATCTATTTTTTCTTTCATCATTTGTGCTTTGGGTGTAAAGTTCATAAACCATTTCCTTCTACAAGATTCGACAGATTCTTCCTTATATTATTTTCCAAGATATTAATATTTATGGTCTTGGCTCTTATATGTAAATTTTTTATCCATCTGTGTTAATTTTTGTAACAGGTGTGAAATGGTGATCATCTATCATTCTTTTAGATCTGGATATCCAGTTTTCCAAGCACCATTTGTAGAAGAGGCCCATTTCTCCCATTTGAGTGGGCTTGGTGGCCTTGTTGAATATCAGTTGACTGTGTCTGCAAGGATATGTATCAGAATTCTCAATTTGTTTTCATTGGTAAGTATGTCTATTATTGTGCCAATAACATACAGTTTTGACCACTGTAGATTTATGGTATGTTTTAAAGTGGGGTAGTGTGTTTCATTTTTCTTTTTCAATATGTTTTCCACTATTTGGAGTCTTTTGCCCTTCCAAATAAATTTCATAGATAGCTTTCCCAATTCAGTAAAAAATGCTGTGGTAATTTTTATTGGGATTACATTAAATCTGTAAATCAGTTTGTGTAGGATAGACATCTTAATGATGTTTAGTCATTCTATGCATGAACAGGGAATACTCTTCCACTTATTTAGGCATTTTTTGATTTCCTTTAAGAGTGTTCTCTAGTTTTCTGCATACAGGTCGTTAACATTTTTAGTTAAATTTATTCCTAAGTATTTTATTCTTTCAGTTGCTATTTTAAATGGGATTTTTTTCTAGATTTCCTCCTCAGATTGCTCATTATTCGTGTACAGAAGTATATCTGATTTTGGCACATTAAACTTACACCTGTCACTTTACTGAACTTATTTATAAGCTCTAGAATTTTGATGTAGATTTCTCAGGGATTTCGAAGTATAGAGTCATGGCATCCACAAATAGTGAAATTTTTACTTCATCCTTTCCAATTTGGATGCCTTTTACATCCTTTTCTTGCCTAAGTGCTCAAGCAAGTACTTCTAACACAATGTTAAGTAATGCAGTGATAGTGGGAATCCTTGTCTTGTTCTAGATCTTAGTGGGAAAGCTTTAAGGATTTCACCATTGAATATATTAGCTGTGTGTTTTTCATATATACCCTTTATCATGTTTAGGAAGCTTCCTTCTATTCCTGTCTTTTGAAGTGTTTTTATCAGTAAAGTGTGCTGTATTTTATAGAATGCTTTTTCTACATCTATGGGGATTATCATTTGACTTTTTTTCTTTTGATATGTTTATGTGCTGTATTACATTGATTGATTTCCTTATGTTGAACCATCCTTGCATATTGGGTATGATACCCATTTGGTTATGGTGTATAATTCATAAGATGTGTTGTTGAATATGATTAGCAAGTACTTTGTTGAGGATTTTAGCTTACAGATCATTGGAGAGCTTGGTCTATAGCTTTCCTTTCTCGTGGCATCTTTGTTTGACTTTGGTATTAGGGTGTTGTTGGCATCATAGAATGAGTTAGGCAATGTTCCCTCTAGTTCTATTTTTTAGAAGAGTTTAGGCATTATTGGTGTTAGTTCTTTCCAGAATGTTTGGTAGAACTAACCCGTGAAGCCATCTGATCCTTGGCTCTTCTCAGTTGAGAGGTTTATAATGACAAATTCAATCTTTTTACTTGTGATTGGTCTGTTGAGTTCATCAGTTTCTTCTTTCATCAGTGCAGGCTGCTTCTGTGTTTCTAGAAATTTGTCCTTTTCCTAAAATTTATCCATCTTGTTGGCATACAATTTTTCAAAGTAACCTCTTATGATACTCTTTATTTCTGTGGGGTCGATGATATCACCTTCCTTGTTTCTTATTTTATGTATTTACATCTTCTCTCATTTTGCCTTTGTTAGTCTAACTAAGGGTTTGTCAATTTTATTAATCTCAAAGAACTAGCTTTTGGTTTTGTTTATTTTTTTCTAGTGCTTTTTTAAATTTTCAGCTGCATTTAGTTCTGCTCTAATCTTTGTTATTTCCTTCTTTCTACTACCTTTTGGATTAGTTTGTTGTTCTTTTTCTAGTTCCTCCACATATGCAGTTAGGTCTTTGATTTTAGCTAGTTCTTCTTTTTTATTATATTTATTTATTTATTTATCTATCATTTAACATTTTTTACTGTGGTATGCATATATCACACAAAATATCCAATTTCAACCATTTTAAGTGTACTTAAATTGGTGATATTAATTACATTTACAATGTTGTGCTTCCATCCCCACCATCCATTACTTAAACGGTTTTCTCACCCTCAAAAGAAACTCTGGACCCATTAAGCAATAACTCCCCATTTCCCTTCCCTTGGTCCCTGGTAACCTCTAATCTGCTTCTTCTCTTTATGAATTTGCTTATTCTAGATATTTCATATGAGTGGAGTCATACAATATTTGTCTTTTTGTGGCTGGCTTATTTCTCTCATCATGATTTTTTTTTTATATTTTTAAAGATGCTTAGATTACATAAATGTTACACAAAATTTACAGGGATTCCCACGTTCCCCACCTCCCACACCTCCCATAACTCCCATATAAACATATTTCATTAGTGTGCCACATCACCTGCAATGGATATACACTTCCTGGGGCTTTGCCACTAAGCATGGACCATAGTTCACATTGTAGACCACACTCTCTCCCACACAGTTCTGCATGATATATGCTGATGTAAAGTGGACTATATCTGTTGTTGTAACATCACTCAGGATCATTCCCAAGTCCCTAAAAAGCCCCTGTATTACAACTGCTTTTCTCTCTTCCTGCCCCAAAAGCATGCAGTGGCCACTGGCTCCACCTCAATGTTGTAATTTCTTTCATTGCTTGAATCACAATATGTCTACAACAGAATACCAGTAAGTCCACTTTAGTCCATAGCTCTTCCCCCAATGCTGGGATGGTGCTGTCCACTCCACCTCCAAGAAGAGGGGGCTTATATCCCATGGATAAGATGGATGGGATTATCCTGACTGCAGCTGCAGACTTTCTCCATTCCATGGGATGGCTGCTGTCCATCATCATCTCCTTGCCAGGTGACTTGGGTGAGTCCGTAGAGCTGTAGAGTAGGAGTTGCAGCTCCACCAAGATTCCAGGCAGAGCTGGCACATGGGCAGGCCAAAGGCTCCAGTCTCTGGTGGAAGTACACCTACAAACTCCAGCATCACATATAGGTTTGAATAGAACGGACTGATGCAGGGAGGACTTATTTGAGTCCAACTCTGTCACTCTCAGGAGCAGATTCCAAAGTAGAGCCCACTGATAAGGCATCAATCTCTGGAGCTATCCCCCCTTATATAGGACCTGGGTGTCTCCAGAGTCCTCAGGACCCCTTCTGTGTGTGGTGATATTCACTTTGGTGTTCTATGAGAGCCTATTGTGGTGTGCGTAAGCGTTACCTCTGGGATGACCTCTTGACACTCTTTGAGGTCTCTTAGCCACATGAACTCATTTGTCTTTACCTTTTCGCCCTTTTATTCAAGGTCTTTTTCCAGTCGTATTGCCAGTTGGCACTTGGTATTAATCCCTCATTGCCAGGGAGGCTCATCCCTGGGAGTCATGTCCCACGCTGGGGGGAAGGTAATGCATTCATATACTGAGTTTGGCTTAGAGAGAGGCCACATTTGAGCAACAAGGAGGCTCTCAGGTGGCAACCCTTAGGCACCCCATAACAGTAGGCTAAGATTCAATTACAAGAACAAAGACTGGTAAGTCTAGTCATCAATAACAAGAACCCATTACTGGAACTTCCTCCTTTGCCAGACACTGCCCCTGCACTTGGGGGACTGTTGCTGCTCCCTTGGAGAATGTGGCAGAACAATCCAGGCAGGGAATTCAGTATTCCCTCATTTACTGAGTGATTTTCCACCCACTGTGACCATGCCCCACCCCTTGATCATTTGAACAATTTTATATATCTTTCATGTATATTCAGGTGAACTTTCTCCCAGGAAAACCCCATCCCAGACACCCCACACCAATATTCCTCTCCTGCCCCCGTTTTAATGCTTCTGTGAGTTAAACCTTCCTTGAAGATGAAGCCCATAAAATAGGCAAATACAATTAATAGGAAAATGAAATAAGAATTATAAGCTTAAATGTAAGAGATACAATTAATGGAAACTCAGGAAAAAAACACTAAAAATAAAATAAATGTACAGGATTTGGACATTCAAAAAATGGGAAAAAAACAAAAAAATTAAAAACAATTTTTAAAAATTAAAAATTTTTTTCCTTTTATCACTGCATTATTGGGTGACCAGTCTGTACCGTCGCACCTTCTCCCACACTCCTCAGTGTCTCCCAAATTTTCATTTAATTTTCACAGAAGTTTTAGGTCACAGCAAAGTCACACACAGAATACTAGAGACTCTCATATACCCAAGCTCCTCCCCCTTTCATCACCCCATATTAAAACCTTTTTTTTTTATTTTTTTATTTATTATTATTTATTTATTTATTTTTTATTTTTTGTTAAAACCTTTTTGTATGTGGATGGTAGCATTGTTATAACTCTTATACAGATAGTGAAACATTGCTACTAAACATTATCAATGTTTTATAGTATAGTTTACAAGTTAGACAGTACAGTTTAATAATTTTTGATGATATTTACCATGTCCGGTGTCCATCACTGTAAGGTAATGAAAAACATTTCCACTGACCACTAAATACCCCCTGTTTGATCTTTTCTGTTCATTCCTCCCCATCCCCCCTGGGGCACATGACACCCCCATCTTGATTCATTGGATGACAAGATTCATAGTTACATGCAACAAGAGGTTTGACACACTGATTATCCTCCCCTATTAGGATCCACCCTTGCTTCTAAGAGACACCCACCTGTCTGTTTCTAGGTGAATCAGTCCTCCCACAGACAGGAGTCCATCACCTTCCCACTCACTGCGTGGGTCTCCACTCCCTGACACAGCACATTATGACAGGATGAACACTCACTCACACACTCCCCAGAAACCTACTCCAGATGCACCCTGTCCTGTATGCTCCCTCAACCTACACCCTAAACCAGTGACACTACCTTGTCATATTGCCATAAGAGTATTCCCACTCCTGCACAATCAATCTCATACCCACAAATCCCGTGTACACCTTGTCCCTCTCCCATCTCTCTTCCCAGAATCCTGGGTATTCTAACCCACCCTTCCTAATCTACTCACCTGTCAACCCTACACCACCAAACCCAGTAATATCACTACCCACATTCCTACCCTTCAAAATGCAACTATACTCTATTACTTTACCATAGATTATGTCCATATGGGTGATGGCTCACAACCTTCTCTTCTCTTTCTCTCCCTTGTTAACCTATCTTTCAGACAATTGTTTTCAGAGACTGCTCACTTTCCTCAGTTCAAATCAGTGAGGTCATATACTGTTCATCCTTCAATGCATGGCTTGGTTCACTAACATAAGGTCTTCAAGATTCATCCACGTTATTCCATGTGTTAGCACTTTATTCCTTCCTACAGCTGAGTAATATTCCATTGTATGTATGTACCACATTTTGTTGAGATGTTCTGTCTAATGGTGGTAATGGTGTATTAAAGTCCCCCACAATAATTGTAGATGCATTTATTTCTCCACTTAGTTTTTCCAGAGTTTGCCTCATGTATTTTGAGGCACCCTGATTAGGTGCATAAATGTTCATGATTGTTCTTTGTTCTTGAGAGATTACCCCTTTTACTAATATATAGTGTCCATCTTTGTCTCTTACAATAGTTTTGCATTTAAAGTCTATTTTGTCTGATATTAGGATAGCAACTCCTGTTCTTTTTTGTCTATTGTTTGCTTGTAAAATTGTTTGCCAGTCATTCACTTTCAGCTTCCTTGAATCCCTTCATCAAAGGTGGGTTTCTTGTAGACAGCATATAGATGGGTCATATTTCCTTATCCATTCTGCCAATCTGAGTCTCTTGAATGGTGAATTTAATCCATGAACATTCAGTGTTATTACTCACAACGAATTTCTTACTTTAGCCATATTTTCTTTGGGTTAATGTATATCATATGTTGTTTTTGTTTCTATTTTTGTCATTTTAGTGGTTTTTAAACTTTCCTCCAACTCTCTCTCCCTTGTTTTTTCCTTTCAACTTGTAGAAACTTCCTTTAGTATTTCTTGAAGTGCATGTTTCTTATTGGCATACTGTCTTAATTTCTGCTTATCTGTGAGTAATTTAAACTCTCCATCATTTTTGAAAGCCAGTTTTGCTGGATAGAGAATTCATGGCTGGAAGTTTTTTTCTTTTAGTACTTTGACTATGTCATACCACTGTCTTATTGCCTCCATGGTTTCAGATGAGAAATCAGCACTTAATCTTATTGTGCTTCCCTTGTATGTGATGGTTCTCTTTTCTCTTGCTGCTCTTTTCTCTTTGTCTTGAGCATTGGACATTTTGACAAGTATATGTCTTGGAGTTGGCCTGTGGGGATTTATACTGTTTGGGGTGCACTGTGCTTCCTGGACTTGTACATCCATCTTTTTAATAGGTTTGGGAAGTTTTCAACAATTATTTCCTTCACAGGCCTTCTGTTCCTTTTCCCTTCTCTTCTCCTTCTGCGATGCCTATAATGCGTATGTTTGTACATTTTGTGTTGTTGGTTAAATCCCTTCTGGATTTTTTGTGTCTTTTTATCTGTCTGTTTTACTACCTATTTGATTTCAGATGTATTGTCTTCCACATCACTAATTCTTTATTCTGCCTCTTCAAATCTGCAGTTATGTGAATCCAGCATTTTTTTAATTTCTAGGATTGTGCCATTAGTCACTATCATATCCATTATCTTTTTATGTATGTTTACAATTTCTTCAGTATGTTCTCCCAGTGTCGTCTTAATATCCTTAATCTCTTCTTTCACTTCATTTAGTTGGTCCATGATATTTGTTTGGAAAGCTTTGACTAGTTGTTCTATGTTCTGCATCTCTTCCTGGTTTTTAGTTTGTTCATTGGACTGGTCCATGTCTTCCTGTTTCTCAGTGTGGTTTGTAATTTTTGTTGCCCTCTAGTCATCATTTTATCTTGGTGGGTTTATTCAGTTGATTAGCTTCTCTTTCTGCTCTAGAGTTTTATTTAGCTGGTGGTTCTGTGTGTGTTTTAAGTTTTCTCTTCGAGACTTTGTTCTTCTTATTTTATTTCCTTGCTTCTTTCTATGTTCCCTTGAAGGCAAACGATTAGGGCCAGAGGAATTGAAAGATGTGAGAAAGGAATAAGGATAATAGTAATATTGATAAAAGTTAGAAAAGAGGCCCTATAAGACTTAGTAAAACAAATATTTAACTCATGTAGGCAATGTAGAGTAATAGGGAAAAAAGTGGAGTTTCCTAGAGGAAAATATGTATAATCATTTAGAAGGCTAGAATGACGAAGAGAGAGTGAAAGAGTTAAGAAAGGGCTGAAAGGAAAAAGTCAATAATACTAAAAAAAGAAGAAAATAGAATACATAGAATAGAAATTGACACCCTTGATTGGGGGCTAATGAAAAAACGTGGTATGTAAGAACCACAACAGAAAGCAGAAGTCAGAAAGATGAAGGAAGGAAAAGAGATAGCATTGGGAGACATAATCAATATAGACAGAGAATGGGAAATCACTGAAGAAGGAGCACAGCAAAGAAGACACAAGCTAGCAGCACCTAATTTTAAAAAAAAGAAAGAAAGAAAAAAGAAGGTGGGGAGGAAAGAGGAACGAAAAAAGAGACAACATATGAACAAAGAAAAACCAAACAACCACACAAGCAATCAGTCAACAAAGCTAAGGAAGAACAGTGTTCCTTCTTAGGCCCTTGTATAACGTCTCAGCCTGCTTGTGTTCATCAATCACTTGCCCTGCAAGGTTCTATCTGCAGATTTAGAGGCAGATTTTAGCTATTAAACTAAGTTTAAAAAAAAATTCTTTTTTTATTTTTTAAAGTGACTGCCTTCTTTTTTTTTTTTGGTGAAATAAGGGACCCAAAAGAAGTCCTCTTCTAGACCACCCCCTTCACCGAAGGGACAGAAAATAGGCTTGTGGAAACTAATCAAGCACTTCCCTCTTCCTGGCCTACCTAGGGGAGCTGAAGCTCTGATTTTGTCAGTGCATAACAATAAAATTGGCTGACTCTGCCTTTTCTGGAGCTAAGCCTCAGTGTCACTGGGCTGTTGGGTAAACCAGGCTTCCTCAGTAGATTCGCCTCTCCCCTCTGCCTGGCACTGCTTCAAGCCAGCTTATCTGCTCCCCAAAGCTATGATGGGGTCCAGGCAGCCAAATCCACAGAAAGGAAATCCCTCTCCACCTTCTGTCTGAGCCCTCCCACTCTCAGAGAATGCTCCCTCTCACTGGGTTGCGGGCAGGAGTTGGGGCATATCCTGGGCAGCTAGGTAAATCAAACTTCCTCATCAGATTTGCCACTCCACTTAGCCTGGTGCCACCTCAAGCCAGCTATTTTGTTCCCCAAAGCTGCAAGGGGTTCCAGGCAGCAAAATCCAGAGAAAGGAAACCCCTCTTGACCCTCCACCAGAACCCTCCCACTCTCAGAGAACACTCCCTCTCACTGGGTTGCCAGTGGGAGTCGTGGCTCAAACCAGCCTTTTTCCTTGAGGGTGGGGCTCAGCCGTCTATATTAACCACCACAGGCACTGCAAAAACTCACGTATCTCTCCCGAGCAATCTGCGCCATCCAGTTCCCTTCAGATCGATGTCCCCAAGGTTCTCTCTCCATGCGCCCCCAGCACAGGCCCCCGGGTAGGACCCTGTCCCCAATCAGCCATCCTCAGAGAGCAAGTCAATGAGTGCCCTCCTAAACCAACACCATCTTGCCCCTTTTTTCTTCTTTTTTAATAAAGGCATTTATGGCTATGAATTCCCCTCTCAGTATAACTTTTGCTGCATCCCATAGGTTTTAATAGGTTGTTTGTCATTTTCATTCTTTTCAAGGTAGTTACTGATTTCATTTGCAATTTTCTCTTTGACCCACTGATTGTCTAAGAGTGTGTTGTTTAACTTCCTTATTGTTGTGTCTAATCTGCTTCTCTGCCCCTTACTTATTTCCCACTTCATTCCATTGGAGTCAGAGAAATTACTTTGTATAATTTTAATCTTTCTGAATTCATTAAGAGATGTTCTGTGGCCTAGCGTGTGGTTTATCCTGAAGAATGATCCATGTGCACTCGAGAAGAATGTATATCCTGCTGTATTTGGGTATAATGTTCTGTATATGTCTATTAAGTCCAGATTCTTTAATGTATTATTCAAGGCCTTTGTTTCTTTATTGATTTGCTTTTGAGATATTCTGTCTAATTGTGATAATGGTGTATTAAAGTCCCCCACAATAATTGTAGAAGCATCTATTTCTCCACTTAGTTTTTCCAATATATGCCTCATGTATTTTGAGATACACGGCTAGGTGCATAAATGTTTATGATTGTTCATTCTTCTTGATAGATTTCCCCTTTTATTAGTATATAGTGTCCTTCTTTGTCTCTTTCAATAGTTTTGTACTTAAAGTTTATTTTGTCCAACATTAGTTTAGCTACTAATTCCCATTTTGGTTATTGTTTGCATGTAGAATTGTTTTCCAACCATTCGGTTTTAGTTTCCTTGTGTCCCTGAATCTAAAATGAGTTTCTTGTAGACAACATATATATAGGTCCTATTTCCTTATTCATTCTGCCAATCTGTGTCTCTTGATTGGAGAGTTTAAGTCATTAACATTCAGTGTTATTACTCTCAGGGAATTACTTATATTAGCCATATTTTCTTTAGGTTTTTGTATGCCATATGTTGTTTTTAATTCTCTTTTTATCTTCTTAGTTATTTTTACATGCTTCTCCAACTATCTCTCCTATTTCTTCCTTTTCATCCTGCAGAACTTTGTTTAGTATTTCTTGAAGGGCAGGTTTCTTATTGACAAACTCTCTTAATTTCTATTTGTGAATATTTTGAACTCTCCCTCATTTTTGAATGCCAGCTCTGCTGGATAGAGAATTCTTGGCTGGAAGTTTTTTCTTTTAGCACTTTAATTGTGTCATACCACTGTCTTCTTGCCTCCATGGTTTCAGATGAGAAAGCAGCACTTAATCTTATCAAGCTTCCCTGGTATGTGCTGGATCACTTTTCTGTTGTTGCTTTCAATATTCTCTTTGTCTTGAGTATTGAACAATTTGACAAATAGATGTCTTGGGGTAGCCTTTAAGGATTTATACTGTTTGGGGTGTGCTGCACTTCCTGGACATGTACGCCCATGTCCCTCAATGGAGTTGGGAAATTTTCAGCCATTATTTCCTCCCACACTCCTTCTTCCTCCTTTCCCTTTTCTTCCTCTGGGATGCCTATAATGCATATATTTGTGCATTTCATGTTGTCATTCAAGTCCCTAAATCCCTGATGGATTTTCACTATTGTTTACCTATCTGGTTTACTATTTGTCTAATTTCAGATGTACTGTCTTCCACATTGCTGATTCTTTCCTCTGCCTGTTCAAATCTGCTGTTATTTGCTTCCAGTGTATTTTTTATTTCTTGTACTATGTCATTCATCACCATTAAATCTGATATCTTTTTATGTATGTTTGCAATTTCTTTGGTATGTTCTCCCAGTGTCTTCTTAATATCCTTAATCTCTTGCTTCACTTCATTAAGTTGATTCATGATATTTGTTCAGACATGTTTGATTAGTTGTTCCATGTTCTGCATCTCTTCCTGTTTTTTAGTTTGTTCATTAGACTGGTCCATGTCTTCCTGTTGGCTTGTAATTTTTTGTCGGTGTCTAGGCATCTGTTTATTTTGATAAGTTTATTCAGTTGCTTAGCTTCTCTTTCTATTCTAGGGTTTTATTTTGTTGTTGTTTTTGTGTTTTGTAAGGTTTCGTTTTGACACTTTGTTCCTCATTCTATTTCCTTGCTGTTGCCTATGTTCCATTTTAAAAAATTAGGACCAGAGAAAAGGAAAGAGGTAAGAATAGAAAAAGAACAATAGTGGTAATAATAATAATAATAGCTAAAAGAGGAGCTGCACAAGGCCTAGGAAACCAAATAATTAACACAAAAGTATAAAATTATAAGAAGTACACAGGAATAAGATTAAAAAAGTGGAATAGAATAAATGAAATGAGAAACAAAATAGCAAAAAATGTATGGAATAAATTAAAAGACTGGAATGATGATAAGAGAGGAAAAGGAAAAAGAAAACAGAAAAGAAAAAAAGAAAAAGTGAAAAAAAATAAGGAAAGAAAACAGAGGAAAAAAGAGTGAGAGACGAATAAAAATGTAAAAAAATTGAAGACCAAACAAAAAGGGATAGGATGAATGAAAAACAACAGAAAACAGAAGATACAAAAATGAAGGAAAGAAAAGAAGTAATGTAAGTAGAAAAGAATTGGTAAAGGGTAAAAAAGGTGGGAAACAAAATGGGGAAACACAACAAGAAACAAAACAGCAACAACAACAACAAAAACAAACAAGGAAAAATTGCTTTCCATTTAGGTCCCTCAGGAGCTTCTCAGGCTGCTGGTGTTCATCAATCAATCACCCTGCAGCATGCCCTCAGCAGCTGATGTACAAGGATTTAGTGATTAAAATCTAAAAAATGAAAATGAAAAAAAGGAACCTTAAAAAAAAATCACAGATCCAAGAAAATCTAAATAAAAAAGAATGTATATATGTTCCATGTTATAAAGTATAAGCTGGATACCTGATAACCAGGTGGATCACGCTCTTGATTGACCTGGGAATCAAACCAGGGGTCTTGTATATGCAAGGCAGGAATTCCTTCACTGAGATAAAGTATCTCCTTAGGTTAATTGGTCTTTAGAGAGCTGTATGCCCCCTTCCCACCAGGCATTTTTAGACTTCTATAGCTTGCTAGAGTTCTGCTGATTAGGAGCCTGTCCCCACCCCCTCTCTAATCTAATTGCTTTCTCTCACTTGGTGGGCAACTATGTGTGACAGCCTGCCCGAGCAGTTCCCACCTCCCCTCTCCCCATCAGGTTGAGGTCCCCTCCAATATTCAAAAGGGGCTTAGCTGGCCAAACTCACCATAAAGAAACCACTCTTCAGCCTCTGCCAAACCCTTCTTCCTCCTAGGGAATGCCTTTCCCAGTCCCTTGGCAGCAGCAAGCCAGAACACTGCAGCTACTTGCCGTGAGTGCAGGGTATATGTGCTATTTCTAGCCACAGGGGTGAGCAACTCACAGTTTTCTTCTTTAACTTTCCAGTACCCTCCTAGATGATTCAGAGCACCTCCTGTTCTCTATATATCCAAAGCACCTCCTTTAGATAGAAACTGCCTTCTCTCCACTTTTTTTGTGAGATACTCAGTCTCTGCCTACATACAATGATGCCATTTTCCTGGAAGTCTCTCCAGAAGACCACTTTAGTAGTTAGAGTGTCAAGAATTGGTTAGCAAATCAAATGAGTCAGTCAAATTAGATTGACCTTCAGAAAGGGATGCTGAGAGTGAGAACATAGAAAATAACAGGGTAGAAAAGAAACTTATCTTTGAAATTTTATCAACACAGGACATAGGGAGGAGTCAAATATTACTCCCAAATTTTTAACCTTGGTTACTCTGTTGATGACGTTGCCAAGAAATTTAGATCCAGGAGCTGCATTGGTAATGAGACACTGACTTAAAAATACTATTACCAAGTAAATACTCAACAAAAATTTCTTTACCCCAAGCTGGGAGCACCTGGTAAATCACACAATTTTCAGAGATACCAACTGTTGCAGGTTAGTTTTTCTCAAGGTATTATACTCTGTGACTGAGGTTAGCATGCTGGAATTTTATTAGGGAGTATGTTTGGGATTAATGGAAGAACATACAAGGAGTGGAGTTGGACAAAGACCAAAGTTGATCTGCCATGCAGAAATATACATCTCATTTCCCTGTCAGGATCTATGTAGTGAAGATGGCTGTTCAGAGATTTCCCCAGTTGGAGCAAGGGGATCAGGCCTGTATCTCACTACATTAATTGAACGATGGATGTGGAATGCACCAGGGAAGGCCATGACTTCCTCCAGGAAACCTCTTCAATAAAGGCACTTCCCTAAGAAATTGTTATTGTTTATGTATATACTAAAGGTGAATTTTATTTAATTTAACAAAATAAGTTATATATTGCTTTATTATAATTCTCCATACTAAAAATTGCTTGACATATTCATTAGTCAGCCAAAGGAATGCTGATGCAAAGTACCAGAAATCTGTTGGCATTTATAAAGGGTATTTATTTGTGGTAGAAGCTTACAGTTACTCGGCCATAAGTTACTTCCCTCACCAAAGTCTGTTTCCATGTGTTGGAGCAAGATGGCTGCTTGTCTCTGCATGGGTTCAAACTTCATCTTCCTCTAAAAGTTCCTTGGTCCCAGCTCCTTCCCATCTCAGCTGTAGTTTAGAATAAGGCTCATCTCTCTCCCCAGGGATTGTCTCTTTCCAGGCTGAACTGATCTGTTCTCTTCACAATGTCAGCTGTAGACTGCCAGGCTCATCTGTCTTCCTCAGGCCTCTGCCATGTCTATGCAGCCGTCTCTATTCCTCTGTGTTCTCCTTCTCCATGTCTTTTCTGTGTGAAAAAGACATGGAGAAGGGGTGGAGACACAATGCCCTACTAATGTGGCTTAATCAAAATTCCAATCTTAATTTAATCAAGTAAAAGTGAAACCTTTGAATTTAATACACTCAAAAGGGAACATGCCAAGAGAAACAGACCAGTTTAAAAACATAATCCAATATCTATTTTTTGGAGTTCTTAAACAATGCCAAACTGCTACAGCAAATAAATGTCCAATAAGTACACTTTAAAAAAAAACTTTTATTTTGAGATAATTATAGATTCACGTGCAGTTGTGATAATAATAATATAGTGATAATTAAGTGTTATTCCATATACTCTTCACCCAGTTTTCTCCAGTGGTAACATTTTGCATAACTATAGTACTATACCATAACCAGATATTAATATTTATATAATCTACTGACTATATTCATATTTCACCAGTTTGACATGCATTCATATGTGTGTGTGTGTTATGTTGTATGTTATATAAATGTGTATTTTTTTCACTCTTCATAGCAGGCTGGACCATTAATCCAAAACCCACCAATGCCAAACTCAAATTCTTTCATATCCAATTGCTTTAGAAATTAGCCATAATACACAATGTTTAGCACTTTATAGCCAGCTTTCATTGCATACCCTATGAAACTGCACAGAGAACTTATAAACAATGCACAAACAGATTATTGGGCTATAAAAACCTTAAGCCACTCTGCCTTTGGAGTTCTCTACATCAAAGACTTTTTTCCACTGTGCTGTTGAACATTACCTGGATGCACAAGCCTCCACTGTGACCCTGCACTTCACAGAGAAGGTCTTTTGCCCTGCTTCCTCTTCTGGATGACCCCTTGCACTGTAATTTCTGTGAGGTTCCAGTCTGAGAGGAATTGCCCCTCTCAGGCAAACCTGTCCAAGCACTGCAAAAATAAAGCTTGTATTTCATTCCCATCTAGTGGTCAAATATTTTTATTACTGAGCCTTGAAATCCTCAAATTCACAACAGTATGCACGCATGTGTTTAGTTCTATGCAATTTTATCACATGTGTAGATCCATGTGACCACCAAGATAGTCAAGATACAGAATAGGTTCATCAGGATCATCCATCATACTACCCTTCTATAGCCAGAGCCACCTTCCTCCTACACTGCTCTCTGATCCCTGGCAACAACTAATATGCTCTCCATGTCATAATTTTGTCATTTCAAGAATGTTATGGAAATGGAATCATACAATGTGTAAGATTTTGGGACTGGATCTTTATGACTCAGTATAATTCTTTTGAGATCCATCCAAATTGTCCTGTGTACCAATAGTCTCATACATTTTATTACTAAGCAGAATTCCATGGTATGTGTGGACCACAGTTTGTTGAACTATCACCTGTTGAAAGACATTTCAACTGTTTCCTGTTTGTCAAGAAAAAGCTGTTATAAGCATTTGTGTATAGGTTTTTGTGTGAACATAAGTTTTTGTGTACATGGGATAAATGCCCCAAAGTAGAATTTTGTAAAAAACTATCAAGCTTCTTTCCAGATGGCTGAAGCATTTAAAAATCTTACCATCATTGTATAAACAATTTAGTTTCTCTGCATCTTCAACAGCATATGCTGTTTTCACTATTTTTATTTTAACCATTCTGGCAGATGCATAGCAATATTGCAGTGTGATTTTAATTTGCATTCCCCTGATGGTCACTGACCATAAGAATAAGCCTTTTTAAAATCATTTTACTGTTAAACTATTTTTCCCGCAATAGCCATTATATTGTTGTTCATAAAATACTGTAACAATTTTGCCAGTATGCTTATGTCTATAAATCTATATTAAATAAAATGATAATTAAGGAAATCAGCACTGGGCAACAATGCCTAAAATAATCAAAGCCATTTTCCAATAACAGAGCAAGGTTTGGAAATTCATACTATCTGATTTCAAACTTACTCTAAAGCTATAGTAATCAAACTTGGGTGATATTGGCATATGGATAGACATGTAGATCAGTGGAAGAGCATAGAGAGTTAGAAACAGACATACATATATGGTCAATCGATTTTTGATAATAGTACCAAGGTAATGCAATAAGAAAAAGATTGTCATTTCAACAAATGACTGGAATAAATGGACACTATATGTAAAACAAAAAAAAGAACTTTATTTCTTAGCTCATACCATATGCAAAATAGTTCAAACTGGATAATAGAATTAAATGTAAAGACTAAATTTATAAAACCTCTAGAAGAAACCATTATTGAAATTCTTTGTCATCTTGGTTTAGAAAATAAGTTCTTAGATATAACAATAAAAACAAAATGAAAAATTGGTGTTCATCAAAATTAAAGAAATCTTTGCTCTTCAAAAGACAATATTAAGAAAAAAAAAGACAAGCCACAGGTGAGGAGAAAATATTTACTTACTACATATCTGATAATGGATTTGTATCCAGAATATATAAAGAGGCATTAAAATATAATATTATGACAAACACTCCAATGAAAAGGTACAGATAATTTTGAATAGATACTTCTTCAAAGAATATAAAATAAGTACTTAAAAAGATGCTCAATATTGTAAGTCATTAGGGAAATGCATACAAAACCATAATCCTCACTTCACATTCATTATAAAGGCTAAAATTTTACAAAGAACAATAATAATAAGTGTTGATAAAGATGGGGAGAAACAGAAATTCTCATACATTGTTGGTGGAAATGTAAAATATTATAATCATAATGCAAAACTGTTTGACAGCTTATTAAAAAGTTAAACACACATTTACATTAAAACACAGAATTTCACTCCAAATATCTGCTCTGCTGGAGGGAAGTGAAAACATACGTCCAAGCAAATACTTAAACACCAATGCTCACAGCTACATTGATCATAAAAGATAAAAATTGGAAACAAGCCAAATGTTTGTCTACCAGGTAAAGGACATTCAAATTATGGTATATCCACACAAAAGAAGTACCCAGAACTATTGCAGTTCTCCATTGAATTTTGTACAGGCATATCTCAGATATTGTGTGAGTTCAGTTCCAGACCAACCACTGCAATAAGTCAAATATCACAATATAGCAAGCCACACAAAACTTTTGGTTTCCAAGTAGATATAAAAATCATGTTTACACTATAGTAATTGCGCATTAGCATTATGTCTTAAAAACAATATAATATCTTAATGAAAAATACTTTATTTATGGGGCAGATGTAGCTCAGTGGTTGGGCGCATGCTTTACATGTATGAGGTCCTGGGTTCATTTCCCTGTACATCCTAAAAAGTACTTTATTGCTAAAAAATGCTAACCATCATCTGAGTCTTCAGTTAGCATAATCTTTTTGCTGGTGGAGGATCTTGCCTGGATATACATGGCTGTTGATTGATGAGGTTGGTGTTTGCTGAAAGTTGGGGTAGTTGTGGCAATTTTAAAAAAATAAAACAGCAATGAAGTTTGCCATTATTGATAGACTCTTCCTTTCAGGGAAGATTTCTCTGTAGCATGTGATGCTGTTTGATAGCATTTTTAACTACAATAGAACTTCTTTCAAAGTTGGAGTCAATCATTTCAAACCCTGCCACTGTTTTATCAACTAAGTTTATGTAATATACTAAATCCAGGAATAGAGTCTATCTCAAGAAATCACTTTCTTTGCTCATCCATAAGAAGCAACCTGTCATCCATTCATGTTTTATCACGAGATATCGGCAATTCAGTCCTATCGTCAGGCTCCCCTTCTAATTCTAGTTCTCTTGCTATTTCTACCACATCTGTGGTCATTTCCTCCACTGAATTCTTGAACCTCTCAAAGTCATTCATGAGAATTGGAATCAACTTCTTCTAAACTCCTGGTTGATATTTTGACCATTTCTCAGAAATCACAAATGTTCTTAATGGCATCTAGAATGATAAATTCTTTCCAGAAAGTTTTCAATTGCCTTTGCTCAGATCCAACAGAGGAATCACTATAATATAGTAGCTATAGCCTTATGAAATATCTTTCTTAAATAATAATACTTTAAAGTCAGAATTACTCCTTGATTCCTGGGAAGAAGAATGGATATTTTATTAGCAGGCATGAAAACAGCATTACTCTTTTTATGCATCTCCGTCAGAGTTCTTGGGTGACCAGGAGCACTATCAATGAGCAACAAATATTTTGAAGGAATATTTTTTTCTGATCAGTAGTTCTCAATGATGGACTTAAAATATTCAGTAAAACATGTTGTAAACAGATGTGCTGTAGTCCAGGCTTTATTATTCCATTTATAGAGCACAGGCAGATTTAAGATGATTCTTAAAAGCCCTAGGATTTTCAGAATGGCAAATGAGCATTGGTTTAAATTTAAAGTCACCAACTGCATTAGCCTGTAACAAGAGAGTCAACCTCTCCTTTCAAGCTTTGAATCCAGGCATTTACTTATTCTCTCTAGCTATGAAATTCCTAGATGGCATCTTCTCCCAATAGAAGGCTGTTTCATCTGCACTGAATACTTGTTGTTTAGTGTAGCCACCTTCATCAATTATCTTAGCTAGATCTTCTGGATAACTTGCAGCAGCTTCCACATCAGCACTTCCTGCTTCATCTTTCACTTTTAGGTTATGGAGATGGCGCCTTTCCTTAACCTTGTGAAACAACCTCGGCTAGTTTCAAACTTTTTTTCTGCAGCTTCCTTACTTCTCAGCCTTCATAGAATTGCAGAATTAGGGCCTTGATCTTGATTAAGAGAATGTTGTAGCTGGTCTGATCTTATATTCAGACCACTAAAACTTTCTGCTTATTAAGTTTCTTATCATACATGTGTTTACTGGAGTAGCACTTTTAATTTCCTTCAAGAACTCTTTCTTTCCTTTCACAGCTTGGCTTCCAGTTTGGTGCAAGGGGCCTACCTTTTGATCTGTTTCATCTTTCAACATGCCTTCCTCACTAATCTTAACCATTTCTAACTTTTGATTTAAAGTGAGGTACAAGAGACTCTTCTTTTCACATCAACACTTAGAGGAAATTGCAGGGTTATTAATTGGCCTAATTTTAATATTGTGTCTCAGGGGATATGGAAGTCTGAGGAGAGTGAGAGAGATGGGAGCAACCTTATGGTGGAACAATCAGAACTCTCACAACATTTATCGATTAAGTTCACCATCTTTCATGGGTGTGGTTCATAACACCCCCAAAAACAATTACAGTAATAACATCAAAGATCGCTGATAGCAGATGACTGGAAAGATCTAATAATAACACAAAAGTCTGAAATATTGCAAGAATTACTAAAACTTAACAAGGAGACATGAAGTCAGCAAATGCTACTGGAAAAATGGTTCCTATAGACAAACTTGATGCAGGGTTGTCACAAAGTTTAAATTTGTAAAAAACACAATATCTGCAAAACACAACAAACTGAAGCACCATAAAACAAGGAATGCCGGCATTGTTTTAAACTCAGTCAAACCAAAATGTCAGTAGGATTTTTTTTTTTTGATAGAAATAAATGAACTCATTCAAAATTTATATGGCAAGTCTAATAAGCTAGAAGTAACAAAATATTTTCAAATAAGATGGCCAAACATGGAACACTCATGATACCTGATTTTAAGAATTATTATAAAACTGTGGTGGTAAAGATTGTAGAATTGTTAAGCTTGTAAAAGAGCAGTGGGACAAAACAGAGACCCCAGAAATAGACCCATACAAATATAGTCAAGTGATTTTGGCACAGTCTTCTCAGCAATTGGTGCAGTGGACATTTACACATTCAAATTTAAAAACCTGTCATTGTACTTTACATAAA
Source organism: Tolypeutes matacus (assembly GCA_026826555.1). Classification (NCBI taxonomy): domain Eukaryota; kingdom Metazoa; phylum Chordata; class Mammalia; order Cingulata; family Chlamyphoridae; genus Tolypeutes; species Tolypeutes matacus. The sequence goes on along the minus strand of JAKSZT010010858.1, from coordinate 8,915,738 downwards.
AATGAACTCCAAATGGATCATAATCGACATGCAAAACTGTAAAACTTCGAGTTGAAAATGTAAGATAAATTCCATGTAAACTTGGATTACAAAAGGAGTTCTTAAATATAGCACCAAACGCAACATCCAAAAAAGAAAAAAAAAAGATAAATTGAATTTTGTCAAAATTAAGAACATTTTCTTGGCAAAAGTCAATTTTAGGAGGTTGAAAAGACAACCACAGACTGGGAGAATATATTTGAATATATGAATATGTATCAAGACTAAATGATAAAAATGAAACTATCCAATAGTAAGTGGCTAAAAATTTTAAACAAACACTTCACCATGGAAGATATACAGGTGATGACAAGTGTATAAAAGGAGGCTCTAAATCATTAATCAACAAGAAAATGCAAACTAAAATCCAAATGGCATATCTCTTCCATATACACACCTATTACAATGGCTACAATTTAAAAAAGAAACAAAAATATTAAAATGTGTCACATCACACAGCATCATGAAATAATGTCCCATCCATTTTGCTAAGTAAGGAGAACCCCTAAACTAAAGGCACCAAATTTCATTAGATTCTAGTTTTTCCTAGTAGTTGTGTACTGTAAAGTTCCCACCTAGACTGTAGTAAGGAATACTGAACCAGCGGCCCATAGGGGATATAAGGCGCTGGGTTTCTGTATATCTTTCTGGTCACAGCATTGTCACCAAATGATCAGTATACAAACTTATTTAGTATTTGTTTCTGTCTACAACGTATTTAATGTGTATTGTTGAGTCATTAATTTTGAACTCAAGGCCAATAGCACTCTAACTCATACTTGAATAAAGCGTATCTAACTCACCTATTTTTCTCTCTAAGGTACATCACAGCCTTCTTGTACTTCAGAACACTAGATAACACGTCAGTGCTATGCCAGCTGGTCATTTTAAACAAAAGTTACCAAAATATGAAAAGCATGGTACTCGATATACTGTGAAAAGGACGCTTGTTTAGAGTGTGAAAGCTGAAACAAGAAGGCAGAGTGTCACCTTGCTTGACCTCAGCTGGGCACACGCAACTTGAGTGGCTCAAATTTTCCGCACGCATCCGGGAATAACTCTGAAAGCCCTATGGGTACTGATTTGGAGGATAGAAATAAATTTTAGTGGGTAACCAAGTTAACAAATTTGGAATCATCAATAATAAAAGACACTGTATATGTTTCCATCTATATAAAATTCTGGAACTGGCAAATCGGTGAGTGCCTGTGGAGAGGAGTTGACTAATGCAGCATAGGGGCATTTTTGTGGTTGTAAATACGAGGTTTTTTCCCCCATATTTCAAAATTTATAGGAACTTACGCACAAAGTGAATTTTACCTTATGCAAATTGAAAAATAAACATTTTAAATGATGTGAATATTGTGGCTTAGGTGTATTAAATAATCTGCCCAAATTTAAAAGTGTTAGAGGCATTTCTCTAAATCTTTCTGTAAACATTTACTTTTTCACTTTTTAAAATTTCTTAATATTTTGTTTTTTTAATTTCTTATTCTCTTTCTAAGATAAATGCATCTTACTAAACTTAGCTTACTGTCAGGTAAGTTGAAGTTATATCTTCTTTATTTTTCTTTACTACTACACCTGCTTTTCAATTGCTTTGCTGTTGTTGCTTCAGTTATATTTTTGCCTGATTCTTTGTTTAGTGCAATCATCTAAACCATTTTCTTTTAAATTCTTGAATTATTTATTTAGTATCATCTTAGAATAAACTTAAAATATTTTTTTCCTTTCCAGGTTGAAAAAAATCTCAAAGGAATTCCAGCTAAGTGTAGTGCTCACATCTTTTTTAGGAAAACATGTTGTCCCAAATAGGTCTCCTATATATTATGTTGAATATCCTTTAATTAAATATTATTCTCTAATTTCTTCTTGTGTAAATTCCCTCATATATTAATTAAGCAATTTAATGAAATGTAATGACTACAATTAACCCATAAAATTTTATTCCCCAAGCTCACCTTTTATTACCTAGATAATTATGATAATAAAATGGATAATTATCCATTTAATGAGAAAGTATTATTATTGTCAACCTTACCTCTTTCACGTCTTTCTAGTTTCCTTTAAATGTCCTTCTGAGAGTCTTTTAGATAATTCTGTTTCTCTGCTCTTCCTTTTGTAATTCTATTTTATTTGATTAAGCAATAGCATTCATTTACCAGAAGATGCTAAAGCAGCATAATTTTCCTTTTCTTCTTCTCTTCCTTAGCCATTGGCTATGTTTTAAGTTCTAGAATCTCATTAACCAGAGTACAAACTATGTGAAACTTTTCAAATAACTCCTTAATTGCTATTAAAGGAAATTATTTCAAAACAAATATGTAGACCTTTATTTTCAGCAGCAGATCAGATCTATTTATTTTGCTATTGTAATTTAGTGTTGCAACTCAATGTCTGTTTTATCATCTCTGGCAAGCCTCATCCCTCCATTCTGCTCTGTTTTGCTAAGGCCTTTTTTTTTTTTTTTTGTTAATATTTCTCACAATTCAATTTATGAAATGGACTTTAACTTTCAAAGCCATGAATGGCTCAATTAAATAGTATTCAAGATGTGAACCAAACACAAGCCATAGAATTGAATTATTTAATATAAAAATGATTAGATTGCTCTGCTTCCCAGAGCATGATTGAACATGTATGTGATGTCTTTCAGTGCATGTAAAAACACCTTCAGCACTTGTCTTCTCTCTGATCTCTTGCAAAATGAACAGGCAACATCTGTGCCAATGGCTCTATCCATTAGCTTCTCAGTGATCTGACTCTAATTACTCTTTACTGTTTAGTATTTGCTGTAGATAGAAGCTGACATTTTTATGTCTACCAATTATACTTCTGCAACAGCCCTAATGCAGTTTAAGAAATCAATTGCCATGTTTATTCTATATACTCAATTCCTTTTCTAAATCATATTATTTTTTAGTATAAGTAGGATGAGGTGAGAATTATACGAGTATGGTTATTTTCACAATAAAAATGAATAAAATAGCATATTTTTGTTATGATTGTGTACTGTTCAATGTATTTTTTAATTAGGTCAAGAAATTCTTTATACTCTTGTAAATAAGAATATTGATAATTCAGCTGAGGCTGAGTGGGGAATCAATAGCTGTGTTAGTTGCATCTATTTGTTCCTTTCTGTAGGTAATAAATGTATTCAAATTAATTGACTGGAAATTTGTAATAATATTGGGCATGTATGGAAGATGAAATATGTTTTGAAAATAGAAGGAGAAATATGGGAATTTTATTTTTGATATTCATGAAACTTCCAAAAGGATTTCACTGCTGAAGTTTTCAGCCACATTGTGATGCCCAAACCATTACTGTAATATCTTACCCAACATGATTTTACTGGTGATATTAATAAAATTCTTCCACGGTAACCTACAGATAAGGGATTAAGGCTGCTAAATACTGCATTTAGTTTAATCATTCCTGTATTCCCTATTATTAACCAGAAGTTCCTCAACATGATTGCCTACACATTAGCATTCGCTAACAAGGCTGTTTTCATTATGTGCAGAAATAATTGTTTAAAAATACTGCTGGAGAGCCAAATGCCTATTCTTAAGGAAAATTCTGCATTCGGTAATTCCTTGTGAGTGGGGAGCTGTGACAAAAATTTGTGAAAAATGGATTGTAAAGAAAACTTAAGTACAACAAAACTGATAATAACTTGATTTATACATGACTCCTTTCATGTAAAATAGGGCTGGGTAAAATTTGTGTAACATTCTGAAGTCAATATGCTTGCCTTGCTGTTGGTATAATTTGTAATTATTATTTTAGGTTTTGTGCTTATATTCTGAGTTTTTAGTTCCATCAAAATTTGCTTTGGGGTTTGTTAATTCTCTTTTTTTGATTTCCTGAGCAACTGAGTCTGTCTGGCTCTGTCATTGGGGATCATCTCAAGAAGATATTATGATGAGTAAGAAAAAGGATGTGATTACATGAGCCATATTTTAACATCATTCTTTTTACTATGGAGGGGTGGGAGGGAAGGGAAGGAATTGAGTGTAAAAAAAGAGGAGGAAAACATGAATTGTAGTACATAAATAATACTTCTGTTCAGTCTCTATACAAGTAAAATAGAACAACAATAATAAGGTGAGTCAAAAATATTAGCAATTTTGATATTTAGTATTATCTCTTAAATGAGAGGTGCATTGCAAGGAAGGAAATGCTGATGAGAATGGATCAAGTCATAAAGTTGCATTTTGTTTTGTTTTGCTCTGTTATTGAATTATGGTCAGAATTAAAGCCATAGTTTAATATATCAAAAAGAGAGCAAGAGAGGAGTGCAGAAAAGATGGAAACATGAAAGTCAAAATAATGATATATTAATGCTTATAACAATAATACTTTCAAAAGATTGAACTAATCTATGAGAAGGTAAAATTAAATTAGAATAAAATAACAGAATGGTCCAGCTATATGTTTCTTAAAAAACACTAGCCAAAATTATGCACACTTATACACACACACATGCACACATACACACACACCACCTGTTTATGGGTTATCTTTTCACTTTCTTGATGGTGACTTTCAAAGTAAAAAAGTTTTGAATTTTGGTGCATTTCAATTCATTTTTCTTTCTTTGCTTACAAACCTAAGGAGTTTTGGCATAACTCAAAGTCACAAAGAATGACTCTTATGTTTTCCTCTGAGATTTTTATAGTTTTATCTCTTACATTTAGGTCTTTGATCCATCTTGAGTTATTTTCTTGTGTATGGTGTGAGGTGGATGCCAACTTCATTCTTTGCATATAATCATTCAGTTGTGCCAGGACCATTTGTTAAAAAAACTACTTTTTTCCCATTTAATTGTTTTGATACACTTGTCAGAAATTCTCTGCCCCAGGAACAAGCCATGGTGAAGGCACCTGAGACCTAAGTCTTGTCAATGTGCCTTCCTGATACTCATCTAGATTTTATCCTTTTCAATGTCTACTTGTGGGGGTGGGAGGGAAGGGAAATGCCTGAGGCCTCAACACTCTCTGGAAAATACCATAGTGTTCAACTGGGAGCTGGGTCGAGAGATAGCCCTGTGTTCTTGGCAGCACCTACCAGTCATGTTTCACTGGGTGGAAGTAAGCGCTCCTTGTTCAAATGCCAAAGACTCTCCCTGTAGTCTTAGATTGCTGTTGCTGCTGGGTTGGCTTAAACAACAGCAATTTATTATCTCTCATCTCCAGCACAAAGTGGGACATGTGGAGCTTTCTTCCACTGATCCTGAACTGGTGCAATTTTCTAACTAATAATAACACCTTCAAAGGTTCTGTTTACAAAGGGGTTCACACCCATAGGAATGTGGATTAAGACTTGAACATACCTTTTGTGGGGGACATGATTCAATCCCTCAAAATGTTTGTATTAGTCAGGCAAAGGAGTGCTGTTGGCCTTGCAAAATGAGTTAGTCTTCCCTCCTCTTCAATTTTTTGGAAGAATTTGCTCAGAATTAGGGTCAGTTCTTTTTGGAATGTTTGGTAAAATTTGCCTGTGAAGCCATCTGGTCCAGGGTTTTCTTTGTTTGGAGTTTTTTTTTTTTTTTTTTAGGTACTGGAGATTGGGGGATTGAACCTGGGATATTGTACAAGGGAAGCAATTGCTCAACCACTGAGATACACCCACTCTCCCTTTTGGAGATTTTTGATTACTGATTCCATCTCTTCACTAGTTAATAGTTTGTTGAGATCTTTTACTTCTTCTTCAGTCAGTGTAGGTAGTTTGTGTGTTTCTAGAAATTTGTCCATTTCTGTTAAGTTATCTACTTTGTTTGTACGCAGCTATTCATAGTCTCCTCTTTTCATCCTTTTTATTTCAGTGGGGTTAGTACATTTGTTTCCCTTACCATTTCTGATTTTTGTTATTTGTATCATCTCTCTTTTCTCTCTTTGTCAGTCTAGCTGAAAGTTTGCTAATTTTGTTGATGTTTTCAAAGAAATATCTTTTGGTTTTGTTGGTTTTGTTTAATTCTATTCTCAATTACTTTTAACTCTACTGTAACCTTTTTTATTTCCTTCCTTCTGCTTGCTTTGGGTTTAATTTGCTGTTTTTTTTTTTTTTCCCTAGTTCTTCCAGCTTTGAGCTTAAGTTGATTTGAAATCTTCCTCCTTTTTAGTGTAAAAAATAGAACTATAAATTTCCATCTCAGCACTGCCTTTGCTGTACCCCATAAGTGTTATGTTGTATTTTCATTTTCATTCACCTCCAGATATTTCCTAATTTCCCCGGTGATTTCATCTTTAACCCATTTGTTGTTTAAGAATGTGTTTAATTTCCACATACTTGTGAATTTTCAATTTCTCACTCTGTTATTGATTTCTGGCTTCATTCCACTGTCATCAGAGAAGATAAATTGTGTGATTTCAATAATTTTAAATTTATTGAGACATGTTTTTTTACCTAAGATAAGGTCTATTCTGGAGAATGATCCTCGGGCACTGGAGAAGAATGTGTATTTTGTTGTTGTTCAGTGAAGTATTCCGCTTATAGAATATTCTTAAATCACAGATACCTGTTAAGCACCATTGCCCAGAACTCACCTATCCCCATTTTCTTTATTGGGGAAATCAAAAACATACACTAATGTTTTTAAAAAAGGCCATGCTCCAGCCTTTTTCTACCCCAACTTCTTTTTCTATTGTGTGTCATTCCACAACCTGGGGGGAAGTCTAATGAAAAGGCCTGCCCAGACCTTAAACCCATAAACCAGGAATAAGAAGCCATAGATCCTCATCAAAACAGGAATTCTCAGTGGCAGAGCCCTTGCCACAAGGTAGATTAAAACCACACTTAAACAACATCCATTTGTCTCTCATCTCCAGCACAAAGTGGGACATGTGGAGCTTTCTTCCACTGATCCTGAACTGGTGCAATTTTCAGGCACCCTGTGTGACTGACTATGATGGGATTTCTCCTACTCTTTTGGGTTCTTTGTGCTGTGTAAGTGACGTGGAGATTATATACACTTTCTGGATTCTTTATTCTTTGTAAGTGATAAAAGGCTCAATTGCTGAAAATATCTGTTGTTTTCTGAATTGTGCGTACCCATGACACACTGTTGTAGCAAATCACTACACAGTTAGTTCTAGTTGGTTTAGACTACTGTTCAAGTTTTCTATTTCCTTACTGATTTTCTGTCTAGATGTTCTAAACATTATTGAAAGTAGCACATTAAAGTTGCCTATATTAATGAACTGTACTTTTCCTTTCAAATCTGTCAGTATTTGCTTCATATATTTGGGGCTATGCTTTAGGTGCATATATATTTGTAATGGTAATATCTTCTTCCTGAATTGACCCCTTTATCAGTATATGTGATGGTTAGGCTAATGTGTCAACTCAGTCAGGTAATTGTGTTCAGGTGTTTAGTCCATCAAGCACTGGGCTAACTGCAATACAAGAACATTCATGGACTTTGGTCATCAGTGACTTTACTGGGTGGATGGCTGATTGCATCTGCATCAATCAAGGAGACTGCCATCAACAATGGTTGATCCTTTTATACAATCAATTGAATACCTTAAAAGGGGAAGTGATTTCAACATTCAGAGAGAAATTCCCAGCTCGTCTTTGGACAGCCAACTTCTCCCAGAAACTCATCAAGGAGCTTTCATTGGACTTACATCGGAGCCCCTGGTTTGCAGCCTGCCTGCGGAACCTGGACTTGTGCATCCCCACGGTCATGTGATAAACGCTTATAAAATCTCATATTATTGACAGATGTCTCCTGTTGATTCTGTTTCCCAAGAGAACCCTGACTAATACAGCTTAGTACTAGGAGTAGTTCTTGAGGAGCAGAATCTTAAACATGGGATGTCTGAGGTGGTTCTGGGACTTTTGTAATTGGCTCTCTTTTCCAACTGGACTCAAGGGTACTAATTACTCCCTTTCCAATAATGAAGAGTTTGCTAACAGTCCATGGCATGACCTGGCAAGGGAGATATGCATGATAGCATCACTGGATTCCCTTACTTTCATGCTTTTAAGAAGCAAGGATCTGGGTAAGAGTGTTTTCAACGCCTTAAGAGAATTTTTTTTTTTTTTAATTTTAAAAAATTTTTAAAAGATACTTAGATTACATAAATGTTACACAAAAAATATAGGGATTCCCATATGCTCCACCCCCCAACCTCCCACATAAACATCCTTCATTAGCATGGCACATTAATTGCAATTGATAAACACATGCTGGGGTTTTGCCATTAAGCATGGACCATAGTTCACATTGTAGACCATACTCTCTCCCACACAATTCTGCATGACCTTAACAGAATTTTGTGGAGTCAAAGTTATAATGATGTTGGCTGACTCCTCCTAGATACTCTGGATACAGTTACAAAAGAAAGAGATGAGCTAAAGATTTCAAATTTGAATCTTAAATGCTGCATGAATGATGTGAAAGTTGCTATGTGTGCCCTGAAAGAAAATCTTGTCACCTGTAACCAGAGACTTGAGAATTCTGAGAATCAAACCCAGACTCTCATTGTACGAGTAGCAGAATTACGGAGGAAACTAAAATCTCAAGCCCGCAGGGTTTCTGCAATTAAAGTGAAGGCACTGATTGGAAAGGAGTGGAACCCTGAGGATTGGGATGGAGACATATAGGATGATGATAATATTGGTGCGGATATTGGAACCCTAAATTCTGCTGAGACTTTACCAGATAAACCTGCAATGGCCTGCCCTGTGGAGACCACACATTGTCAACCTTGCATCATCCAGCCTCTAGCCTGCGCCAGAGAGTCTGGAACTCCTTGCAGCCCTGCTGTGGGTACCAGCCAAACTCCTGCATGCACTGTCTAACCTCCAGTCTACCCTGAGAAATCTGACTTCCAACCCCTGCCTGCAGAGATTAATCCTGTCTTACCAGAAGAAAATACAAAGTAATGCCCTGAGGCCAGTAGCTTGCAAGACCTTTCTAATCCTTCTCCTTACCCACACCCCCCACCCCTCTTGTCTTCGAGACCTATTACTAGACTAAAATCACAACAAGCCCCCAAAGGTGAAATACAAAGTGTGACCCATGAGGAATTATGCTATACTCTGAAAGAACTGCATGAGTTTTCCAACTTATATAGACAGAAACCATGGGAATATGTGAGGGAATGGGTATACTAAGGGTATGGGATAATGGTGGAAGGAATATAAAGTTAGGTCAGGCTGAATTTATTGATATGGGCCCACTAAGCAGAAATTTTGGATTCAAAGCTGTAACTCGAGGGGTTAAAAAGGGCACTAACAGTTTGTTTGGGTGGCTGACTGAAACATGGACCAAAAGATGGCCTAGCATATCTGAAGTTGAGATGCCCGATTTGTTCTGGTATACAGTAGATAAGGGGATTCAAAGGCTTAGAGAGATTGGAATGCTAGAATGGATTTACCATTTGAGACCTGCCCACCCACCCCAGGAATGTCCAGAAGACACACATTTAAACAGGACTGTGAGGAATAAATTTGTAAGGCTAACCCCATCTTCTCTGAAGAGCTCTGTGGTTGTTCTTCTCTGTATTCAGCTATTACTGTAGGGAGGGTTGTAATGGAATTGGAATCCTTAAACATTATGGGGAAGATCCAATCTTGGTCCAGTAAAAGTCAATTATCGGTAGTTAATCACCAAAGGCAAGGTTGGCTGGCTACCTCAATGAAAGGCAGATTCACATCAGCACTCAGAATAGTCTGAGTCACATGGCGTTATGGCATTGGCTAATAGATCGTGGGGTACCTAGAAGTGAAGTACATGGACAATCTACTAAATTTCTTCTGAATCTGTATAAGCAGAAGGTCGAGTGAACAAAACCCTGACTCAAATTACAGACACAGAGAATCATGGCCCCTTAATCAATTCCCAGACTTGAGACAGTTTACAGACCCAGAGCCCTTTGAATGAGAAGGCCAGACCCCCTTGGGGAAAGATCCTGTTAAAATGCCAAAAATTTATACTGTTAGTTTTCCTCCCACCTTTCCCCAAGGAGACCTATGGCCTTTTGCCAGACTAACTGTTAATTGGGGAAAAGGAAATGATCAGATATTTTGGGAATTATTAGACACTGGCTCAGAAGTGACATTAATTACAGGAGACCCAAAACGTCACTGTGGTCCACCAGTCAGACTAGGGGCATATGGAGGTCAGGTGATTGATGTGTTTTGGCTCAGGTCCATCTTACAGTGGGTCCAGTGGGTCCCCAGACCCATTCTGTGGTTATTTTCCCAGTTCCAGAATGCATAATTGGAATAGACATACTCAGTAACTGGCAGAATCCCCACATTGGATCCCTAACTTGTGGAGTGAGGGCTATTATGGTTGGAAAGGCCAAGTGTAAGCCACTAGAACTGCCCCTATATAGCAAAAATAGTAAGTCAAAGGCAATACTGGATTCCTGGTGGTATTGCAGAGATTAGTGCCACCAAGGTTTTGAAGGATGCAGGGATGGTGATTCCCACCACATCTCCATTCAACTCTCCTATTTGACCTGTGCAGTAAACAGATGGATCTTGGAGGATGACAGAATTATTGTAAACTTAACCAGTTGGTGACTCCAATTGCAGCTGTTCTCTCAGATGTGGTATCATTGCTTGAGCAAATCAACACTTCCCCTGGTAACTGGTATGCAGCTGTTAATCTGGCAAATGCTTTTTCCTCAACTGCCATTTGTAAGGACCACCAAAAATAGTTTGCTTTCAGCTGGCATGGCCAGCTGTATACCTTCATTGTCCTGCCTCAGGGGTATATCAACTCTCCAGCCCTCTGTCATAATATTGTCTGCAGGGAACTTGATTGTCTCTCCCTCCCAGGAGACATCACACTGGTTCATTATATTGATGATATTATGTTGGTAGGACCTACTGAGGAAGAAATAGCAAAGACTCTAGATTTATTGGTAAGGCATTTGCATGAGAGAGGATGGGAAATAAATCCAACAAAAATACAGGATCCTTCCACCTCAGTGAAATTTCTAGGTGTCCAGTGGTGTGGGGCATGTCTACATATCCCTTCTAAAGTAAAGGATAAGCTGTTGCATCTGGCCCCTCCTACGACCAAAAAAGAAGCACAATGCTTAGTTGGCCTCTTCAGATTTTGGAGACAACACATTCCTCATTTGGGTGTGCTACTCTGGCCCATTTACCAAGTGACCAGAAAAGCTGCTTGTTTTGATTGGGGACCGGAACAAGAGGAGAGACCTTGTGATGGTACAAGCTGCTATGCAAGCTGCACTTCCACTTGGAACATATGATCCAGCAGATTCAATGGTGCTGGAAGTTTCAGTGACAAATAGAGATGCTGTCTGGAGACATTGCAGGCCCTTATAAGGGAATCACAACACAGACCCTTAGGATTTTGGAGCAAAGCCTTGCCATCCTCTGCAGATAACTACTCCCCTTTTGAGAAACAGCTTTTGGCTTGCTACTGGGCCTTAGTAGAGACTGAATGCTTAACCATGAGCCATCAGGTTACCATGAGAGCTCAGTTGCCTAACAAGAACTGGGTATGGTCTGACCCACCAAACTATAAAGTTGGGTGTGCACAGCAACACTACATAATAAAGTGGAAGTGGTGTCTATGAATTAGGGCTCGAGTAGGTCCTGAAGGCAAAAGTAAGTTACATAAGGAAGAAACCCAAATGCCCATGGTCACCACCCCTGCCATGTTACCTTCTCTTTCCCAGCCCACAGCTTTGGCCTCTTGGGGTGTCCCTTAAAGTCAGTTGACTGATGATGAGAAAACTCAGGCCTGGTTTACAGATGATTCTGCATGATATGCAGGTACCACCCGAAAGTGGAGAGCTGCAGCACTGCAGCCCTTTTCTGGGACATCCTTGAAGGATAGCGGTATGGGCAGAACTTTGAGCAGTGCACCTGGTTGTTCATTTTGCTTGGAAGAAGAAATGGCCAGAGGTGCATTTGTACACTGATTCATGGGCTGATGTTAATGGGTTGGCTGGATGGTCAGGGTCTTGGAAGAAACATGACTGGAAAATTGGTGACAAGGAAATCTGGGGAAGAGGTATGTGGATAGACCTTTCTCAGTGGACAAAAAACATGAACATATTTGTGTCCCTAGTGAATGCTCAAAAGAAGGTGACTTCAGCAGAGGAAGATTTTAATAAAGTTGATAAAGTGACCTGTTCTGTGGCTAATTCTCAGCTTCTTTCCCCAGCCACTCCTGTCATTTCACAATGGGTTCATGAACAAAGTGGCCATGGAGGTAGGGATGGAGGTTTTGCATGGTCTCAGTAACATGAACTTCCCCTCACCAAGGCTGACTTGGTTACAGCAACTGCTGAATGCCCAATCTGCCAGCAGCAGAGACCCACACTCAGCCTCCGATATGGTGGCACCATTCCTCAAGGTGATCAGCCTGCTACCTGGTGGCAGGTTGACTACATTGGGCCACTTCCACCATGGAAGGGCAGTGATTTGTTTTAACTAGAATAGACAAATACTCTGGATATGGGTCTGCATTTCCTGCTTATTCCAAAACTACCATCTGTGAACTTACAGAATGTCTTATCTACCACCAAGGCATTCCATACAGCATTGCTTCTGATCAAGGAACCCATTTAACAGTAAATGATGTGTAGGAATAGGCACATGCCCATGGAATTCACTGGTCTTACTATGTTCCCCATCACCCTGAAACAGCTGGATTAATAGAACTGTGGAAGGGCCTTTTGAGACTCAATTATGGCACCAACTAGGTGGCAATACCTTGCACGGCTGGGGCAAAGTTCTCCAGGAGGCTGTGTATGCTCTAAATCAACATCCACTCTATGGTGCTGTTTCTCCCATAACCAGGAATTAAGGGGTGGAAATGGAAGTGGAACCATTCACTGTTATCCCTAGTGACTCAGTAGGAAAATTTTTGCTTCCTGTCCCTGCAACCTTAAGCTCTGCTGGTCTACAGGTTTTAGTCCCAAAAGGAGGTGTGCTGACACCAGGGAACAAAACAATGATTCCATTGAACTGGAAGTTAAGACTGCCACCTGGCCACTTTCGGCTCCTCTTACCTGTGAATCAATAGGCAAAGAAAGGAATTACTGTACTGGCTGGGGTGATTGATCCTGATTATCAAGGGGAAATAGGAATACATCTACATAATGGGGGTAAAGAAGAGTTTGCCTGGAATGCTGGAGATCCTCTAGGGCATCTCCTAGTACGGCCATGCCTTGCGATTAAAGTCAACGGAAAACTGCAACAAGCTAATTCAAGCAGGGCTAACAATGGCCCAGAATCTTCAGGAATGAAAGTTTGGGTCATCCCACCAGGGCCAAGAACCACGACCAGCTGAAGTGCTTGCTGAAGGTAAGAAGAACATGGAATGGATAGTGGAAGAAGGTAGTGATAAATATGAACTTCGACCATGTGACCAGTTACAGAAAGGAGGACTGTAATAGTCATGAACCCTTCCTTATTTCATTATGAGTATGATTGTATATGTACACAAAACGAATTTCTTTGTTTTGTTCCCCAAACTTTTCCCCTATCATATGAAAAGTTGTATTAATTTCATGTCATAATATTTAAGAACGTCAAATTTAAGAGTGAATATTACCCAAGGACTTGCACCCTATTCTGTAGGGAATTAATGCATTTCTGGTTGTACACAGGTGATTTGAACATTGTTAGGTGGAAATATATATGTATGCTTGTCTGTTATTGTTGTTTTTTCTTAGAGACTAAATATGGTTTAAGATAGTGTGTATGGTTGCCGAGTTGAGAAGGGGCGGACTGTGATGGTTAGGGTAATGTGTCAACTCGGTCAGGTAATTGTGTCCAGGTGTTAGGTCCAGCAAGCACTGGACTAATTGTAATACAGGAATATTTATGGACTTTGGTCACCAGTGACTTTACTGGGTGGATGGCTGATTATATGTGCATCAATCAAGGAGATTGCCATCAGCAATGGGTGATGCTTTCATCCAATCAGTTGAATACCTTAAAAAGGGAAGTGATTTCAACATTCAGTATTTCCCAGCTTGTCTTTGGACAGCCAACTTCTCCCAGAAATTCACCAAGGACCTTTCATTGGACTTTCATCAGAACCCCTGGTTTGCAGCCTGTCTACGGACCCTGGACTTGTGCAGTCCCATGGTCACATGAAAGACTCTTATAAAATCTCATTTTATTGACAGATCTCTGTTTCCTGAAAGAACACTCAATAATACAGTATATAATGACCATATTTGCCATTCATAACTATTTTGATTTAAAGTCTATTTTAGCTGATATTTAGCATAGCTATCAGCTCTCTTTTGGTTAATACTTGCATGGTATATTTTTTCCATCATTTCATGTCTAACCTACTTATGTCTTTGAAATTAAGTTGAGTCTCTTGCAGACAGAATGTAGTTAGGTCATACCTCTGTATATATCATGCTAATTTTTTTTTTTTTTTTTTACTGGAGAGTTTATATGTAAAGTCACTACCATTAATGCAGGAATTTCTTCTGCCATTTTCTATTTAGTCTTTGTAAGTCTTATATTTTTATTGGCCCCCAAATCTTCTGTTAATGTCTACTTTCATAGTTACTTGATTTTTTAAATTCTTCCTCATTGAATTGCTTCTCATTTCTATCTGGATGTATTTTTTCATATATTTTCCTTGAGGTTATCATGGTGTTAAAATTTAACATCCTAAATATATGACAATCATATTTGATTTGATATTACTTTGACTTCAGTAGCATACATATGCACTATTCCTACACCCCTCTGACCCCCACTTTTTTATACTTGTTAGAAATTATATTTTGTACATTGTATGTCCAAAACCATAGATTTATCATTACTTTTAATGCATTTGCCTTTTAGCACCTGTCAGGCATAAGAATTGGAACTATACACCAAAAAATAAAATACAATATTACTGGAATTTATAATTACTAGGTTCTTTTTCCACAGCTCTTCCAAGCTGTACTTTCCTGACTTGGCCCCTGCCCAACCAATGCAGCCCTTCAGTTGTCCACCATAGCTCTGAGGCAGAGTATTGGTTTTAAGTATCTTCTGCTGCAAGTAGCTAATCAAAGGCAGTGATCACCAATCAGACCCCTCTTGTATCTTGGGAAAGTAGATATTTATATCTCTCTCTGGTACCAGCAAGCTACACCAGGACCCAGACACCATGCTGCCTGCTGTGAGACTGAGGGATGGGTACCAGTAACCACTGCACAGATTAAACAATTTACTGGTATTTACCATAATTTACCAACCTCTTTCTCATGCTCTTCCCGGGATACTATACATGTTACACCATATTCCAGAGTTTCAAAATAGGTGATTCAGACAGTTCTTTTCTCTTTAACTGATGTCCTGATTTAAGGACTTGTGTCCTGGAGCTTCCAAGTCCACCATCTTCCACAACTCCTCCTTGTAAACATATTTTAACAATATATACTTGCAATTAAAATGTATGAAAATAACTCAAATGACCTTACTTTGCATTATGGATATTTTTCATATTATGATTTTGCTGAAAATTTTAGCCTCCTACAATCACTCTGATTTTCATAGAACATCACTTCTTAATCTTTGGATTTCTCATCAGATCTTGCCACGATCTTCATTTGTTTCTCTCTTAATTAAAAGCTAAATATATTATGCAATTTTAAACTTTTAAAAGGTCTAATATATGTTTTTCATATTTTACTTTTTGTCACAAATATATACATACATACATACACATACATCCCCCACACACATATATATTACTGACTCTTGTCTGCATCCTTAATTCTTATTTATTGTCATTTTAGTTGCTTTTATTTTATATGGGATTGTTTTGGTAATATTTTTCTATAGTATTTCCACCAAGTCAAGTAGGTTGTGGATAGCAGATAATAACATTTATATGCTAAATTGCATGTTTTCCAAGATCCGGGCTTTAAAAATTAAAATAAGGTCTTACATCAGCAGTTAATATGAATGAAAAATTTTCCATAAGGTCTGGCAAGAGAGAGTCAGTATTCAGAAATGAGATCTTGGTCATTATGATATGTTATATCATCTTTAACACAAACTGATTAACTTACTTCCTAGCCTTTGGTGAAACTGACTTGTAATCTTGTTTTTGCTAAAATCATAGGTGATAGAATGAGTTCCAACCTCTAACATTGACTCCATTTTTTAATTAAACTGAGGCAATAGGGTATTTGGAAATATTATTCCCTGAAAATTCTATTACCTCTTCAAAATATTCTTATTGATTTAATCATTACTGTCATTCTTGCTTCCAAAAGTAAATTTTCTCCTAGAGTAAAAGAGGAAACTTTTAGTCGGATATTGGGAATTTTTCCCTCCTTTTATTCTAAATGATGTTTTCAAGTGTTACCATTTGCATAAGAAAATATTAAGTGAAAATATAAATATCCTATCTCTTTAAAATTCTATTTGAAGCACCACATATTACATCATATGAAAAACTTTTCAGACAAATTACTTCTCTGAAGAATTTCAACAATTGGAGATTACCAATATTCCATTTAACCTTTGATAGTTGACAGTATTTTTAGTTATATTTACTGCTAAATAACACATTTTAGAATTTTGAGATGCAAGCAGGGCAGTGCCTAGCATATGTTGCTAATGGTTTTCTACTGCATAGGCCTTAGTTTCAATTTCCTCCCTTGTCTCCCCCTGTCAAAATTCTACATATACTTGAAAGACAATATAGTATAATATTACAGGAAGCTTAACCCAAATCAGGCTCATTGATCACATTCTGCCTTGTTTTATGTTTGTGATCATGTTTCCTTATTAGTTGGTAAGTTCTTTTAGGCTAGGAAACATTTTTACTGATGTTTTATTTCACAGTTCTGGTACAATGCTGTACAAATATTAAAGATGACCAATATTTATCAAATTAATTTAAGAAGAATTAATGACTTTTAATACTAATTGTTTAAACAGAAATTATAACAAATTAGATTTCAATTATTTTTATTCTTTGTTTCTTTTTCCAGTTAGCTAAGTATTTTTAAAACAGCTTATATAAGGGGTACTTTTAATGAAAAGATAAAGTCTATTTCATTTTTAAGAAGAAATCTAGTGAAGAGATGGTTCCTAATTCATTGAAGCCAGGTAAAAAACCCTCAAAAATAAAACTAAAGAAAGAATTGGTTTATATGATATTACTTAGTATAGGTAAAACTTATGAAATATACAGGAATGTAAAAACTTTTGAAATAACTGCACAGATGAGATCATTTCATATGTTCTAAGAATATCCACTAGGAATTTCTCAAGTCTTTTCCAAAGGAAGGGAATGTAATGGAAAAGACACACACACAAAATTGCTTTGGCAGAGAGGAATGGTCATCATATATGTAGAAGAGAAGAAGATGATTTTAAAGAAATTTAGTCTCACAAATTTAAGGGACTCTCTACAAGAATTTTGCCTATACTTTCTTTTTTCTTGATGGTAAAGAGAGAACATGCACACAAAAATGGAATCTATCACTATAAGCTATCAATGGTTTTCTTGAAAGGAGTGTTTAGCTTTCTTTATAAAATACTTTTCTCATTCTGCTGGATCATTGTATCTAAATATTACCTAGATCCTGGGTTATTTTTAGAATTGCTGATTTTAACCTGTGATATGCACTTGTATCAAGCATTATTGCCCCTGTTTTGTTTTTTTTTTTAATTTCACACCCGACTCATTCATCTCCAACATGGATCAATGCATGGCAGTGTTTTCTCAACTTTGACAGTATTGACATTTTGAGCTGGATAATTCTTTGTTAGTGGGTGGCTGGACTATGGATTGGAGCACGTTTATCAGTATCCCTATCTTCTACCCACTGGATGCCTGTAGCACTCCCCAGTGCTACCTCCAACATTGTGACAACCAAAAATGTGTTCAGAAACTGCCAAATGTCCTTTGGGGGAGAAAATTGAAAACAATTGATATATGGCAAAAATACTCTATTATACTAAGGCTATGTCCAAACTCTTCAAACCTTATATCACATTGTGTTCTGATTTTCTTCAGAGAGCACAAAGGAAAGAGTCTCTGTAATTTTTAAAACCTAATTTGTAGTCATTTTATGATATAAAAAAACTAAGGAAGCAAGTATCTTCAAACAGTGAAAAATGCTGTTACTCCTAGTTGAGGTTTTTGGATTCATAGAATCAAACGTCTTTTGAAAAAAAATTAATATTCTCTCTTGTCACTTATCCTTCTTTCAGCTAGATTATTTTGTCAAGATTTGTTAATAGCACACAACTAATATTACTTCCCGCATGCATTTGAAAATAAGGGCAAATTATAAATTATCTGAAGAAAATGGTCTTTTCTTATTTAAAACTATAATGGAACTAATTTTCATATCACATCTGTCAACTTGTCATATATCAAAGTCATGTTTATAACTTCATTTGCTGTGCACTCCATTAAGGATGAAAGGTTTAGTGTCCAATGAAGCTATTAGAGTTGATGTCATACCTTGCAACTCCTTGAGCAATATAGCAATTTCACTTGACTATAAAATGCCATACATTATTTAATTAAGCAAATACTCTCTTTGAGATACCATACAATTTATTTCAGCTGCTTTCATTTTTTAAAAATTGGATTTCTATGCATGTTAAATCAAAGTATATTTATTAGTGTAGTATAAGAATGGCTTAACTTTAGCTTAACTTTACAGTTCCTTTAAAAATTAAAACAAATGATAATTTAGACATCTTCTCTTCTTTGGTGTTCCTTAATTTATGATAATTTTCTACTAAGTAAACATATAATTTAAATAATACCTATAATAAATCACTAAATAACTTTAAATTTAAATTATATATCATATTATTAATAATAAAACTAAGGGAAGCGGCTGTGGCTCAATCAGTAGGGCTCCCGTTTACCATATGGGAGGCCCCGGGTTCGGTTCCCGGGGCCTCCTGGTGAAGGCAAGCCCGCCCGCACGGCGTGGTTAGCTGACCCAGCGAGCACAAGCAGCAAAGGGGGGATAAATGAATAAATAAATAAAATCTTAAAAAAAAAAAAAAAACAAAAAAAACTAAATGAGGCCCTGTTAGTGTCCTTTCCATATCCCTCTTGGACTTTACAATATTATTTGGCCTTAGTGAAGACTGAAAACCTGGCAATGGTATTTCAAATGACTATACAATCAGAGTTGTCCATATAATCTGAGTATTGTAAGGCTCAACAAATCACAGAGTTTGTTGGGTGATGGTGCAAATTTTTGCATTGTAGAAATACATAGTTTTGGAGGGCTAGTTAAATTACACAAATAGATGGCTTTGTGTCCCATGTCACCAAACTTTGTTACTGCTACAACCCTTCTATGGCCTCTTAGGTCATTCTTTTAGTAGATGTAATCAAAACATACCAGGCAGATTAGAGGTTGGCTTAATATGTTATGTTCTCATATAAAAGTGTCCATGAAGCAGAGTAGAAATGGGCACATGGAGCTTTTTAACAGTATAACTGGTCATCAACTTGATGTAGAGGAAGAAATGGCTTGAAGTAATGATAATCATAATTTACTGGACAATGGAGAATGACTTGAATGCTTTTCCAGGGCCCTGAAAATAACAAGACTAGATGCTTAAAGATTTTTAAAATGTGGGAAAAGAGTATTTGGAGAATCCAATGGGAGTGTGGAAAGAATTTTGTCATGCCAGTTCAATAGAGAGCATCAATCACATAAGAGAGCACCAACCAGATAGGTAAAATGACTCACCAATGGTTGCCAGGCAGATTTTACTCTGATCATCCCAATGACTGCACATAGGAGCATGAACAAAGTAGCCATGGTACCATAAAAAACTCCCGTACGTGATACAAATTATGTGTTCCCTCTCACCAAAACGGCTTTAGCTACTCTCAATTTCCAACATGTTTTATAGTAAAGACCAGCTGAGTCTTCTGTGTGGAAACATGATTTCAAGGAGATCACCAGCCATATAGTGGTATGTTGATTTTCTCTGAGGCTTTTCAACTTTGATGGAGCATAGATTAATCTTATTGAGATATATACATTTTCCTTCAGGCCACATTGTTTTAGCCAGCCTTATTCTCTGAGGGCTAAGAGTGTATCAACTTTGACATCTGGGGATCTCTCAAATTACTGCTTCAATCCAAGGAACCCATTTTAGGATGAAGGAGCTACAAGAGTGGGCTCATGAACACAGTGTCAAAGGAAACTTTTGCTGCTTCATCCCTAAATTGATGATATTTAAAATGTTGAAATGACTTCTTTTTTTTTTTCTTTTTTATTATTTTTTTATTTTTAAAGAAGCTTTAGATTACATAAATGTTACATAAAAAATATGTGATTCCCATATGCCCCACTCCTTCCCCCTCCCACATTTTCCCACATCAACAACATCTTTCTTTAGTGTGGTACATTTGTTGCAATTGATGAACACATATTAAATCATTGCTACTAACAACAGACTACACTATACATTATAGTTCACACTGTGTCCCACAAAATTTTGTAGGTTATGACAAGATATACAATGGCTTGTATCCATCACTGCAATACCATGTAGGACAACTCCAATGTCTCCAAAATGACCCCATATTAAACTTATTCTTCCCTCTCTCATCCCTCAGAACCTCTGGTGACCACTGTCTTTATATCAATGATAAGAGTTCTTCTATTGATAGAATAATAATAAGTCTATAGCAGAATAAATAATAAGTCTACTTTAGTCCATTGTTCATTCCCCAATCTTGAGGATTTTGGGATAGAGATGTCCACTCTGCTTCTAATTGAGAGGGAGCTTAGACCACTTGGGGTAGATAGATGAAAATATCTTGCTTGCGGTTGTAGACACTCTCTGTTCCTTAGGATGGGTGTTGTCCATCATCATCTCTTTGTTAGTTGTTGGGTGATTCTAATGAACTGGAGAGTAGGTGTGCAATTCTGCTGAAAGTCAGGGCTCAACTGTCACATGAACATATCAAAGATTTAAGTCTCTGGAACACATATTTATCACGTATATTGCTAATTATAAGTTCAAATAAAAGGGGCAGAAGAGCTATGTATAGAGAACCTATAAATGAGTCTAATTCTGTTATACTGGGGAGCATAAATTCCCAATGACAGGGTTCTGAATTCCTGAGCTGTCTGTACTTCTTATAGTTTCTGGATGTCTCTAGAGCTCTCAGGGCCCTCACTATTTGAGGCACTGTTTATTGTGGCATTCAATGAGATCTTGTTGAGACTTGCATAAGTGTAACCTCTGGAATGTCTTCCCGACTCACTTTGAAACCTTTTAGCAATAAAAACTCATTTGTATTTAACATTCCCCCCTCTTAGTCAAGTACTTTTTCAGATACATTGTTAATTGGCACTTGGTAATAATCCCTTGGTGCCAGAGAGGCTCATTCCCAGGATGAGACTCATCCCCAGGTCCCACTCCGGGAGAAGGGTAGTGTGTTTACATGCTGAGTTTGTCTTAGAGAGAGGCTACTTTTAACAAGGAGGCTTTCAGGGGGTAACTCTTATTCAGTATGTAATAATAGGCTAAGTTTCACAAGTAAAGGTTCGTAAGTAGAATCATCAGTATCAAGGGCGTGGTTTAACGGTCTGTCTTCTTCATTAGGCACTGCCCTTGCACTCAGAGGATTCTTGCTGCCCTATTAGAGAATGTAGCAGAACTCCCCAGGATGGGAATTCAATATTCTTTTGGTTTTTGTTGGATCACCCACCAAGACAATACCCCATCAACACTTAACATATTCATATGCCTTAGAGGCATCCCCAGGTGAACCCCTTCCCTTGTATCCCCCCATCACTGACACCATGCACCAGTGATCTTTCTCTGCCACTGTGTGACTTTTCTGTGATCCAAAACCTTTCCAAAAATGAAGTCAACAAAATAACCAAATAAAATTAATAAGAAAATGAAATAATTTTAAAAATAACAAATAAAATAAAAAAAACTTGAAATAATAAAAATAAAAAAATAGACATTGTGTCTTTCATCACTGTAAGATCTGTTGTCTTGCATGTACAATGAAATTTTCTTCCATATATTCCCCCAGTGTCTTATTTTTTTCTTTAATTTTATCTTCTAAGAAGCTTTAGGATACAGAAAAGTCAGGGGATATATGAGAATATAGGGGATTCTCATATACCCAAAGTGCTCCCCATTTCCCCCTCTCCCTTATTAATAACATTTTACATGTGGATGGTATGTTTGTTGCACTTGATGTATAAATACTGAAGCATTACTACTAACCATGGTCAATAGTTAACCTTATTGTTTACATTTTGGATCATACACTTTAATAGATTTTGACCAAATTTGAAGTGGCCTGTATCTGTTATTGTAAGATCATACTGAACAATTCTAATGCCCTAAAAATGCCCTATGTTCCATCTATTCTGTTCTTCCTTCCCCCTTCTCTCAGGTTCTATGGCAACCATTAAGTTTAACTTTTTGAAGAATAAGATTAATAGTTGCAATAATACTGAGGGTTTGACATGTTGGTACATTTTCTTTTATCAGATACTGCTTATCTTCTGAGGGAGTCCTGTCCCTCTAATTGAGAACAGATCATGACTCCCCAGGATGGGAGTTTGATATTTTCTTGTTTATTGTGTGGGTCTCCACCCACTGATATAACACACTATGAAAAGATGAACACTTACCTATTCTTTAGAAGCCTGCCTCAGGTGTGTTCTGTCCCACATAACCCCACACATCCAACACCTTACCCCAGTAACCCTCTTCTGCCATATTTGTCAAAAGAACATTCCCAGCATTGTAGTTTTAACCACAGACCTGCAAATACCCAGAGTTCACCTGCTTCTTCTCCCAATTCTTCCCCCAGTTCCATGAATATAACTTCTTAAAGCCTTAAGGCATTAGCCTATTAAGGGAATCCTGAAGATTAAAGTGTTGTCCTTTAAATATGGAAAATACTTTAAACCAGCAGCCCTTATGTAATGCTGTATCACACCTATAAGTAATTATATAGATCCAGAAACCAAAAGGTAGAAGTGGAAAATTCTCATCACTTCCAGTGTGTCACGTCAGCTCTTGTGATTTCTGTCTTTGCACTCTAGGATATGTTGGAGTAAAAATTCTTCTTCCCAAGAATAGGAGACAATTACACCAGGGAGCACAGTAATCATTTCACTATGTTAAAATCTTCTGTAAAATGGTGTTGGATTACACAGGCAAGGCTCAGTTCTCTCACACACAAAAAAATGGAGAAAGAGCCAAAAGCTGTCCTAGAGACCTGCTTTAGGGGTCAGCAGACAAGGACAGTGCTTCACAGCTCCTAAGATATTGAGGGACAGAGAGAAAACCCAAAACAATAAACTATGAGTTACCAAACCTCCTGGTGACCTGGAAGGGTTCCCCTACCACAACCCAAGATATTAACCTGGGGTAAAACCCTGGTTCACTTCAGCTGACTGAGAGTGTAGCAGGCACCTTCCCTTCTGAGCACTGTTACAAGGGAAAAGGGAGACAGAGTTGGAGGGCTTTTCTTCAGTGAATTCAGCCAGCAGAGCCCGCTGACCAAAGGAAAGGAAAATGAAGAGAAATAGATTTCCATAGAAAGGTGTACCAGTGATGCCTTCTGCTGGCTGGTCTGGAATTGTATGGAAAAAGACTGCTTTTGGGTCTCTCTGTTCTCTAACTTCTGGGAGAAAATCTGTGCCCCGATAGAGAGTCCCTGGCAAAATTTTGATAACTTAAGTTGGGCAATTTTTAGGACTTTACATAAGTTGAACGAAATGTCCAAAAAGAGTTGTGAAAAAAAAATAGCAATAGGCAAGAGAGAGAAATTGGCTATCAGAGTAAAGTCACCAACATATTCAGATGCTTAGACATAAACAAAAAATCACAAGCCATACTAGGAAACAGGAAGAGATGGCCCAGCCAAAGGTACAAACCAAATATACTGAAGATATACTGAATTTAAGACAGTCATTGCTAATCAAAAAACTCTCCTATATCAAACTAAAGAATTGAAAGAGAATATGACTAAAGAGATAAAGGCTATTAAGAAGTCACTGGATGAGCATAAAAAACTATTTGAATATCTGCAAAGAAAAGTAACTGACCTTATGG
This sequence comes from Tolypeutes matacus, assembly GCA_026826555.1. Taxonomy (NCBI): domain Eukaryota; kingdom Metazoa; phylum Chordata; class Mammalia; order Cingulata; family Chlamyphoridae; genus Tolypeutes; species Tolypeutes matacus. The sequence continues at coordinate 8,891,633 of JAKSZT010010858.1, read as the reverse complement.
GAATGAAAGACATAATGGATGAGATTAAAAATAAAATAGAGGCACATATGAGGAGATTTGAATTGCAAAAAGACAGAATTAGTGATTTCAAAGTCTGAAAATCTGAACTGAAAAGACTGCGAATAGAAAGAGAAGAGAAGGAAAAAAAATGGAACAGGGTCTCAGAGAATTGAATGACAACATGAAATGCAAAAACAGATGCGTTACCGGTGTCCCAAAAGAGAAGAAAATGACATAAGAGCAGAAAGAATATTTGGGGACACAGTGACTGTAAGCTTCCCAACCTTATGAAAGACATAAATATCAATATCCAAGAAGAACAATGCACCCCAAACAGAAAATATCTAAAGACCTATCCCGAGATACCCATTTGTCAGAATGAAAAATATCAGAGATAAAGAGAAGATTCTGAAAGCAGCAAGAGAAAAATAATGCATCATATGCAAGGCTACCTTGATAAGATTAAATGCCAACTACTCTTTGGAAACCATGGAGAAGAGAAGAAAGTGGTATGATGCATTTAAGGTCCTGAAAGAGAAAAACTGCTAACCAAGGATTCTGTATCTAGCAAAGCTGTCCTTCAAAACTGAGGGTGAGTTAAAAGTCCTCACAGAAAAACAAAAACTGATAGAATATGTTACACAATGCCAGAATTATAAGAGATACTGAAGTAAGTGCTGTAGTCTGAAAGGAAAAAACAAGCATGAGAGACTTGGAGAAGAGTGTAGAAATGAAGATTATTAGAAAAGGTTAATTAAATGGTAAAAAGATAGACAATAATATGATATGACAACAGAAAGCCAAAGGTCAAAATGGATGAAGTAAGTAATGCCTTTACAGTAATAAAATTGAATGTTAATGGCTTGAATGCCAAAATTAAAAGACAAACACTGACAAAATGGATTTTTAAAAATGAGCCATCTATATGTTCTCTACAAGAAACTCACCTCAGACATAGGTTCAAAGTGAAAGGTTGGAAAAAGATACTCCAGGCAAATAGTAAACAAAAAACAAAAAACAAAAAACAAAAACAACAACAACAAAAGAGCTGGAGTAGCAATACTAACATCAGACAAAATAGATTTTAAATGCAAAACTCTTATAAGGGATTAAGAAGGCCATTATATATTAACTAATGGGACAATTCAGCAAGAAGTAATAACTATACTAAATATTTATGCACCTAATGAGTGCCTCAAGATACATGAGGCAAAGCTGAAGTGAGAAATAGGTTTCTCTATAATAATAGTTGGAGACTTCAATACACCACTATCTGTGTTGGATAGAACATCTGGGCAGAGGATAAATAAAGAAACAAAGAGCTATAATAATATGATAGATGAACCGGACCTAACAGACATCTACAGAGCATTGCATCTCAAAACAGCAAGATATACATTCTTTTCAAGTGCTCATGGATCTTCCTCCAAGATTGACTACATGTTAGGTCACAAGATAAGTCTCAATAAATTTAAAAAGATTGACATCATACAAACCACTTTCTTTGATCATAAAGGAATGAAGCTGGAAATCAATGAATGGAAAAAGAGAAAATTCATTAACGGAGATTAAACAACACACTCTTAAATAATCAGTGGGCCAAAGAAGAAATTGCAAGAGAATTCAGCAAATATCTTGAGATGAATGAAAATGAGAACACAACATGTCAAACCTATGGGACACTACAGCAGAGGCAGTGCTGAGAGGGATATTTATAGCCCTCAATGTTTACTTTAAAAAAGAAGAAAGAGCTAAAGTTTAAGATCTAATGGCACACCTGGAGGGGCTAGAAAAAGATCAGCAAACTAATCCCAAACCAAACTGAAGGAAAGAAATAGTAAATATCAGAGCAAAAAACAAATGAAATTGAGAACAGAAAAACAATAGACAGTATCAACAAAACCAGAAATTGGTTCTTTGAGAAGATCCACAAAATCAACAAACCCTTAGCTAGACTGACAAAGAAAAAGAGAGAAGATGCAAATAAATAAAATCATTTATGAGAGTGGGGACATTACCACTGACCCCTCAGAAATAAAAGAGATCATAAGAGGCTACTATGAACAACAGTATGCCAAAAAACCAGAAAATGTAGACAAGATGGGCAAATTCCTAGAAAGCCACAAACCACCTACACTGTCCATAGAAGAAATAGAAGACCTCAATAAACCAATCACAAGTGAAGCGATTGAAACAGTCATCAAAAATCTCCTAAAGATGAAATGCCCAGAACCAGATGGCTTCACAGGTGAATTCTACCAATCATTCAAAGACTACCTAATATCAATTTGCTCAAGCTCTCCTGCCAAAAATGAATAGGAAGAATGCTACTAAACTCATTCTATGAAGCCAACATCACTCTAATACCAAAACCAGATAAAGGTACTACAAAAAAAAAAAAAAAAAAAATTACATACCAGTGTCTCTAATGAATAGAGATGTAAACATCTCAATTAAATACTTGAAATAAAAGCACATGAAAAGAATTATACACCATGATCAAGTGGGTTTTATCCCAGGTATGTAAAGGTGGTTCAACACAAGAAAATAAATTAGTGGTATTGATAAATTGAAAAAGAAAAATCACATGATCCTCTCTATTGATGCAGAAAAGACATTTGCCCTTTCTTGATAAAAACACTCCAAATGGTAAAAATAGAAGGTAATTTTCTCAATATTGTAAAGCACATATATAAAAAACCTACAGAGAGCATTTCAATGGTGAAAGACTGAAAGCTTTCCCACTGAGATCAGGAACAAGACAAGGATGCCCACTGTCACCATTATTATTCAATATTGTGCTAGAAATTCTAGCTAGAGCAATTAGGCTACATAAAGAAATAAATGCACCCAATTAGGAAAGTTAAAAGTAAAATTTTCACTATTCACTGATGACATGATTCTGTATCTAGAAAATCCTGAAAACTCCACAAAAAAGCTACTAGAATTAGCAGACGAGTCCAAGAAATTCATAGGTTACAAGGTTAAAATGCAAAAATCAGTAGCTTTTCTATATACTAATGATATGCAATCTGAGGAGGAAATCAGAAAGTAATTCCATTTACAATAGTGACTAAAACAATCAAATAGTTAGGAATAAACTTAAACAAGGACATAAAGGACCCATATTCAGAAAACTACAACACATTGCTAAAAGAAACTGAGGAAGACTTAAAGAAATGGAAGAACACTCTATGTTCATGGATTAGAAGACTAAATATCATTAAGATGTCAGTTCTACCCAAACTGATTTACAGATTTAACACAATCCCAATAAGAATCCCAACAGCCTTCTTTGCAGAAATTGAAAAGACAATAATCAAATTTATTTGGAAGGCTAAAGGGCCCCAAATAGCTAAAAATGTCTTAAAAAGAAGAATGAAGTTGGAGGACTCTCACTTCTTGTCTTTAAAGCATATTACTTAAGCCACAGTGGTAGAAACAGCATAGTACTGGCATAAAGACAGACAAATTGACCAATGGAATGGAATTGAGAACTCAGAAATAGACCCTTACATTTATAGTGCAGTGATTTTTAATAAGGCTGTTCAGCTCATTCAGCTGGGCCAGAACAGTCTGTTCAACAAATGGTGCTGGGGAAACTGGATAGCCATATCCAAAAAAAGGAAAGAAGACCCATATCTCTCACCTTATACAAAATTTAATTCAAAATGGATATAAGACCTAAATATAAAAACAACAACCATGAAACTACTAGAAGAAAATTTAGGAAAACATCTTCAAGATCTTCTGGTAGGTGGTAGTTTCTTAAACCTTACAACCAAAGCATGAGCAACAAAAGAAAAAATAGATAAATGGAACCTCTTTAAAATTCAACACTTTTGCACCTGAAAGGACTTTGTCAAACGGGTGAAAAGGCAGCTGACAAAATGGGAGAAAATATTTGGCAATCACATATCTGATAAGGGTTTAATATCCATGATACATAACAAGATCATACAACTCAATAATAAAAAGACAAAATATCCAATTAAAAAATGGGCAAAAGACTTGGAAAGACAACTGTCCAAAGAAGAAATAAAACGGCAAAGAAACATGAAAAAATGTTCGACATCACTAGCAATTAGAGAAATGTAAATCAAAATTACAATGAGATATCATTTCATATCTATTAGACTGACCCTTATTAAAAAGTCGGAAAAATGTAAATATTGCAGAGGATGTGGAGAGATAGGAATGCTTATTCACTCTTGGGAATGTAGAATGGTACAGCCACTATGGAGTACTATTTGGCAGTTCCTAAGGATGTTGAATATAGACTTACCATGTTGAATATAGACTTACCTTATATACTAGGTATATATCCAGAAGAACTGAGAGCAGTGACACGAATAGATATTTGCACAGCAATGTTCATAGCAGCATTATTCACAATAGCCAAAGTTGGAAACAACCCAGGTGTCTGTCCATCAACTGATGAATCGATAAGATAAATTGTGATGAATACACGCGATGGAATATTATGGAGCAGTAAGAAGAAATGAAGTCGTGAAACATATGACAACATGGATGAACTGGGAGGACAGTATGTTGAGTGAAGCAAGACAGACAAAAAAGGACAAATAGTGTATGAATGTGCTATTATAAACTCAATATATTATGTGAAATATAAATATATTATGTGAAATATGAATATGGGTAAATTGCATATATAAGACCATTTTTCTTTGAACCTGAAAAAATGTAGGTTAATACTACAAAATGTTAATATCAGACTAAAAATCATTATACTAAGTGAAGGAGACCATACATAGAGTACTACATATTGTATGATTCCATTTACATAAAATGTAAATATAAATTAATTTGTAAAGATGAAATTAGATTAGTGGTTATATATGGTTGGGGGAGGAATGCTACTGAGTGTGGAGTCTTTCATTTTTGAGTAAAGAAATTGTTCTAAAATTTTTGAGATGATGAATGTACTTTGGATAGATTGTATAGTATGTGAATATATATAAAGAAATCTGCTTTATAAACAAATAAGTAATTGTGCAAAAATAGCCAGAAATAGCAGCTATGAGAGATTGAGAGTTAAGGAATTTTCTTGTTAGTTTGTCTGTTTTTTGGTTATTATTATTGAAATAATGAAAATGCTCGATAAGTGATTGAAGTAATGAATGCACAATTATGTGATTATACCAAATACCATTGATTTTACATTTTGGATGAATTGTATGCTTTATTAATATGAGTTAATAAAATTGGTTTGTTTATAAAAAATCTTCTGCTTCTTGGTCATTTAGGGTACCAGATTATAATCAGCAAGAAAAAAAGATTGCTAGGTAATGGGACAACTTGTTTATCATGAGGACATAGAGTTGTCACCACACAATGTGGGCAACCACCAGCATATCTATTAGTTGCTTCCATGATGAATGATGACCAGGATCAGATTAAGTTACAACAATCTGACAAGAACACAATAACCAGGGGCTCTTAGTTTTGAGAATTGATAGTTTGAGATATCCCACTGGGCAAGCAAAATCCAAGTAGAAATGCTGGTTGAATATTAAGAGCATTTAGAATTGATGGAGAGGAGTTTGATGGTTATCTGTTATAGTCTCAGGATTAACTGCAATAGCAGTAACTGCAGTTTGTCTTATAAATAAGCCTTCCTGCTGAAATCTTTTTGGAGATTGTAGTTAGCTACTACTTTGAAAAAGTAGCGAGTAGATAAAATGAAGTTACCCTGGGGCTAAATGTATGCCACCCATATTTACCTGGGCCTTACATGATAGACTAGTGACCCAAATTCCATGAGTCTGTGAAATATATATTATGACTAAAGGCCACAAATGGGAGGTCAGGCAAACTGGATTCTTCGAACTGCCTGCTAGCAGCCATTGGCAACGACTAACAGGAATTGGTAAGTAAATACCCCAGTTCCCTCCTCCCAGGAAGGATAACTTTTGTTTTGCATTCTAAACTAACTCTCAAAATTCCCCTCTGGCTACTCCTAAAAGTAATAAGCTTGGCAGGGCACCCTTTATGTTGGTGTTCTGTTCACTGCCCTGAAGTTGTCTCTTGGTAGAAGTACAGTAGAATACATTGGAATCAAATCCCTCCTTCACTGCTTCCTAACTGTATAACATATAACTCTGGGGAAATAATTCCTACCTAAATCTCTTATTTGCCCATATAGACATAACATTATTCCTTTATTTATAAAAAAATTTCATCTGCTACATATATACTAGCATAAGTGGCTCTGTCATAAATATTTTAAAGAATACCAAATGCAAATAAAAGCTAACACTGAAAATTGTAGATGAGAAAATATGAATGTTTCCTTAGGGCAGAGTCAGATTTTTTATTTTCAATTCAGAGTAAGAGGGAGCAGAATATTTATTATTGCACAGTAGTCTTAACACATCTATGTAAACTATCTGAGGGGAAAAATATCACTGGTTGAAGACATGATGCTTTTCCTCTGCCTTCGGATTGAGACTACCACTTTCACTTTCACAAGAGTATAATTTGTTGTCTCACATGACTTCAGGATTCATTGAGATCCCCAAGTGAGGTTGATTGAGAGTTTATTAGTAGTTTTTCAACTTTAGCTTTTACTTAGGTCCTAAAAATAAGGGATTTTTTTTGCTGTAATCTAATCGTTAGTGATCAGTGGATATGAGTTTAGGAATCAAAACTTCAGAACAATCCAAGCTTAACTTCCACTCATTTAGGTAAAATAGAGAGTGGCTGTGCTATCTTCCTGGTTTTATGATAAAAGGTACTTCCCCCAAATGCTTATTCTTTCATATTAAGCATTTGTAATGTTAGCAAAAAGAACTTTAGACATACAAGGTAATTGTAAAATAATTGTTCATTGAATAATGAACTCAAAATCCCACATCTGTGATTTAGATAGATTAATTTTTGTTGCTGTTGCTGCTGTTTTCAGTATGTTTGTTTCGACACAAATCTAAAGGCAAGATATCAAAGGAGAGATCAGGGAGTAAAGAGGAAGTGAAATAAAGTTATTATGGTATTGTAATACTCAGGAATATAAATGATGAATGAAAAATTGAGCTTTAGCAATGTAAATGAAAAAGTATTTAAAGGTTTGAAAGACTTTGGAGGTGAAAATTACAGAGCTTTGAAATCAATTGATGAGATTTGAATAAAGAAAACATTAGTCAACAAAGATTTCTCTTATTGGAATGGTTCTGTCTTTGCACAAAATAAGGAACACAAAAAGAAGACAAGGTTTTGAAGAAAATGACCTAGCACTGTTGATTGAGCACTTTGAATTTGAGGCAACTGATGGGTAGTCAGTTATGTTAGTGATGCAAAAAAAGTAGACATTTAAAAGGACCTTAGTGAAGTAAGAAACATTCAAATTTTATGAGGAGTCATAGGATTATTCAGGTGTAGAAAGTAGTATGCAAAGAGAATAGATTGTAGAAAGAAATCTTGAGGCAAACACATATTATAAGGGCAGATGAATGACCTGTTGGAAGGGAAAAAATACACTACAGTTACAGAGTACAAGAACAAGATGAATGTGTTAAGCAGTTGATAACTTAGAAGAGGCTGTTGGATTTAATAAATTGAAGGTTTTCCTGATTCATCATTGAGAAACGCAAATACTTTGTAACTCATATATATAGAAAAATCACAAAGGTATCAAAGAGAGATAACGGCCACTCAGGAGGACCATCACTTTGTATGTCCAGAATGTGAATGCTGCCACCTGAATTGGTCCTATTCAGCAATACTTGAAAGTTTACACACACATATATATATTTGGGATGATTTGTTACTCAGTAGAAACTAATATATAATATATAATCTATATAATCTATCTATCTATCATCTATCCATCCAGCTATCAATCTATCTTCTTACATCACAATTCATTGTATTTTATCCAAGTCTATTTCATCTTGGTTTTTATTTTAGATTATTTGATACAAGCAGGACAAAGAAAAAATCTGAATTCCAGGCAGTTCTGATACAGGTTGGCTGATGTCTAAATTTATCACTTAGACACAATGTCAGAATTTAACTGTAATTGTTAGATCACTCTTTTTCTGTCAAAGTAATTCAGCCAGAAAATCTCTCACACCATGTGCCAAATTATTAATATCACTGCATAATTTTTACCACTTGTTGAAAGCAGGAACCAGGAATGAATATCAAAAAGGAATGTGTTTCAGCAGTAATGCCCTAGTGTGACTTCAGGTGCTAGTACTACTAATTCATATTGGAATGCTTTCATAGAGAGAGAGTATTTCCTAATATTGGTCAACAGATAGTTTGAAACACGTACAGATATTCTAATGCTGTGGAATTAGTATAAAGGAGATGGCCATATCAGAATGTTGTAACATAAGCTTTTGAAAAGATATAAGTTTAAAGAGTCTCTAGATGCTAAATCAATACATTAATCAAGTAACAGTTACCTTATAAGTTCTTGTTTGCATTCTCAGGAATATTTATATGTAGTATTAGCAAATAGACTGTTACAGAAAATTTCCTGGAGTCATGAATTGTTGAGATATCTGAAAAGGTTTACTTGCAGAAAACAAAAAACCCTCCAGTTTTTCAAACATAAAGATATTTGTTACAACACAACTCCTGAAGGGCACGAGTTGGTGCAGCTGCAAGACCAAAGAACACACCTGGTATTTAATAAGGCATAAGCTTTATTGGGACTTACGGACAGGAGAGGCTCTCTGATGGTGGTGGTTCAGAGAATGAAGATAGCGCCTTGCAAAGAGATAGGAAGATGAGGAGTGATATAAGGGGTTCCAGAACAAGGACAGTCCAGAGGGTATGAAAGAGAATTTCTGCATGGTCATGACAAGTGTACATATAGGATCTGGTGATGTTTTCACTATACCTATAGGAAGAATGTTTACCAAGGACGTTTACTGCTTTGGGAAGATTATAGTTTATGATACCATATATACATTCTCTCCACTCCAGGGAGGGTAGCTAACCTTTAACTTATGTCTAGGTCATGGAGGCGGTTACTTGCGCAGGACTTGGGAGGGGGTCCCTGGATCCCCACTATATTTTATGCAGGGAATTAAGTGTTTATAAAATGTGTTTAAAGGCTAACTAGCAGGCTCTAGACAGGGCCTTTAAAAAAGATTTCTGGGAAAAGCTTGTCATACTGGCCAACCCAGAGAACTGCTAAATCTACCACACATAGAAAAGTAGTTTTCAGGATTTAAACTGTTTGACTTCAAGAACATGTCACCATACGTGATATTCAGGTATAAGAAGATATTTCCTTTAACTGCAACTCTCCATTGAAGTGCTGAGAAAGTGGCTGGATCCAAGAATGAGGAGTCTGCTTTGAACACTATATTGTATCTCAACATTGAACAATCTCAGGACATTTGAATATTGCTGCATAAAACCTCAGTATCTTTATTATTTTGCTTGTAAGCAACAAAAATTCAAAGCTTATGTTGTTGACTCCTTATCTCATCTTCCAAACCATTTGAAAGTAAATTGAATTAGTGGAATTAAAACTATATGAGTTATTCTACATAAAAATGATTGGTTACCCACTAGTTAAGTATGCTTAGTACCCAGATTTTGGTTTCTGAATACCATTCCACACCAGGGCTCCTTGGACCAAAATCTAAGTCTCTTACTATATTTATCTTTCTGTTTGTAAGAAATACATGGAATAGCCTAGCAAGTTGTATCACATGAGGAAATAACCATACAAATCCAGAGTTTGGGGAATTCTGCAAAACAACTGGTTTGAACTCTTCAAAAATCCATGTAATAAAACGAAAAGTAGACTCTTCTAGGTTAAGTCACTAAGAGACATAACCAAATTCAAGGTGTGATTCTTATTTGGCTTCTGATCCAGGAAAAACAGAACAGCTGTGAAAGATGTTATATGAGATAATTGGGGAAATATGAAGATGGAATGGGTATTAGATGGATGTGGTATTTTTAATTTTCCTAGATGTGATAATGATATTGAGTATATATAGGAGACTGTCCTTAGGAGATGCATGTAGAAATTTCTAAGTGTAGAATTTCATGATATTTGTAACATTTTAAAGTAGTCCATAAGAGAAAGTATGAGATAAAGCAAGCATGTAAGAAACTATTCAACGGTTGAGTCTGTGTGGAGGATGTAGAGATATTCATTCATCATCCTTTAAGCTTTTCTGTATGTTTGAAACATAATAAAGAATTGAGTCAAAAAAATTATGAAATATTCAACTGCAAGGGAGTCAAAATTTGGAAATTTTTGCTTTCCAGTGCTGAAATTCAGACAGAACTTAAGTCTGATTGTTTTTCATGCTTGAAAACTTGTTCTTTATTTAAAGGAATAAAGGAAAAAAATGGAGTGAAAGAACCTGTGGCTCCTAAGGTTTTAAGTTCTGAGGAAATCAGCTATGTTTTATGAAATAAAATCCTTCAGTTTTACCTTATATTAGTGAGGAGCAAAATGACTGGCTCTGAAAAAAACAACTTATATATTAAATAGTAAAACTGTTCTGTATATAATTATTATAGCTATGTATTTGTTTCTGAGCAAATTCATTTTGAAAACCATGTTAATTCTTTCCCACTTTTGAATAACTTTCAAAATTCTAACATATACTGTAAGATGGGTGGGGGCATAAATTACTCAGGGTTCTCTGGAAAAATATATACACATATCCTGTTGGTTCTGTTCCTCTGGGACCCATGAGAATTGTCAGGTCTGAATACCACAGGGCAATCTGCAAGCTAGAAATTTGATGAACATGAATGTATACCCCAGGAGAAGCTGACTGGATGAAGAAGAGCCAGACATTCTTTCTGACTTCTCAAAATCTCAGTTCTCATTTTAAGACCTCCAACTTATTAAATGAGGAGCCTCCCTTCAAAAACAAGTGCAATTTCTTTTGTTGATTTTATTTTGCTTTATTATTTTTTTTATTTTTTTAAAGAACTTAGATTACACAAATGTCACATGGATTAAAGTTTACATTGCAGTTTACACTCTCTCCCACCCAATTCTGTAGGTTATGGCAAGAATATATAAGGGCCTGCATCTGTCATTGCAATGCCGTTCAGGACAATTCCCAAGTCCCTAAGAAAAGCCCGCATTACACTTGTATTTCCTACTCGCTGCCCCCAGAACCCCCAGTGGCCACTGCCTCCACATCAGTGATATAATTTCTTCCATTGCTAGTATTACAATAAGTCTATTTGTCTTGGGTGAGACTAATGAACTGGAGAGTAGGTGTTGCAACTCCATTGAAATTCAGGACTCATATAGCACATGGACAGCCGGAAGATTTAAGTCTCTTGGATATACACATACCAGCTCTAGTACTAACATGGAGATGATGATGGACAACTACAATACCAAGGAAATGAGAGAGTCTCCAACTGCAAGCAAAAGAGTCCCATCCATCGGCCCTATGGGATCACAGCCCCCCTTGAATTAGAGGTGGAGTGGATATCACCATTCCAGAATCCTCAGGATTGGGGAATGAACTATGGACTAAAGTAGACTTATTGGTATTCTACGATAAACTTGTTGTGATTCTACAGAATTGGGTGGGAGAGAGTGTAAACTACAATGTAAAATTTAATCCATGCTTAATGGCAATGCTCCAAAATGTGTTCATCAATGGCAATGAATGTACCTCATTAATGAAGAATGTTGTTAATGTGGGAAAATGTGGGAGGTGTGGGGAGTGGGGCAAATGGGAATCCCCTATATTTTTTATGTAACATTTGTATAATCTAGGTATCTGTAAAAATAATTAATTAATTAATTAAAAAAAAAAACTGTGGAATGCAGCAAAAGCTGTACTAAGAAGGAAATTCATAGACATAAATGCCTATATTAAAAAAAAAAAGAAGAAAGAGTCCTGTGTTGATTTTAGTTGCAATCAGTTGTAGATTCAATCAAGTGAATAATGATGTGAATCCACCTAAAAAATGCCCTCACTTGCTTAATCAAATTGGACACTATAACCTAGTTAGCCTCATACCTGAGGTTAATCATTGCAGAAGCCATAGAGAGGTATAAGATTCTATTAGTAATGTTTAGTTTAGAATGATTAAATAATATAAGAACCAGGGACAAGTTGCCTTTTGAAAGTTAATTTGTTTTCATTTCTTATTTTCTTTGAACCCATAATTTTCTTAAATCATCAATTAAAATTATAACTACTTTACTGAAAATAAAACAGAATTTTAAAAAGTATGTGTATGATATTTTGATTTTTGTGAATCTTTTTATCACAAATACTTTTTTTTTTAATTATTATGGGTAAAAATCAAAATTCTCACAATACATACAAACATTTGCAAAATGATATATAAATATATATGCATATATGTGTATTTGCTTACAAAAATGTTATTTATATATATATATATATATACATATATTTTAAGAGGTGCTTAGATTACCCAAAATATTACACGGAACCCACTGGGATTCCCATGTTGCCCACCTCCCACACCTCCCACCACATCCCACACAAACATCTCCCACAGTGTGGCCCACCACCCTCAATGAACTTACACATCCTGGAGCCTTGCCACCAACCATAGACAACAGTTGGTCATCTCAGAGGTAACTCTTACGCACACCTCAGTAGGAGCTCATAGCACATCTAAGTGCCTATCACCCCACTCATTGGGGTTCCTGAGAGCTCTGGAGACACCCTGGTCCTATATAAGGGGGGATAGCCCCAGAGACTGATGCCTTATCAGTGGGTTCTATTTTGGAATCTGTGCTCCTGAGAGTGACAGAATTAGACTCAAATAAGTCCTCCCTGCACATGGTTCACCAGTCCCTTCTATTCAAACCTATATGTGATGCTGGAGTTTTTAGGTATACTTCCAGAGACTGGAGCCAACCGCCTACCTATGTGCCAGCTGTGCATGAAATCTAGGTGGTGCTGCAATTCCTACCCTACAGCTAAATGGACTCATCCAAGTCACCTGGTGAGGACACAAATACTTTTGATGATTTTTTTACAGGATTCATACTTTCTCTAAAGACAAACCACAAAAATCCTTAGATGTAATTTGTCAACATCTTATTAATTTTAAATGTTTCATGGCCCTCAGAGATTTCAAGGATTTTTGTTAATATAATCTAGAACAAGAATACAGTTCATTTCAGCAATAAGGTTTCAGCTAGTGTAATAACACTATACTTGTTTGAATCAAAATGACTCATCTTCATTATTTCTCTTAAACAATATTTTGCATTTATTACTCATGGTGATATAGCTAGAACTTCTCTAGACAAAGAGTAAAAGGGGGTATGATTAATAAGGATTTATTTATTTGAGGGTACAAAGTATTTGATTCAAAAAACAAAAATTTTGTGCGACTCATTTCTGATGTTGCTCAGGACATTTGAGAGAAGCCTATATTAATCAATGTCTTGTTTTGAAATTTTTATAAGCATCTTGTAAGCTTTTGTATAGGTACTATTGCTAAATTGTATTATGTGTATGATTTGTTCCTGCTTTGAATTTAATGATAGTAGCTCTGTTTTCACTGAAATTTTCTATTGTATTATATACCAAAATTCATTAATTTGTTCATTGATGGATAGTTATGCTGTTTATAGTTTGGGACTGTTATGAATAATATTTCTGTGAGCATTCTTTAGATGTGGCTTGCTGAGATAAACATGCATTTCTGTTGGAAATTCATATTCATAGGGTATTCATCTGGCAGTAGAAAATGCCAAATTCTTTTCCAAATTCATTGTATCAATTTATATTTTCACCAGACTTTTGTACATATACAGGAACATTTAGCATTTCAATTTTTCTAATTTTACATATTATGTAAATATGTAAATATTTTATAAAAGCAATGATATTCATTTCCTGACTACTAAAGAAGTTGAGAAACTTATTAGTTTTGTAATAGCTTTCGATATAATCTTTTGTGAAATGTCTTTTCAGTTATTTTGCTCATTTTTTTTTCCATTTTGTTGAGTTTTTTGATTGATTAGTTATTGTTTTGTTTTGCACTTATGCTCTTCTCAGCTGTTACAAGAATTTTAGAATTTAATGAGGTCTATTTAATTCTATTTCCTACTTTGATGATATTGGTTGTTTCACTTGGGTGGGCAGGAGACAGATGTGTTTCAAACCTCATTATATTTTATACCCAACAAAACATTATTATATTTCTAAAGCAATATTGTTCTAAAATTTTCCAGATAATCATTTTTTTTATTCTTAATTCATTACTTTCAATTTTACTTCTGGTGACATTATACTTATGTATGGAAACCACAGTTTATTATTTCATAATTGTATAACTGCTGATGGTGAACTCCCTCAGGTTTTTTTTTTCACATAAACACACCTTTATTTATCTTCATTACTGAAGGATAATTTTAAGGGGTATGAAATTCTACCTTTGCAATCTTTCTCTTTCCTCACTTTGAGCATATCATCCTATTCTTTTCTAGATTTCATTATTTTGATAATTGAGCTGCTAATAATTTCTCCTTCAAAGATAGCCTATTTTTTTCTAATTACATTCTTATACATCATTTTAAAATTTTTACTTTTAGCAGTTTTGTTTATTTTCCCTGGTAAGGTACTCTTTTATTCCTTTGTTTGGGTCCATATGCTTTCTAGAATTTGAGATTTATACCTTACATCAGTTTGAAAATATTCATCCATGTTTCCTTCAAAGTTTGTTGTTATATTTTTTCTCTCCTCTTGGAATTCTAATTAATTATATGTTCAATCTTTTACTCATGTTTCTTTTATTCTGGTGTCTACGTTTCTCTTTTTATTTTTGTTATATGCTTTTTCTTGATACTTTGAGATATTATCTTACTTTTTGTGAAATCTGCTGTAAAATCTGTGCATTGAGGTCCTTCTTTTTTCTATATCTAGTATTTAATTTAGGTTATTTTTTAATATATTCTGCTCTCTTCCAAAATAGCATGACTTCTATCAATTTGAATATTATAAACATAGCTGTTTTTTGTTTATATCTGAAAACATCATTTTCTGGAGTCTGGTTATTAACTTGACCAGTGTCAAAAGTTAAAAGAGACAGAATCAGAATTGGAATACATTTCTGCTTGGCTCAAAATAATGTGTTGTGTATTACAAAGAGATTACATTGCCAAGTAGAAGAAGCATAAAATGTACAGGTGAGGAGTTCATAGTTCTCAGTGGTACATTTCTCTATTGAGCAGCTGGCATTTGCATATAGATTGGTGGTTTTTTGGCCAGCTGAAAATAACTGGGAATTGAAGTTTAGTTGATTCTATGTGAACCTAAATCTGTCTTGTTCAAATTAGAATTGTTTATGCTGTATTGGGCAGTATTTTAGAAGTACTTCATGGTTGTTAACTTACTGATCTTCACTAACTCATCACAAAGTAAAATGTTAACAGAGTTAAGGAGGCATCAAAAAAGCAAATTGATATGTCTAAAGCTAAAAAGCAAATCAACATGAGGACTTATAATGATTTGGAAATTATTTTTACCCTGCTTGAGATGGCTCCTCATTTGTCTGCTCGCTGTGTCTGCTCATCTTCTGCTTGCCATGTCTGCTAACTCTCTCCATTCACTGTCCACTCACCATGTCTGCTCGCTGTGTCCCCTCACTGTGTTTGCTTGCCATCTGCTCGTCTTTCCCCAGAGGCACCAAGAACCAAACCCAGGAACTCCCATGCAGGAGGCACTTGTCCAACCGCCTGAGCCACATCTGCTCCCCACTCGATGCGTCAGCCCTTTGTGTCCACTTGCTGTGTCTGTTTGTTGCGTCAGCTTGCTGTGCCATCTGATTAGTACTGCTTGCTGTATCTACTCATTGCATCTGTTTGTTGCATCTGCTCATCTTCTCCAGGAGGCACTGGGAACTGAACCTAGGACCTCCCATGTGGGGAACGGGCCCCCAACAACCCAAACCATATCCACTCCCCTGTTGTTCTTTTTTAAAATAGAAAACCTCAAGATGTTTCTTAGCATTTTTGATTGGTTCCATATATGGCATGCAGTATAAATTCACAAGAAATGATTATAAAATTATTGTAAATATGGAAAAGCCCAGGATTATTTTCCCCTTATTGCATTATTGAATTATGACTAAACGGATGTAATTTATAACGCACTCAAACCAATCCATCTTTGTTTTGTACCCACACTAATTAAACTAGATTTTCCCTAGTGCTTCAACCATTCCCCTGTAGTTTATTACATGCTGAAGGAAATAGCATGACTATTCTAGGTTACTGAGATTTAATATAATAAATAATTCATAGTAAGAGAAGTCTGAAACTAATTCAACTACAATGCAGTATTTTAATATTATAAGAACTAAAAAATTATCCAATAAATATGCCTTTTCAAAGCCTTCTTTCTATAATTTTAGTATTAATTGTAAAATAAAAACCATAAATTACTACATTCTAGTTATTTTAATTTATTTATGGTGGAGCTAGAAAAATATGATGTAGAATTAATAAAGAAGCAGCAAAATGGCTTTTGCTATCAGAGAGTTTACAGTGCAATACATATTTGCTTTTCCTACTTTTTTTTAATACTTTATCAAATATAAGGTAATTTTTCATTAATACAAAGAACATCCAAATCCTAGGGTAGATTTCTTTTTTCAATATTTTACTTTATTTTTCTATCCACACTAAAATTATTAGCCTTCCCCACCAGCCCCCTGCTCCATAAACACCCAGACCTCTCCAATGGCAATAGGATTTATTAATTC
Organism: Tolypeutes matacus; assembly: GCA_026826555.1. Classification (NCBI taxonomy): domain Eukaryota; kingdom Metazoa; phylum Chordata; class Mammalia; order Cingulata; family Chlamyphoridae; genus Tolypeutes; species Tolypeutes matacus. The sequence goes on along the minus strand of JAKSZT010010858.1, from coordinate 8,874,905 downwards.
TTTGTTTTTCAAGATCTACACCAGAACCAACCCATTCTCTAGGTAGCCTTTTGGGGAGCAGAAAATGATTAAGGTGTGAATTCTAATTTCTGATGAACTGGAGTTATGGGATCCCTTGAGTGAGAAAAAGGAAATGGCCAGATTTTTCTAGAAGAGTTGGTTTCTTGAGATAGAGCAGACAAAGTGGTTTTGTGGCCTGGGATTCTACTCAGAACTTAGACAGTATTTAGAAGATTAAGATTCCCCTTGTCAAACTCAGTTATGCAAGAAATACAGCTTGTTTATTTTTCTGTAATTGAATTTAAAATCTATTGATAAAAGAAAAACTTTTCATGCAGTTTAGGATCTTACAGCTTTATTGAGCCATTTGTGAATTGAGAAGCATCCCATTTAGAAAGTAGAAGGGATCTCTATGTGTAGGGGGGAGAACAAAGAGGAAGTTTAAATTGGGCAAATGTGGAAGCAAGGAAGCAACTGAGGAAATGTTTTGATTGGCTGATGTTAAGTTTCCAGTTTACATAGCAGGTCTTACAAAGTCGGATAAGATATATATTAGTTAGTATAGAATACCTGTCCACTTTTAGCAGGCTATGAGTACCAGACAGGCTAGCTAATCATTAAATGATGCAAAAATTGCAACTTTGTTGAAACTGCTTGTCTCTTAGAAAGTCCCGTTCTTGGTCAATTTTTATCTTTAAAAAAGGTCTCTGCAATGTCACAAATGAGGGCTGCTCCCTGCAACACCCAATGCAAGGGGCCATTTTATTGTTCTTTAGCACTATTAAAGCTTCCAATGTAAGAGGGGACGAAAACTTAGTTACAATCAATCAAGCGTTCTTGTTCCTAGGGGTTATGGGTATAATGGGAGAGCAGGTCGTACACAGCCCCAACGACTCAGAGGTTTATTCTGTGTTGTAACCATTCATGTTGACATCTGCAGAGTTATACTCATTACAGTTCAGTCTTCAGTGTCCAGCCATATATAAACAAATGTCCTCCCGCATCATTGAGTGCCAGATTTTGTGTTTTAATTTTTGTTTGTTTGTTTGTTTGTTTGTTTTTAATCCCAACCACTTTCCGTCAACTATAGCGGCCTTCTTGGGCACGTGAATCTTTTTTCTAGTGTTGATTTCTGTGGCCACCGGGAACCAACTCATCTGAGTTGCCTTCACAATATGGAGAAAATGCTCTAATACCCTTGCCATGTGGAATACATGGAAATCCTTAGTGGTACACAAAGTAGTTTTACTTCTTTGGTATTCCTTATTCTTTGGGCTTTACCTGGAAAAAAAGGGGTACATTTCCACTCAGGCAACTCCAGCCAGCCCACAAGTCCACTCACCTATGTACTTAAGACACCCTTCTTTCCCATTCTAGCCTGAGAATTGTTTTCGAGTCTTGAGGTTGAGGGACATTTTGCTTTTATATATTTTTTCTGTTCTACATGTTCCTAAATGTCATAAATTTAAAAGCGAAGAAATGCTTTGATTCTTTCATTCCTTTCTTTCTTCTTTTCTATGTTCCTTTTTTGGGGAAATAAGCATAGAATGTAGGAATAAATTTTAAAATATGGAGAGGGATTGTGGAGTATCTACCACAGTATGCTCTCACAACAATAATATGAGGTGTTTTTAAAAAATAATCTAGATGACTACTTATTACCATGCTCCAAGAAAAGATGCCAGTGACTGTGTTTGTGTTCAAGGTCTCATGCAAACCAAGTGAACACCACAATAAAATTAATTAACTTTCGATACAGTGTTTTTAATTCTAGGAGCATATGCACAAAGATCCAAGTTTGAAATCCAATGCTTTAAATGTTTATTTTTTTATTTAAAAAAGCCAAAACTGATTCTATGCTGCAGCAAAACATTGACAATGACATACAGAAACTGTTCAGAGTAAGATGATCTTGACAGTGGAGGGTGTGTAATTCTGTGTGTGTGTGTGTGTGTGTATGACCTTTTCAATTCTCATGACAACAGATTAGGTTTTAGGACTGATGACCTGCACTTCTGTATCTCTCTAAAGAGACAACAAATATAAGAGGACACAGACTTGGTAGCACCTTTTAGAACTTTATTTGAGAATAGCTTGAGGAAAATTGAGTAGCAACTATTGTGTGGGAGGCTAGCTGTGGTGTTTGTTTCATGAGAGGAAGAATATGGGAGTATTTCTCTATTTACAAGAAAACTTGTTCAATCTGTAACGGATAACCAAGATAAAGCTACAATTGACATATCTGATAGCTTCTTTCCAAGATTAAAGAGAAGACAAGGATATGCCATTTTACAACTTCTATTTCTAGATAATCTATTTGGCTCTTTATTAAATCGATCTGTCATTTAAACAATGTTATCCATTCTATTACTAATAGAAATTCTTTTACAATCTCAACATACATGTATTTATGCTATTTTCAGATTGTTTTGAGGGGGAAGGGTGTGAGGCTTTTTTGTGTTGCCTCCGTGATTTTTACATCACAATGGTGGTTTTGGTTCTTGAGGTTTGTTCTTTTCGGATTATAGGTTCGGTTTAAATGGCTTTGGTTCCTTGTTGTTTGTTTTGACGGAGATCATCTAGAAGATTAAATTTTCCTAAAGTGTAGCTTTACATTGATTCTGCTCTCCCAGAAGAGTTTAACTTCCCTTGAACACTGTATGTTAATTCTTCATCTTGTGGGTTCCTGCATTTGTGGGTGGCATAAATTTGGATTCACAACCTCCTGTACAAGTTGGTGATTTTGACTCCTCACAAAGAATGTTTTTCTCAGAGTTCTGTGTCTGTAGATACCTCTTTCCTGCTTTACTGGGTCCGTTGGGCAGGAATATTTTTAGTCCAATTATGAATGTGATACTGTATTCTATTTAGAGAGCCAACATACACAGAGGATTTCAGTTGTTAGCACTGTGGCTTATCCAACCAGGGCTGATCTAGTGTCCCTGTGTGAATTCAATATTCCTGCTCTTGGGTCTTTTTAGTTGTCACCACAGTGTGAGCTTCCAGGTTACCAATCTGTCTTTGAGTTTCCAATTTGTTTTATACATAAAAGATTTAACTACAAATAATATTATACAGCATTTCCATTTGTTTATGCATGGAGAAAGCAATGATGCATCACTTTACTTTTTCATGTTGTAGGAAGTTATATTATTTGCTTTGAGAATACTGTGTAAATGTAGAACACATAAGCATTTTATCTTAAGTTTTTCTAAATTCCTAGTGTGTATAGTTTATTTAATATTCCATTTAGAATCAGCACAAATCAATTCAGCATGTACTAAAAGAATTAAAATTTTGTATTTAGTGCTTTGAACAATGGCAACAAAAAGATAAAACATATTAACCCTGACCTCAAAGTGATCAAGCAAAGTAAATAAAAAATATGTAGTAGATAAACCATAAATCAATGTATGTCATATATATACCTTTGATCCTTATATACCATTTTCCAGTATGAAAGCTTTCAAAATTAATGAGTCTCCTCTACAAGAAGAATGTAGATTATGAATTAGTCTCATCTGAATATATTTCAGTAAAATAAAACGCACTATTCTGACATGTTATACATTTATGGTAGATTATCTATCATAGGAGAATTTTAAAAGCTTAGATATCCCTCCCTGTAAGACTCATACTAATTATTTCAGCTTAAAAAAAAGAGAATGAGTCTATTCTTTTTGTATATAGAGTTTATTCAAGTATTTGGGAAAAACGTACCTTCTCATTCCAATTATTAATCCCTGCATATTTCCTCATATAATATCATTCTAGTGTTTTAGTTCATGTGGTCACTCAGGCATTTTCTTGGGAAAATTCAAAATTTAGGTATCTACAATGGCTATGGTATTCTGCAGGTGGCTCAGTATGCACAGAAAGAAATTTAACCTCCTTTGATGTAGATAGTATTATTCTAAGTGACTTTAAATTGGCTTTATCGGTTTTAGTGACATTTCATGTGAACACTCTGCATCCATTGATGCCTCCTTGTCTTTTCATACTATTAATACTAATGCTAAAATACATCTTTCTCTCTGTTTACTACTTATACTGTGTCTTCACGAATTGAAAGAAAAGTGGTCAAACAATTTTTTTTCTTATAACTCTGGCAATCTTTATTATAGCCTCCATAATATTTGTAGCTAAGTTTAGGACCCATCAGCATCCTTTTTACCATTTCCTCATGTGTTGGGTTTAAAATAACCTAAAATTCAGAAAGTGTTTTTTTTTTTCTTTTTTTTTTGTTAAACTGGGTCATTAATAAAACTCTTATTTTTCTCAAAGAGCTGTTAATTAAATGTAAAAATATATGCATAACCTGATTTTCACAGAAGAAAGCTCATCCAGAAAGACTGCCTGATAACTAATCGATTCCAGACTCAAACGATGAGCAAGAGGAATTTATGATTCACACTGTAATCCATTCATATGTAGTATTTTCCCGAGCATGCCATCATCTCTCTATGCTCCTAATCTTTAGATTTGCTGTTCATTTAGCCTGGTATATACTTATTCCTTTCTATGTAGCTTTGATAACCTTAAATATTTTTCTTTAGATTCTGTTCAAATGCCATTCTACGGTGGACATGCTTATTCCTGGATTATTCTGTTCTCCAATTAATAACCTAACAGGTGTGTTAGCAATCAATATGTCCCTTTATGAGTTCTTTGATATTAGTGATGTATTTCTATATTTTTTGTTCCCAATATATACTTATAATTCAATCAATAAATTCTTGCAGAAGGAGGAAGAAAGAAAACAATAAAAAATAAGCAAGCAAGCAGGAAATTTACTAAATGGAATGCACATCTTGTATCTTATAAGTCAGAATGACTTAAAGATAAACATTTATTTGTAAGCAAATTATATAGTTTTGATTGTTGTAATCTATATTTAAATGAGTACATTTCTATAAAATATGCATCCTTGAAGCTATCATTTAAAAAGGTAAAATAATTTGCTTGGATTATTAAAATGTATTATAATTAGGTAGTGAAATATATTAGCTTTAAGTCATTTATGAAATTGATATAAAATAGTGCTCACTATAAGAGTTCATTGTCATAATTAAAATAAATAATCATGTAAAGAGCAGCAATGTCCTTGGTGTTGAAATCAGAAGAGGTTCCATAAAAATCTCTCTGAATGAGTTCTGAATTTTTTGAGAGATTAAAACAATGGATTGGGCAGTTGGAAATCAAAATATAACCCTAGTTAAAGTTTAAGATCTGCATGGGAGGAGGCTTCTTTTATATGTGGCTCTTCCAAATACTGAACAGTAGCAGATTCAACCACAGTCAGTGCCTGTCCCTGTAAAATTGACAGTATGGAGAAACTGACTGGAATGAATGCTTCCTGTGAGTCACCTGTTCCCAAAATAAAGGAGGGAGTAAGGGACTGAACAATGCATTTCTTTTTCCAAATTCATAAATTTAAAAACGAGAAATATTTTAGCAATAACAAAACAATCTCACAACCACACAAAATAACAATTAGAACTAATAAGCACATTCAGCAGTGTTGCAAGATATCAACATATACAACATACAAAAATTAACTACATTTTTACACAATACCCAATGACAGATTACAGAAATTGAAAATAAAAACAAAAACATTTAAAAATAAAATTTTATTGATCAGTATCATTCATACATCAACATAAGAAACAATAAATGCATAGTAAAAGTTGTGAACTTACCAAACAAGCATGCATATCATCATATAGAGGTCCCACCCATCACCCTACCACCAATACCTTACATTGTTGTGAAAATGATGAAAAGTCATCAAAATAGCATTATTAACTATAACCCATATCTTACATTTAAAAACAATAACTTTTAAAATAAAATTGATTATGCACAATACATTGGAATAAATTTAAGAAAAGATGAAACACACTGTACCCTGACAAAATGAAATCTTGCTGAGAAAAGTAAACATCTCAATAAATGCAAAGATATATTTGTGGATTGAAAGACTAAATATTGTTAAAACGCTTTTACTCTCATAGTTGATCTATTGATTCTGAGCAATCCAAATGCTGTCATAATAAGTTTTAAAAGATTAAAATAAGACAAAGCATGTTCTTTCATAAAGTCTAAATTAAATTATGTCAATAACACAAAAATTCCTGAAATTCAACAAATGTTAAGAGATTAAATATCATATATTTAAATAACCTCTTGGTCAAAGAAGAGATTACAGGGAAAGAATGGAAGGCATTTTGATTTGCATAGAAAAATAAACATCATAATTAAGAATTTACAGGATATTACTAATGAAGTGTTTAGTTGGAAAGCTATATCATAATTTATATTAAAAATAAGAAAGTTTCCAAATCATTCATTAAGGTTTCTGTTAAGGTTTCTATCTTATCAGTTACTCACATGTGATTTTCTTCCTGGTTTTGAATTCAACCTTTTAACCAATGTCCTTCAAGCTATTTCTTAAGTAACTCTGCACAATCCCTAGATCATAAAATGTAAGAACCAATTATTTTGACATTTTGCTACATTTTTTGTGAATTAAAGTTGTGATTATGTCATGGAACCTTTTTTGACTTGAGAAATACTTTAATATGATTATAAATTTAATAATCACACTTAAAGACTCATGGAAATATAATATTTCTAATAATTTCCTACTACATACATTTGAGTGAAAACCATGAGCAGAAATACTAGTCTGCCTTATAATTTTTCTTTAATTAATATGAGTTACTAGCTATCTTTAAATGATAAATAGGATCATTTTGATATATGGCTTCTTTTTTATTTTCCTACATAATTTACCACATATTTTCATCGTGTGATAGAAATTTGCTGCCTTGTCCTTTAATTCATCATCAGATATAGTAGAAGTATTTGCATAGTTTGAGTTTAGGAAATTATAAATCCAGTTCTTTGGCATTCTTTCTGTATTAAAAATTTATGATCTTTTAAAATGTTCAATTTCTTTCTCAAAATGAAAATAGTTCATTAAGTCAATTGAAAAGCAAAACATGTACAATATAGCTGATTAAATTTAATCCAGGTCTTGAGCAATAGTTTCTTAATCATTTTGGAACTAAATATTTTTTCCAAAAGATTATTATTTTATGTTGCTACATTATGTTGCTAATTTAAATGAGCAATACTGATTTGCATAAAGAATATATTATTTATTTGCACATTTATGTCAATCCAAACATATTGATTTTATTCAGTTAAATAATAAATCACTTGAATAAAATTATTCATTCTATGCATATTGTGTATTTAATATACAGGAAATAGAATATGTAATTTCCAGATATTTAAAATGTCATTTTCCTAAGATACCTCATTCTGAAATTGTGTGAAACAATTTATGCATTCATTCTGAATACCAGAATTCTCCTTTTGACTAATTTAAACCATTATTCCCAACTGCTATTAAAATAGAGTGTGTTGTAAAGTGTAGAGTATCAATATAAATACCAAATATCTATTTCTTCCAGTATATTTGTGATCTTAGACCACTCTTAGACCACTTAATTTCTCTGTGAAATTAAGTTTAGGCTTTGCTGAAAATAATGGAGACTTAAATTAGCAGAGTTTTAAACAAAATAAGGATGACTTTTTTCCATATCAAAGTCTGGAGTTGGACAATCCAGCAATAATGGGTAGTTTCTATTGTACAGGGTTGTCAGGGACACAGTCCAACTTCAGATTCTTTAGTACCGTCATTGGGGTACAGTTCATATCCTCCAGGTGTAAGATATAATTCCTGCTGTACTTTCACATCCCAAGAAATAGAAGTGTGGTAGAGGCAGGGTGGGAGGAGGAGAGGCACTGAACACAAGCTAATTCTCCTTCAGGTTGGTCCTAGGAGCTGTCTGTTATATGATGTGTTTGCTTAAGTTCCATTGGCCAGAACTGATTCACATGACTGTACTTGAAAAGCACGGCAGAAAAAAATAATATTTATTCTGGACCACAACTCAGTAAAAATAAAATTTCCACAGAGATAGGAAGGGTGAGCATTGAGGATAATTTACCATCACTGCTGTAAACTCTACCAATTACTGATTTAATCTAATAATTACTGTTTTAATTATTTCTAATCCCAAAAATGTAATTAGTCAAGATTTAAAGAAAGAGACAAACAGTAATATTTTCTATTTATTTATTATTTACTTACTTTACATTAGAAACCTAAACACCTGACAGTGTTAGTGATTTATCCTCAAACAATATATCATATTATTCATAAATTCTGGATTGTTATTCATATTTTTATACTACTCTTTTCAATCTTTGTAACTTGATGTTCTAAATTATACAGTTTTAATTTCAAAATATGCAACTATGACAAGTACCTTGCAATTTACAGAATAAAATCATACTAATTTATTTGTACATTATAATTAGTTAGATTTTTGGATGATTCATTCTTATATCAGAGTTTCCTATAAATTAATGAGCATTTTCAATCTTGTAGATATATTATAAGTGCATGAAATGAAATGGTCTTACACAGAACAAGCTGGCTCTATAAATATCTCCAAAAGTCTGCTACTGACGTCCAAGCCATGAAGAGCATGAGATAGACTAAATAATAAATTACAACTTACTATTTGAAATATGAAACTCCTTTGGCATTCCTCTGGCAGGGGTCTCACTTGTCTCTGTTTTTAGAGATATGGTTTATGCCTGGTTTAACCAGTTACACAGCATGGCTTGGTTATGTCACCAGTTGGGTATAAAAGACATTTCTGGAATCTTTCAGCTGCCCTCTCCAAAACCACTATTCCTCACTCATTTGTTGATGGTTCATGGGACAGAGAAAAGATAGCAAATGCACCTGCAGTTCTCTTGGGCCCTAGATGCTTGTCTGCATTTTTTTCTCCTACTGTGTTAAATATTTCACCTTTATTAAAGCCTTATATGAATACACGTTGAGGATTCTTCTGAGTTCCTTCAATTATCTGACCCTCTGTAATAGATGCATTATAAAATGTTTCTATGTATACACACAAATATCTCTTTTGTCCATTACCATATAATGCTCAATGACACAACTTCTCAGACACTTGTGTCTTTTTATACTAATGCTTTCAATATATGTTCTTCATAGATCCCCATTTGATCCTTCCCTCTTTTGCTGTATAATTTTTCCACAATAAATCTCACCTTTTTTCTGATATCTAAATTAGGATTGGTAAATGATGGCCTTTAGGTAGTCTTGCCAGAAAAAATAAAGAAGACACAGGGAAATTTGAATTGCAGATAAACAACACTTTTTAAAAAATATATAAGTATGTCTCATGCACTATTTGGGACATAATTATATTTTTTAAAATTAACTTTTCCCAGATATTCAAATTTAATTGACTTTCCTATATTTTTATTTGCTAAATATGGTAAGTCTACCCATTGCTAAATCTAACCACTGCCTTTTTTGAAAATACATGTTTTTGCCTTTATCTATTGTCCATGGCTACTTTTGTGCTACAATGGTAAAGTTGAGTATTTGTAACAGAAATCAAGTGTCCTATGTGTATGTTAGAGTTGGTCAACTGTGGCCATCGGAACATGAATGAGACATGGTGTACTGCTTGGTCAGAGTGTATGAATTAGTTATGACAGGTGTGATGTTTAGGCTAATGTGTCAACTCGGCCGGGTAATTGTGTCCAGGTGTTTGGTCAAGCAAGCCCTAGGCTAATTGTAATGCAAGAACATTTATGGACTTCCATCACCAGTGAGTTTACTGCGTGGATGGCTGATTACATCTGCATCAATCAGGGAGATTGCATGAGCAATGGGTGATGATTTTATCCAATCAGTTGAATGCCTTAAAAGGGGAAGTGATTTCAACATTCAAAGAGAATTTCCCAGCTCGTCTTTGGACAGCCAACTTCTCCCAGAAACTCATCAAGGACCTTTCATTGGACTTTCATTGGAGGCCCTGGTTTGCAGGCTGCTTGAAGAACCCGGACTTGTGCATCCCCACGGTCACGTGAGAGACTCATAAAATCTCATATTATTGAGAGATACCTCCTGTTGATTCTGTTTCCCCAGAGAACCCTGACTAATACAAGAGGTCATTGTTTTGTTTTGTTTTTGGGTGTGTGTGGAAAATGAATTCAGAGCAACCAGTTTCATCTGCATCATAGATTTTGTCAGGAGTAGTCAGGGTGCCATGTGACTGGACTGATCACTGTGTTGAAACTTGTCCAAATATATATCTTCATCTGGGCAGTTTTTATAAAAGTCATCATGCTTAGACTGGTGCTTGCTGGGATTGTGGAATTAGTCTGGAGGAGTCATTAGATCTGTATTTGCAGTCATTCTGGAGTGTTTCCTTACCCAGAAAGGTCAGTGTCTTTAGGCCATTAGTTTGTCCTGGGAAATCAAACAGAAAAAGAAAAAATGGATTTCTGTGAGAGAAATTTTGACTCCTTAATTGGGAGTGCAGCTCTGGGATGATCAGGAATGAGGGTTAGGGACACAGCAACAATCACATTAGTGTTTTCAGGATTGGATGGTGGGTCCTTTAAAGCCCTCATAATAGGCAATCTATCCTTGTCCTTCAACCCCATAATGCAGTTGTCCTGTGGGAAATCCACTTCAGGACTTGTGTATCCTCCCAACTGTCCCCTAGGTTCCCAACAAATGTTGACTCTCAAGCAAGAGAGTGTATAATGCTATGGCCCCAGCTACCATCATCTCTTGCCTCCATGCCTTTGTCTAGTGAGGATTGGGATGATGTTGCAAATTTGACTAGCCATCTTGCTGTCTGGAGTCAGGTTGTGTGAGCTATGCCACTTACTGTCTAAATAAGATGTTGTTCAGGTTATTTGAAACGTATCTAAACAATAGTGCCTATCTCAGGTTTGTGACAGGTATTAAATAATTGCATGCATATATACTGTAATGTGCCTTGCACTCCATGAGGACTGATAAGTGACAGATGGTATAGTAGATATGGAGATACAGACATGGATGAAAATAAAAATATCTTGACAGACATTTTTTCAGAGTTATCTATATTTCTGCTTATCATTATCTATCAATCAGGAATACTTCCCCACATTGTATCTAACTATATTTTTCAAGTAATCTCTGGGTTCTTATTGGAATCATTCCATGAAAATCCATGAAGATGAATCTGATAGGAAGAATTAGTTGACCACTGCTACCACCCAAATCTGGTGAAACATAAATAAAATGGTAAAGAAAAGTAAATGCTTAGGTCAGCTGGTGTGTAGATACATAGTTATAATTCTTTTATATGAAAATATTATTTTGCAGGATTCATTATTCTTTCAGGTAAAGTAACAGTAATATGTATATGATTGTTCCAAATAGGAGTTTATTTTAAATCTATTAAAATATAACATCAATAGTGCTCAACAGCTTCTAAAACTGTGTTAAAATGAAAATTTATTTTATGTCATCAAAATTCAGTGAGTACCATTGATTGTACGCTTTGGATGAGTTGTATGCTTTATCAATATGTATCAATAAAATTGATTTGTTTTTTTTACAAAGGTTCAGTGAGTAAAATAAACTAGCACATGTTTTTATGGATAACAAATTCTTACCAGATATATTTCTTGCATCTGTTGAATTCTTCATCCCAAAGTAAATATATATCTTCAGGAAAAAAATGTGTGATTGAACCATAGGCATCCATATTGTCTTGTGTTACTTATAAAGTATTTGCTAAAATATAGTTTAATTCCTTTACTTTTGCTTAAGTGAAAGAATATATATATACTTATATATATATATACTTTTATCAATTAACCAATTTAATTATATATATATATATATATCAGAAAATATTTTTTAAATTTTACCATGTTGGGGAAAGTTAATCTACACATTAAATCTTTACATTTTCCCTAATTTTACAAAAATAATGCTTAACAGCATGTTGAAGTTTTGCTCAGTAAGTAATAGATTATAAGTGGTATATTTGTGGTCTATCTATGATTTTGCTATTTGAATTGTGTTCATTTTATGTTATCTCATTCTTTTTTTGGTTTCAGTTCTGTAAAAACTTGGTTATTTCATCTGTTTAAAAGACTCAAAATTTGCAACTTCTCTCCCAGTCATATATCCTGTATTAATCTGAATTTGTTCTTTCTTCTTAAAGATGTTGGAATAAATATGAATTATAACTAGCTAGGAATGATTTACTCCAGTAGATTGTACTTCTATATAAAATATTGTCCCACATACATGTTTTCCCTAAATTCTTTTGACTCTTATGAAATTAAATCCCACCTGAGATATGATTAAATTTCTTGATGGAATTTTGACTCAGCCTGTAATTGGTATCATATTCTATTCATAAGCCAGGATTCAGTCTTGTTGCCTGTATTTGCCTGGTTTCTTTCCATTATAAGCAACAGAAGCGCACCTTAGTCATCTGAAGGAGGAAGAGGAACAACACTACTTTTTGTGCTATCTAGTGTGTGTTGTTGGGTAGATAGATTAATTATAAAATTGCAAATAATTATTTCAAAAAAGGTACAATTGATAAATAAATACTAAAAACCATGCCACATATAGACAGTGTACTTTAAGTCATTATTGATCTCTCCGTTCTTGAAATCTTCTGCCATTACATCCATAACATTACATATTTTTAGGTTTTTCTTTTATCAATTAACCATTTTAATTGATCTCCTTGTTTAACTACTTCATTCTGTTTTCTGTTGACTTCTTTCAATCTAATTTTCTCCCAGGGTAAAGTATTAATTTTCCACTTATCTACTGATGACTCTTCATAGGTGTTTCGATTCCTAAGAAGTGTGATTTCCTTAGCTTTCCATCTCTCTTCCTTTGCTGCAGTGTACTAGTTGCTCAATAATATTCACTAGTTGAACTACATGAAATTGAAATATAACACAAAAACCCTTTCTTTTCCTGTGCTTCAGACATATACAATATACAAAGATTCACAAACATATATTTAAATGTTAGATACATCAATGTCAACTTACTCAAATAATCCATTTCTATTCCATCTTTCAAATCACAGCCCATATCTGTTTTCTCTCACTTAAATTTAACATCATCTACAGAACCATCTCTCATTACCTTATTTACTTTCTCAGCTGATCCAGCATTGATTCTTGGAAATTTTAAACCCAGCATCTCAAATCCATTCCCCTTTCCATTCGCTGTTAGAGCTATCATAAATCAGACTTCTGACATATTTCCCATGCAATTACTTCTAAACAATCTCCAATCCTCTTGTCCTAATTCATCTCAAAATTAACTAGCACAAGACCACCAAATTTTAAGCATCTATTTTACTATGTTCTCCTAACTTAAAAGTAAATCAATAAATGTCTAAAATAATTAGGATAAGTACAAGCTAAATTTATATAGCTCTCCATGACTTGCTTAGCATAATTCTAAGATTGTTGGCTCTGAAGTGTGACTGCCTGAGTTCTCAATGCATGCTCTCTCCCATTAGCTTTGTGATATTGTGCAAGTTACTTGATATGCTAAGTATCAGTTTCTCCATCTGTGAAAATGGTATAATAATAGGGCTTGCCTCATAGAATTGTTTTGAGTATGTAATAAGTGATTCTGGTTAAGTGCTTCGAAGAGTGTCAACCACAAGAAAGCACTAAGTGCTTTATCATTTTCACCCCATTTGGACATCTTTGTTCGGTAGCCTTCTTGATCTTTTAAACTTTTACACCTTCGGGATGACTAAACCATTTGTATCATTCTATTATAATACATGCAAAATTACAGTAAATTATAATAAATTATATAAAACAGTTATATAAAACAATCTCTTTAAGCATCTGTCTTTCCACCGGAGGAGCAAGGAATATGTATAGCTGATTTCATGTCCCTCCCACCCAGAATAGTGACTAGGAAAGTATGGCTTTTTATTTTATACCTCCTGAACAGAACTAAAATGGTGCTATATTTCTCAGCCCTCAACAGCTTGAAGATAAAAATAAAGCCTTAAAAGAGCTACAAGCATTTGAAAATGCTATACTCACTCACTCTTTAAAATTCCATGTCTTTCAAGTCATTTTGAAATAGAGGATATTACCATTTATGGTAAAAAGTTTTCCTTTTAGAAACCTTATGGTGTTGGCCACTTTCTTCCATCCATCTGTGTCATTACCCAGTGGCATTTTCAGCCACCACACTGACCCAAAGCAGCAGCTATGATGCCAAAACCAATAGTTGAAAAGCTATCGGATGCACTCAGAATTTTCCAATATTTGATGTAAAGACTATTGATATTTCCTGCAAAAGTCTTAATAGTTGATTTCCTTGAAAAGGAAAGACTAAGGACTAAGGTCTTTCACATCTGCCTATATTTAGCTGTTTACCTACCTCATCAGAGCTGATGCAAGTATCAAAGTTATTTCCCCCCTTTTCTATTAAAGTTATTGACAACAATATTGCCAATGGCTTGAAATTTTTTTTTTTTAAGCTATATCAAGGATTGAACCCGGGACCTAATATGTGGAAGGCAGACACTCAACCACTGAGCTACATCCACTCCTGAAGTCTTGACTTTTTGATGCCAGAGATATGCTAGACCTCTCACTAATTGAATTCCCCTTGCTATTTGTCCACATTGTGGATCATTGAGGAATGGAACAGAAAATGAATAAGTGACATGAAGTTGCGATGAAAATTATTTATAACTTTCCTTAAAACCTGGTTCATGTCCCTTGAAACAAACTGGACTCCTTTACTGTGCTTCCACAGTTCTTTATGCACATAGAACATTGAATCAACTATCCTTTTCCCTCAGTTGTATATTTTATCTTAGGATAGATAGATCTTTTTTCTCAGATGAGTTGCAATAATAGGTAAGAGAGCACAAGTAAAAATATCATACCTGAATGCAAAGCTAAAGATTTAGCTATAAATAAAAGATTATAAAATGAGTCACATTCTTATTGTACAAATTCTAGACATGAACCATGCTCCTTATCATGTTGTGAGATACAGAGGAGCAAAGAAGGACATCTATATACTGAAGTAGCTTATGGGATCTTTGGAAAAACAATAGATGTATAAGATGCAGAATTAACAACTTAACATTGCCTATGATTAATAATAAGTTAATGACATAGGTAGTCAGTGTTATATCATTTAAGGAGGAGAAGTTTGCTGAAGAACATGATAGGAGATAGGAGATAGTGTGATACACAAAGTTCAAAAATTTTAAAAAAACAAGTTTATATTGAGTGTATAAACTAATGCTAATTTATACTGAAGAGCCCAATACAGTGCCAAAATAAGTCAAAGCTAGTATAATTCAAAAACATCCATATTTGAACTGAGGAGAGAAAAATCATTGTAGTTTCCCAAGAAATACACATACAGATATTCATGTGTATGTGTGAGTGTGTGTGTAATCTGAAAATAAAAAATCACACCACCAAAAATGTCTAGTTAACAATCATATTATTCTAAATATTTTTGGAGAAAAAGGTCAGAATATGTTAAAATTCAGGAATTGTTTTCTGGTACAAGTTTCATACATATTAAAATGTCTTTTAATTGGAACTGTGTCCCTCATTCTAACCCTATGGGTTTTTCATTTGCAAATAAATTTGAATCCTTTTGGCTTTGACTTAAATTGTAGACGAAAATAGATTTTTGTGCAACATAGAATAAAGGGCACTTGGAAAGTTTAGAACATTTCTTAGATAGAAAATGCTTTTTGCAAAACACTGTGATGAGAGGAGTATAAAGATTTCAGGACTATATAGATTATTATTTTCATTTTAAAACTAGTTGAATATTGAACTATGAGAAAAGCTACTAGGCAGAATAAAAGTATATCATAAATTATTTATAGTATTTTAAAATATTTTCTGTATGTTGTGTTTAATAAGATTATTTAAATAGACAACTTATATAAATATGCACTTTGGTCTTATGTCTATTCATTACAGTCAAATGATCATTTTGTTTTTATGGTATAAATGATGTTTCTTAAAATAAATAATTGCAACTGCTTCTGCAATTTTGTAAATATTATTTACAATCTGCATTTCCCAAAGGCCTTATATATTTTCAAATATATAGGTACAGAAGACCAAGTGAAGACAAATTTAGGTTAAAGATACAGAGAAAGCAATGAGCTAATATGATTTATTATCAGTAATAAAGACATAGCAGCAGAGCATCCCACCTTGCACTATTTGCTTTTTGTCTATATATCTCCATTATTTCTCAAAATATATTCCTTCCAATTAATATTAAACATACTCGTTTATTTAATATTAGAGAAAATATATCCTCCACTCTACACATCACTTCTCAACTATGTCCAAGCACCTGTGCTTTATCTCTTGCTATTCCCTCAAAATACATAATATATCTTGAATGAGTAAACCCTACTTGTCTATGCTTTTCCTTATTCCTATGAAATCTCATTTCTGCCATATAATCCTCTCCTAAAATTGTTTGCCAAGATTTCCAGTGACAAAGCAGTCATATAATTTGATTTACAAAGAGATTTAATATTACAGACTACTCTTATTTTTAAAACACTTTCTTCTGCACCTATCCCTAAGTAATGATGCTCCTTAGGTTTTGATTCTAAGTGCTCTTCCTTACTTACTATGCCTTCCTACAGTAATCTCTTCCACTTTCACATCATCAAAAGTCATCTATGTAATATGAATCCCAAATCAATATTTCCCAATAAGATTATGGTATTGAGATTTTTCCATATATCTAACTCATAATTAACATCTACAGTTTAGAAATACCCATGGACATCTCAAAATAAAAATGACTAAAACTGAATTCTGATCTCCATACCTTGAAAAGTAAGCATTTGATGTCATAATTTATTTCCATCATTTCCATCCCAAAACCTGATATGTAATCTAAGTATCTTTTAGAAAAAAGTAAAAAATATATTTTAAAAAGAGGTAATCTGTGTTTTAAAGTCACAGATAACTTAGCAAGATTGACTCATGATATTATATAGAAGACAGAATTTGAAAATGGTGAGCCTGGGCATTTAGCTGAAGAATATTCCAAAGTACACTCAGAGAATTCAGCTTGGCTTCTCCTTTGCAGCCTATGGTAAAATGCTAAATGAGAGACATAAGCTGAGAAATAAATTGTTGGCCACAGGATTCAGAAACTGAATCCAGAAATTCCAAGCCTCTGGAAATCAATCCTCTAGATGACAGTGCTCCATTTGAGGAATTGACTAAACATGGAACTTGTAAATCAGGATTGGAAATTAGTTATCTAGGAAAGACTTGTGGAAAATCTTACTACCTGATGGCTTAGACCCCTAATTCTTGCATGCTAAACCAACAAGCTTTATGAGAGAGCTGTATGAACAAAACCGGTCAGCTTGTATTAAAAGGGACATGTAGGGGAGATATGGAAGGGAAAATTGCTTTAAGAGGAAAACCACAGAAGCTGAGATCTGGAATTAAGATATTTCCTTGGGCCAAGAGAGGAACCCCACCAAAGTGTACAGAGTGGGTGAGTTTGCCCTGGCAGTTGAAGATGGTGGATGTTCCCGCCTGCCATTCAGGGAGAGTTTTGTCACCCCAGGGTACAGAGAGGGTGGAGCACATTCTCCAAAGATTAGGGAGGGTAAGGTCCCCACTCCATAGGTCTGAGTGGGGTGGGCCTGTCCTTCACAGATTAGGGAAGGCCAGGTCACCAACACATTTCTCTGAGAGGGTTGGACCTGTATGCCAGAGTTTAGGGAAGATGTTGTCTTCACATCACTGTACAAGGGGAGCTGATACTCTGCCCCAAAGATTGGGTAAAGTACGGCTATCACCCCAATGCTCTTGGAGGGTGAGGCCTGGAGCTTGGTTGCCACCCAGATGCTTGATGAGCATGGAATCAAGAAAATGGCCATTTGGGCAAGCCTTTGGAAAGGGTGGGTCCCCAAAAAGCCCCAAGGAGAATAAACTATCATCTTGAGAATGACCCTCAGACTTTGAAATTTAAAGACATATGCCCTGAAGGTTTACTGAACTATAGAGGACCCATGACTCATGTTTCCCTCCCAATTTCTCCTTATGGTAATGCAAGTGTTTATCCTTTATCTACCCATTTGTGTATTGGAAACAGATAAATGGTTTTGTAACTGTCAGAGGTCTACAACCAGACTTTGGGACTTTGCCCCAAGACAAACTGTATTTCTTTAAACTGATTGTGATATGATTTTGTATTTAGCACTGTTATTGATTAAAGGATTTTTGAAGTCAGAGGGTAGAGTATAACAGTTTGGCATTATTTATGAATTCCAAAATTAGATATTTTATTATGTTTGTAAACTTGTCTGTTCCTCTAGATGTGTTCCCCTTTGATTATATTAAATTCAGAGGTTTCACTTTTATTTGATTAAATTATGATTAGGATTCTGATTTGGCCACATCAATAAGATATTGCATCTCCACACCCTTGGTGGTTGGGGATTCAGAGAGAAAATAACACTGCAGAGGAGAGAATTTGAGTTTTTGATGCTGGAGCCCCGAGAAGTAAATACACAGAAAAACACAGAGGACTAGAGATGGCTCAGTAGACACAACAGGGGCCCCAGGAAGAGAATTAGCCTGATAGCCAACAGCTGCAGCTGAGTCCGGAGAGATAGGAGCTGCAGGGGATAGACAAGACTTATCCTAGTTTACAGCTGAGATTGGAAGAAGCTAGGACCATAGAGCCTTAAGAGGAAGAGTAAGGTTGAACCCTGCCAGACATCTTGCTCAACACGTGGCAAATGACATTGGATGAGAAAGTACTTCTTACGCTACCTTAAGTTGGACTCTTTAGGGTCTGCTAGCTGTAAATTTTCTACCCTAAACAAATACCCTTTATAAAACCCAACAAATTTTTGGTACTTTGCATCAGAACCTCTTTAACTGACTAATACAGAAGACACCTATGGCATGTATGTTTGCATGTCTCTTCCTGTAGTTTAATTCCTGAGACCTTGTTAATTTTTTCCATTCTTTTCTTTGTCTGTTTTTTTTTT
>JAKSZT010010858.1:8753741-8850910 GCA_026826555.1 Tolypeutes matacus | reverse complement strand
CAACCATGTGTGATAATCCAAGTCATGCAGGCCTAGACTGTAGTTGCCCAAAAAGACTGATGAAATTTCATGCCTCTTTCTCCCTTGACTGGGGCAGGGATGGAGCTGCAGATGTGGACACAATCTATGCTGAGAGGGTCTGGGTCCAAAATGACTACAGTTGCCTAGGTAGACTTTCAACTATTCAGTCTGTACCAGCCGAATATACCTGCAGTTACCCAGAGAGGCTGGTGCAGGTCCTGCCAGCTTCCTCCCTGCAGGAGGTGGAGCTTAACCCTAGGCTGGGCTGCAGTTGATCTGGGTGGACAGAAGCCAGTCCTACCATTACTGTGATTTTCAATCATCCCGGTTTCCCCTTATGCCAGGGGTGGTATCAAAATAGTGGCTACTGGCCTCTTTCCAATTTAGGTTCAAAAGTTAGCTGTTCTTAAGGTTATACTTTAGCCAGCTGATTTTACTAATCAGTATCTGAAGTCAGTGGCCAACCGTTTCTTCCTCCCTGGTTTGGGGGAAATGGAGCTTCCAACTCCAGCCATAGAATTGCTCCTGAGGTGGCTTTCACTGCCAAAGTAGGATGAGCACTGGCTGGCACAGGACTCCCCCAGCTTTCTCCCTGATGGAGATGGGTCTGGGGCTTATGCTAAAGTTGCAATCCAATCTGGATGGAAAGAAGCCAGTCCCTACCATCACTGTGAATTTCAGTCCACCCTATTATCCCTTATGCCGGGGATGGAGTTAAAATGGCTGCTAACAGCCTCTTTCTGATTTGGACAAGTTCAAGTCTCAGCTGTTCTTAGATTATACCGTAGCCAGCTGAATTTATTAACCAGTAGCTGAAGTTGGTGCCCAACTATATTTTCCTTCCCTAATTTTGGGAAGTTGAGCTTCCAATTCCAGCCACTGAATAGTTCCTGAGGCAGCTTGTGCTTCCAGTGGAGGATGGGCACTGGCCTCCATTTCATGGAGTGTTCTACTCACAAATTCTCTCTGCACATGGGCAGTCTCCTCCTTCCATTCATTCAAGGATGTTGCAGGATGTACTTCTGGTCTCCTGGAACCCCCAAACAGGTGCTTTATATAGCTCTGGGTGATCACCCACTGCCTTGTAGCATGAGCTAAATCATGGAGTTCCTTATTCTGTTGCCATCTTGCTGGTTGTTATTAACAGCATTAAATTTTGTATGTGAATATGGTTTAACAGGGAAGTTTTAGGTCACATATATTATTAGTATGAAAATTAGGAGATAAAACAAGGGACCATATAATATAGTGAACCCTGTTGTAGACGATGGACTGAGGTTAATAGTATAAGTATAAGAATGTTCTTTCATGCATTATAATGGATGTATGACACTAATTCCAGGTGTTAATAATAGGGTGACATATGGGGAAAAGTTGACCTAATGTAAACCACAGACTATAGTTAATAATACTAGCTTGATATTCTTTCATCAATTGTAAAAAAAGGTACAACACTAATACAAAGTATCAACAGCAGGGGGGTATATGGCAGCATTGCATTTTTGACATGACTTTTCCGTAAACCTACAACTTTTAAAATTAAAACGCAATATGAAAAAGAAAAAAATGCCTATACTTTAGACAGTAACTTAAAAATTATCTTTACATTTCAATCAATATGCCCAGTTGTAGGAAGTATACTCTGAAAGATTTTGAATGAAATCTGAAAACATCTGATTACTGTGGGTTGCATGCTGTTGTAAGGAAGTCTATAAAATATACATAATAATAATTACTAATAAAAATGTACTCTTGATTATACTTTTAATTTCCATGTATATTCTTTCATTGACAGTGCTTTTTGGAGAAATGTTTTAAAACTAACATTGTTCTATCTATAGCTAACCATTTCTGCTATGCTAAATATGAGCTCTTGGAATATATACCTCTTTTAATGGATTATCAAAATTTTATGGACTATTTGTAGCATGCATCCATCTGATACACACCATTGGCTAAAACATAAGATAAAATTAGACTTTTCAAAGGCATGGTAACATTATAATCTCACATTAACATTTTATCAAATAATTTAGGAAGAGGAAATTTATGGTAATGAATTTAAAAAACAATAAGCCAAGTCTACAATATCATGGTCCTTTAAAGAGAAATCAATGAAACATTTTAAACTAAATTGATCATATATATATATATATATAATATTTTGACTGTTCTTCCTTTGGATATAAATATCAGCTTTATTTGGCTTTCATTGATTGGATTTTATACAGATTTGGAAAAAGTACACGTATCTCTCTACTAACATACAATATAAGGATTTATGCTTCAAATTGTGTGGTTTAAAATAGATTTTCTGAGAAAATTTTTGATACAATTCTTTATATTTTTAACATATTTGTCAGTCCTCCATGTCTTATCATAAAAATCATCCCCAAATAACAGCAAAGAAAACAGCCATTAGCAGATAAAGGCATACACTTTTCATTTATCAATACAAATTTAGAAAGTGTTGAGGAAAAAATATGTACCACTGCTTAGTAGAAAAATTGGCATGTTGACTGTAAATCTTGATAGAAAATATGTATGAAAATCATCAGCTATCAATTGAGTAACTCCTTTTGAAACATAATATTTTCCCCACTGTTTTTCCTTAGAGCAAGCTTCTGTTGAGCATCAAGGGGAAATATTTCTCAAATTATATAATGTAGTGCTCTTGATAAGTAAGCCCTATCCCCATTTACAGTCTTTTGAAAATTTTCATAAATATAACCTTAGCAACTGGGCATGTGTTTGGAATTCCTGGCAAATATTTTATGAGTTACCAAAGCTATACATACATATTTGATTTTTGTCTTAGAAATTTTCTGACTTCAAGATAAATATATTTTAACATCTTCTAAAATCCATCATTATTCGAAATAATGTGAGGGTAAACAAAATTAATATGACCCCCTAAACTCAGTCAGTGCACTTACAATCTCATATGGTACTTAAGATTAACACAACAAAATATAAGGAGAGCACAGTTAGCTCTAATATGACATCATCATGTATATTCAGAAACAAAAGAAAATTAGAAAATAAACATGATTATTGAGGAGTGTGGTGAATTGTGTACTCCAGTTTGGACATTGTTTTAGTTTGCTAAAAGCTGCTGGGAGCAACATACCAGAAATGGACTGGCTTTTAAAATGGGGACTTATCAGGTTAAAAGCTTGCAGTTCTGAGGCCACGAAAGTGTTCAAATCAAGGTATCATTGGTAGATCCGTTCTTTCTGAGCTGTGGCTGTGGGCAGTCAGGCACATGGCAGCATTCACTTGTTTCTCCCCTCACCCCCTGGCCTCATTGCTTTCAGCTTCAGGCTGTTCCATCTGTGGCTTTTCTCTCTCTCTGGCTCATTAATTTCAACTTCTGGAGGCTTCTTTCTGTCTCTGTGGCTTTTTTCTGTATCTGCTGTGCTTTATTCTGTCCTTGATAAAGGACTCCAGTGAGAGGATTAAGACCCACCCTGGGTGACACAATCTAATCAAAGGCCTTTAACAGAAGCATTTAATCAAAGTTTCCATCTACAATAAGTTTATACACACAGGATGGATTAGCTTTAAGAACAGGAATTTCTGGGGCTTCACAAAATTTCAAACTGCCAAGGATGTTTTTATCTTCATCCATATTCTGGTGGGTGTAGACCCATTATAAATAAAATCTCTTCAAGCTGTTATATCATTTAAGGTGTAGCCACACTAAATCAGGCCTGGCTTTAATCTGGAATTCTGGAGTCCTAAATCAGACAGAGAGAAGCCAAGAGAGGAGGCAATGTGCATTGCCATGGGACAGAAAAGCCAAGAACCAAAGATCTCTGGCAGCCAACCCCAGAACACCACAGTTTTCTAGGTGAAAGCATCATCTTTCTGATGCTTCAGTTTTGGACTTTTCCTAGCCTCAAAACCATGAATCAATAAATTTCCATTGTTTAAGACAGCCTGTTGGATGATATTTGATTTAGCAGCCAGTAAATTAAAATAAAGAGCAATGAGAAAACAATTTATTTGTCTTGAAAATGTGGAAATTACTTTTACAAATTGAAAAAAGAAGAGGCATATCCAGGTATGTTGAAAAATACTCATGGGCACAAAGGTAATACTAGAAATTAAAAAGTAGATAATGCAAGAAGATGGACCTCTTTTAGCAAACAGTTTATGCTAGGGCATAATGGAAGAAAAGGTTATGTAAGTAGACTGAGAGTAAATTATAAAAGAAGGACTTAAGATTCATATAGAATATTAAAAATTTGTTTTGCAGAAAACCAAATATTATTGGAAGAAAACAATTTTTACAATACTTGTAAGATGGAAAGAAGAGCAAAAATCTGTAGTATGTTATCTATTACAATAATACAAATTATCTGAGAGTGCTTGCCTTAGAAATATAGCAATGAACATGTGGATAAAATAGATTTACTTACACACACACACTGCAATGCAAAAGAAATGTGTGTGCCTACCACTTTTGATTGTGTATATGATCTGGTTTCTAATTGAATAAAAAATGTAAGGAAAAAGTAGGAAACAAAAATAGTTTACAATTTCAAGCTGAGTGAATGGAAGAATACTAGTGTCTAGGATAGAAATAAAGAAGTTTAGGTGGAGAGTTCCTTTCTTGAGAGGGAGAACAGCAAAAATCAGTACATTTTTTAGATTGAACTTGAACTGGTGACAAATTATTTAGGGACCACTTATTTGATAAACTAGTTAAAAATTAACTTTTTCCTAGCACATTTGATTATTAACACATCTCTACTAGATTGTCTGTTTCCAAATGAGTTTCATCTACCCTCTCCTGCATGATCCCCTGTGTCAACCAGCAAGATCTTGAGAACTCCATCCTCTAGAATCACTTGCAAGCAGATGTACAGCTTAGATTCAACAAATGAGAGACATCAAGGGAAAGTTAGAAGTCAGAAGAGAGACAGAATTTCCAGCACAGCTGCAAACGAGATACACAGAAATTTGGCAGACATGATGTTGGCAGCAGCATCCAACTGAGTTCCTGTGAATTACCCACTTCGAGGATTTGGGCAATGATGTCATTGCAGGTGGATTTCTCAGATTCCTGAATTACTGCATTGCAGAGCCCAGGAACACTATTCCTGACATTCACAAGCCCAGCCTTCCAAGAGTGTGAAAGCATCAAATTCCTCTTATGAAATCCTTTATTCTACTTGAAATGCTACAGTGGTGTTTAGAGTATAGCAGGGAGCCATGTAAAGTGACAGTTTTCCACCAAACTGAGAGGGATATAATCAGACCAAAAAAAGACTGAGACAAGTTCAGCTTGCTGAGCAAAGAGTGTTTAATAGGGGCCTTATGTGGGCCCTCATCCTCGAGGATACAGAGGGGAGCTCCTCTCTCTTGGAGAGTCTGAACCTGGTCATGGCCTAAATCCTCATCCATGGCAGCAGGCAGAGAGTGTGACACTTCAGAAGCTCCAGCTGCATTTGCCACAAAGCAAAAGGGGTCTTTCATACTATGTGTCTATGTGTGGGTGAGGAGGGCATGTCAGGGGGAAAATAAAAAAAAAGTGCAGTGCTCAGGACAGATAATCAAGGAATGGACATTCACAGTGTTTCTCGGCAGGGCAGAAGTTACACTTTCACAGTAAATTCGTACAACAAGCATTTACTCTGAGAGCTTGACTCTCATGAACAATTTTGTCTTCCAAATTAAAACTATATCACTGCTATATCCAAGGGCTAATAGTTCTTAATTAAAATGGAAACGGCAAAAAAAAAAAAAAAAAAAAAAAAAGCATTTAAAATGGTTGTCAGTAGGGTTGGAGTTACATTATGTAATTATGTAAGAGATCCATTGATATAAAGGCGGTCAAACCGTTCACACATCAAATTATTCTTAAAGTTTCCTGGGAAAGGAATCTAAGCATACTTTATCAGTCAGAATTTCAGAAACAATTATTTCCCAAGACTCGCTTTGTAACTATTAAGAAATGAAATGCTGACTAAAAGGGAAAAGAACTGGAAGGCTTATGGGAAAAATGCAAAGCCATACATGATACAAGTGGTTTACGTTTTTCTTACCAAAATCTTGATTAACACACCATCAAAAAGTTATGTTCATAATATTCCTCCACCCCACTTTTCTTAAGAATGTATGTGGATATTTTAAGTCATAAAATAATAGATTTCATAATTTACCAAATTAGTGTCTCTAGTTGTTTTAATACTACATTTAGTTTTACAACAGTAAAACTATACACTTTTAGAGGCTAAAATCTATGTTTTTTTTTCTTTAAATATAGATTGCCATTTACATTATATGCCGCTATGTTGGGGACACATAAATAACATTAACAAATGTTCCTTCAGTGAATGACTGATTAATTCCAACTTATTTTATATGACTTTTGAATAGCGTATCAGTCAGAGCCCTGTAAGGAAACACAACACTTTTCTGTGTCTGCCCTTCCCGCCCCCCAAAGGAATCTTATAGAAGAATTCATTACAAAGGGCTCTGAAGTCTCTGAAAGTTTCATTATCAAGTGAACTAGAAGTAGGTGGCCTTCTGATCTCCCTCACAAAGTAGTGTCAGGGGACCAAGTGGCTTGTTGATGTCCCATCCTTGGCTCCCCAGAAGCAGGTGGTTCTCTGATTCTCCCACCAGGGTAGTGTCAGCAGGCCCAGAAGTAAACTGAGCCTCTGTTAGTCCCCAGCACCAACTCGACTTGAGGTGGTGACGTTGGCGCAAGTCACCATTTTGCCCCAGGCCCTGTCCCCGCCACGTCAGCCATGCCCAGAGGAGCACTCAGGCTCCATGGTCATCCAGCATCAAGGAGACTGAACACTATGGCACATGTCGGGGCTAATCAATACTCTCCCTGCATGCCAGGGGTCAGTGGGTGGCAAAAAGACATGCGATTCCAACCCAACGTGCCATCAGGGATGCATGTGATTCTACGCCGCTGGCGCTGCGTATGCAGTGGAGCCCGGGTCCGTGCAGCTGGGGGCGCCAGCGGAGTCTGGGGTGCGGGGCTGTCCCCGCCTGCCTGGCAGCCTGCAATCGGCGGCCCGCGAATATAGAAGAGAAGTACCTGCTGGAGCCGATGGTGGAGAAGGGGTCCCTGGAGCCCTCCTTCATGCCCCCTCTATGGTTAGTGAACCAAGAAATAGAAAAATCTCTAAAAAGAGGAGGCAAGTTGAAGGGAAGTATATTGATGTGGTGATTACTAAGAACATGAAACTGTAAAACAGTTCCCTAAGTTCAACTTTGTAGGGAAGCTTTTAGGTCCACAAAGTAATTAATTCTCTGAAGCATTTACAGGAAGAAACCCTGACAAAAATGTCCATCCTTGGAAAAGTTTCCATGTGAGACAAGACAAAGGAAGAATAGTTGAGGAAAAGTGGAGAAGCAGACTACTTTCCCCTTACTGATAATCTCCACGTTCTCACTGAAGTCTTCGCCCCTCCAAAGAGAAGCATATGCCAGGATGGGACGTGCCTTGGAAGAAATACAAAAAAGTCCTTATTCCTAACTATGATGTTGAAATCAGGCAAGTATAGATCCAGGAATTAATATATTTGAATGATGGATCAGAAAATGCAGATGATACCAACCACAGGAATAACCAGGGGAAGGGAGGAATCACACCCCACCTTTTGGAGTTGGGGTACCTTGAGAGACACCAACTTGCAGGAGAGTCCTTTCCACCCTAGGGCCAGTGAGTCAGAGGAGTCCACTCAACTGGTACAGACCTTTATGGCCACTTCCTGCACAAGAGAGCTATAGAGACTCTGGTATGAGTTATGGTTCCTATGATTACAGCGATAGCACCCCAGCCCAAAGTGGTGCTGATTACTATGATTATGGACATGGACTCAATGAGGAGACTTAAAATGACTTCAGGCAAGAGGCGTGAACTCAAGACATAAGGCCCCTTCTGCAAGGACAGGGAAAGGAGTCTACCAAGACCAGGCGAATGGCAGATACTGATTGTACTGTTTGATGTTGTGAAATAGCCAATCTCTACCAGTTCTATATACTGTTTAAAGGAATTCTTTTCTATGAACACTCTCGTTTTAATAAATCAAGTGCTTAAAATCTGAATGGATGGAACTCAAAAATACTTTGTTGAAACCTGGGCAGAAAAAAACAAAAAGACTTGTAAAATTTAGTTATTTCCAGACTGTATATGAAAAATAGGTCTTCAAAAGGAAAAAAAATAAATAACTTTGACTAGTGTTAAAAAATAGGTTTACTAAATATGTTAATCCATTCTTTTAATATGTCTTACCTTTCATTTTAAAGGTTTCCCCAGAATTTAGTTATATCTTTCAGTCATATGCTAGTTTTTTTTCTCTTGCCAACATGCATATCACTTAATCCAATCTTTTCAAATCATTTGCAAATTAAAAACACAGATGTGCCCAAAGGTATTTTGTTACAAACAAATATGATATATAGAAAACTTACTTTTGTAACCTTTATTTTAAACCTTATGTATAATTTTAATGCATTCAGTCAAGGATGATGTCTGCAGTTACTTAAATGTAATCACAAATCAGAGTTACAATAAAGGTGTGTATAACTCATCACATAATAGTTAGTAAAACCAAAAGTAGATTTTAAAGATTCTGCAAATCTTAGATTTTAGAAATTAACTACTTCTACAAAATCATTAAATCGGTATATTGTAAAATGGTTACTTATGTTTTAAAATATTACCAGAACAATTTCTATGCAAAGGGAATGGTTTGAAATTTTTTCACCTCATTAACTCTCTTATTAAATACTAGACAGAGAAAAGGAAACTATAATTAAAAAAAAAAAAAAAAACTAAACGTTTTCCATATATATATATATATATATATATATATTTTTTTTTTTTCCTACTGGAAGTAGACCTTAAGTATAATTTTCAAAATTAACATACTATAGTCAGCATTTGTTCTAAAAATGATACTGAAAGCACTGAATTTGCCTTTGTGGACATACAATATATCTATAAAATATTGATATTTGTGCATTTCATTTCACTATATTTCACTCAATTTTATGTTTTTTACCTAAATAGTCACATACAATGGCAAAATAATTATTATAAAATAATCTTTGTCTCAGATCACTTATTAAAAGTGTGGTGCATGATTTCTTCAGCAATGAAATCATTTAAATATTTGCCATATGCAGGAAATTTATGAAGTGTATCAATCTGGGTTTGTACTTGCAAACTAAGTTGGCCACTAAACATATGAACCATTGCCTGCTCTCATTTTCAAAGGCCCAATGGAATTAGATAGTTAAAGGTTATT
Source organism: Tolypeutes matacus (assembly GCA_026826555.1). Classification (NCBI taxonomy): domain Eukaryota; kingdom Metazoa; phylum Chordata; class Mammalia; order Cingulata; family Chlamyphoridae; genus Tolypeutes; species Tolypeutes matacus. The sequence goes on along the minus strand of JAKSZT010010858.1, from coordinate 8,841,608 downwards.
CTGGAAAAAAGAGAAGTTATAAGCACAATCCTTCTACCTTTTAAAATGTGATTTTTGTTTTTTCTACTGAACTGACCAAGTTTCAGTAGAAATACTGGGCAGTACCATTTGTATATTCAAACAGTAACTGGTTCTCTAGGGAGAAAGCAGGACAGTTAAGACATGCACAAAATTTTCCTTAGCATTTTGATTGTGTTATTTTGAAGGTTTTCATATACCTGTGACATACATTTTACAATGAGAAGAGTTGCCCTAAACTGGAGACTTTGAAATGTTACAGCTCTATTAACAATGAATAGAAGCAACATGATTCTGTAGAGAAAGTCTACTAGGGTAGAGAAATTATATGTTCTCTTGAAATTGATGGGGCTACTAGAGGAATGTAAACCATGACAGTTTATCTAGCTGACTGGTAGAACTTTTTTAACCCTGAATTTTAAAATTTGATAAAATTCACTGATTTTATATTCTTATCTCTCCACCATGCTATAAAATTTAGGCATGTATTTTTTTCTGTGCAATATTGTAAATTTTAATATTGAATGTCAGTTTGACACTTTTTTTTTTTTTTTACTGAATCCTGTGCTTTCTTGAAAAGCATCATCTTTTTGTCCATTTGTCCATTATAGCAGTTTGATATTGTTTATGAATTCCAAAAATAGATATTAGATAATGTTTGTGAACTGGTCTGTTCCTCTGGGCATATTAGATTGTATTAACTTCAGAAGTTTCACTTTTATTTCATTCAATTGTGACTGAGGATTTGATTGGGCAACGTCAGTAGGACGTTGGGTCCTTGCCCTCTTGGAACTCACAGAGAAAATGACATGGCAGAGGAGAGGGTTAGAGTTTTTTAATGCTGGAGCCCCAGGAAGTAAATACACAGGAGAAGAACACAGAGGGATAGAGAAAGCTCCAGAGACACAACAGAGGCCCCAGGAAGAGAGAGAGAGACTGATAGTCTACAGCTGACCTTGTAGAGAGAACAGAGCAGCTGAGCCTGGGAAGAATGAGCCCCGGTGAGAGACGAGCATCATATCAGCCTATAGCTGAGACCAGAAGAAGCTGGGACCACAGAGCCTAAAAAGGAAGGCTGAACCCTTGCAGAGATCAGCAGCCACCTTACTCTAACATGTGGCAACAGACTTTGGTGAAGGATGTAACTTAGGCTTTATGGCCTGGTAACTGTAAGCTTCTACACCAAATAAATACCATTTATAAAACCCAACAGATTTCTGGACTTTGCATCACCATCCCTTTGACTGACTAATATATCCATTTTCCCTATATCTTTTTTAGCATAATAATTATGTTTTTAATGCTCTTCTGTCAATCCAATATCTAACATTCTGTAATGTTCTTCTGTTGTCTCATTTTACTTGATTATTGGTCACACCTTGCATTTTTGGATGTCTCGTGTTATTATATGTTATATGAAGTAACCATTGAGAATGCAGAGGGTGTTATTTTCATACAAAGGGCTAATTTTCTCAATCCAGTCAGTGAATGGAGCAGTTTGAAATGTGGTTGAGAAGGTAGAAGCAAACTTTCAAACAGAAAAAAAAAAGGGAAATGTGCATAATATATGGAAATAAATTTTAATATCAAGAAGAAGTGAATAATTTTCTAAGGAAATACAGTTTAGCAAATAGACCCCATTTGAAATAAAAAGCTTAACAGAGTAATTTCTATAGAAAATGCAAAGTTATCAATTAAGTACTTTCCTAAAATATTTCTATATTCCTTGGGTGTAGAGAGATCCTTTCTAACTATGTCTCAAATTCCAAATGTAATAACAGAAATTGTTAATAAGTAAGACCACCAAATATTCTTAATAAAATAGCTATAAGCAAAGTCAAATAAAGTAGAGAAACTCAGGCTAAAATTTTGGCACATATATTAATATTACTCCTTATATACACTTTTTAAAACACTTAATTATTTGGGAAAACTATAGAAAAATAGGGTCAAAGGCATTAATTGTCAATTCAGCAAAAAAGAAGGGTGTGCGAAAATGGCCTAAAACGTATCAGGACATGTTCAACTTCACTCACCATGAAAGAAATGCAAATGGGAACAGCTATAAGATGCCATTTCTCACCTACCTCATTGGCAAAATTAAAAAGCTCATTCTCATATGGTATTTTCAATCAAAATTTATAAGAAATATAATGAAGCCAGGATTTTCTGGTTTACAAAACAAAAGTATTTCTCACTCCCAGTTCCCTAAAACAGAATATTCTGAAAGTAATAAGGGCTTTAAGGCAGTAATATTATATAGGGCACTGTCAGGAAAGCATGGTCTCAGGGTAAGGATTCAAAATAAAAAGTATAACTTTAAAACATTTTGCTAAGACATCAGAGAGATTTAAAGAGTTGCTGCATAGAACTCTTTCACAGAAAAGAAAAACAAAAGCCCTTCTAAAGATCATGGGGATCTTAACAAGCTTCATGTTAAAGAACAGATATTCCAAAAAATCATAAATGTGCTATCTTTCAACAGCTTCTTAGGGGCCCAAGATAGAAAGGAACTTTCTTGCAAATATTTATGGTATGGATTTTTCCTACTGAGTTCATTATAATTTGATTCATAAGAAACAAAGACAGTTCTTAAAGGAATTGTAATGCTTGCACTGAAATAAATTTTATATATACACAATAAAAATTATCTCCAAGCTCCTATGCATAGGAAGCAGGTGAGAAAACTATCAGGAAGTCAATCTAGTTGTGTTTTTATGGCAAAGGAATAATAACTTATAAGGTAGAACAAAGAGTCCAAAGGATAAGCCCAAGTGCCAGAAAGAAACATCTATAAGGGATTTATATTAGGCCTGTATTAGTCAGCCAAAGGGGTGCTGATGCAAAATACCAGAAATCGGTTGGTCTTTATAAAAGGTATTTATTTGGGGTAAAAACTTACAGTTATCAGGCCATAAAGATAAAGCCTAAGTTTCTTCCTTCGCCAAAGTCTGTTGCCACGTGTTGGAGCAAGACAGCTGCTGACATTTGCCAGGGTTCAGGCTTCTTGGGTTCCTCTCTTCCCGGGGCTCCGTTTCTCTCTGGGCTTAGCTCCTCTGTTTCCTCCACAAGGTCAGCTGTAGACTATGAGGCTCTCTAGGCTTTGCTTCTGTCCACAAGGCCAGCTGTGAACTGTCAGGTGTATGGCTTGTCTCTTTTCCTTGGGGCCTTCTCTCCTTCCTCACAACCAAGCTCCTCTGTATGCTTATTTCCCAGGGCTCCAGCTCAAGGCTCCACATCAGAACTCCAACTCAAAAACAAACTCCAACTCTGTCCTTTGCCATGTCTTTTATTTTTGAGAACCCAACCACCAAGGGGTGGGGCTCAACACCCTAACTGGTATGGCCCAATCAAAGCCCTAATCGTAACTTAATCACTCCCCAGATGAACAGACCAGTTTACAAGCATAATCCAAGATCTATTTTTGGAATTCATAACTATATCAAACTGCTAAACTGCTACAAAGCCTTAATCAAGGAATCAGTAATACATGCCAGCATGTATCTAAGAATTGCCATGGAATAGTGATAGCTGTATAACTCTCATTTTTCCCTTTTTGGAAATAAGAATGCCAATTGCAGTATTCTGTGACTATTTCACAGCTACGTGTTGGGTGGTAAGAGCAGATAAGGTGCCTCTTTATTTCACAGGTCAGAAGATCAAGAGAAACTGTATTAGTGGAACCTAAACCAAGAAACCTCATGTGTGCCAAGAACTGGCTTCATATCTGGGTCTGATGATGTAATGAAATGTTTCTTTTGGAAGTTATTGATAAGGTGTATCTCTTGCAAGTGGGTTGACTATGATTATTTTACAACCTAGACTTAAATTATTTGCCACATATACTGGTTTAAAATGAGGCACGGACTCCAGAAAAGACATGTTCTTAATCTTAATCCACATTCCTGTGAGTGTGAACCAACTGTATATAGCACCTTTGAATATGTTAAGGAAAATCAGAGTGTGGACTCATTTGTGAACAGGATATTTGAAGGCCCTATTTAGCGGTGGCCAACTAAAGCAGGGTGAGCCATACTTCATATTACTGGAAGCCTTATAAAGATAAACCAGAAGTCATAGAAGCCAAAAAGGAGAAGACATCACCATGTGATGGTAGATACTGATGCAAGCCAAGTTACCCCAAGAATTGCCAGCAGCCAGCACCAGAATAATAGTCTTCAGAGAGACAGCAAGCCTTGCCGATATCTTGGTTTTGGATTTCTTCTAGCCTCAGAACTGTAGGACAATGAATTTCTATTGTTAAGTCAAAACTAGTTTGTGTATTTGTGATAACAGTTGTTATCACAAACTAAGTTATCTCCTGTCAATAGTTTTGGTTTGTGGCCTATTTTCTGTAATCTTAGAAGTCTATGATTACTTCAAATGATAGTGAGTGGTCAAAGACCATTCAACTTCTCTGGTTTCAGTGAAAGATTTGTCTTTTAAGTGCTTCTTTTTGAAACATATCCACCTTGCTTGGAGAAGTTCATGCCACATGGAAAAGCCAGAGCAAACGCTCTGCTTGACAGTCTCAGATGAGTGAACCCTTTAATTCGTTCAAGCTCAGATGGCAGATAGATAAGTGAAAATGCTCCCAGTTGATTCCGGTACCCTGTCCTTTAAATCTTTGCCAGTATTTGAATCTTCCCAGCTAAAACTTCAGACATCATGGAGCAAAGACTAGCCATCCGCATAGTGACCATTCCGAATGCTCCACAGAAATCATGAGCATAATAAAATGATCGTTGTTTAATTTCTTCAAGCTTATGGTGGTTAGATGCTCATCAACAGTCACTGGATTAAGGTCTGCTAATTATTCAGCTTCTCTCTTAGATTTTGGTCAAACATATTCTCACAATTTGATAGCTCATTAATTCAAAGAGATGATCCATATATTTGTTCTATGTTTTCTAGTTTTTCTCAGTTGGATCTTTGACAACCTAGTTTACTCTTGCTAGAAGAAGAATATTCCACATTTTCTCTCTTGTAAGAAAAAAAGGGAGAGACACAGTGAGAGAAAGATTGAAAAAATCACCATGTTTAAATAATCAATGATTAAATATTTTATTAAAATATTATATTTTGTTAAAAAAATTAAACAAGTACATTTCAAATGTCTTAATCATATTTGAGTTTTCTGATAAAGATTTTTAATTGTTTATACGTATTTACTGTATTTGCCTGGGTTTTCTAAGTTGAGGATATAAATGCAATATTGAAAAAATGTAGGTCATGCAAAAGAGTAGAAATTATAAATTGAAGTATTTTGTTTGAGGATTCATTGCAAAAATGTCCTGTATCATATATGCCAATATAATTTTCTCCATAGTTACATGTATTAGCAGGGGTTAGCAAACTTATCTGTATATTAAGCTTTGTGGGCCACATATGGTCTATGACGCATATTCATCTCTTTTTTAAAATTTGTTTTTCACAACTCTTTAAAAATGTTAAAAAAAAATTCTTAGCTTGTGGACCATATAAAAATAAGTTGTGGGCCGGATTTTGCCCACAGACTGTAGTTTGCCAACCCATGCGTTAGAAATCTGATTTGTGATCCTGAATATATTTGTTTGCTTTTAGGCCAGGTTTATGGGGCAATTATTTCAAACTGTCTATTTGGGAAATTCAAAGACATTCACTAACTATTATATTAACCACTATGTGGTAGGCAGAATTCCAAGACAGCTCCCTGGAACCATGCCTTGGATGATCTTGAGTTGGGATAGAAAGTATGACTATGACAGATTAGTGCATGTCATTAATTAGATAATATTTCATGGCAGGATGATGGGATAATAAACCGATGATTGCATTAAATTTTATAAGACTCCATAGTAGCAGACCAGAGAGAGATTCTCCTGCTAGCTTTGAAGAAGCAGTCTATGAGTTTTGAGAGGGTTGTCGGCTAGATCCCTGTATAGACCTACAGAAGCTTAGGATTAGTGATTACAGAATCACTAATCAATACTAGCAAGAAAGTGTAAAAATCAGTTCTATAACCACAAAGGAATAAATTCTGCCAATAACTTAAGTGAGCTTGGAAGAAGACCCTGAGTCTTAGATGAGATCACATCCCAGGCTGGCACTTGGATTTCAGCCTGGTGATATCTTGAACAGAAAATCTAGCTAATCCTTGCCTGAACTTATGACCCACAGAAACTGGAAATAATAAATAGATATTGTTTTAAGTCACTAAGTTTACAATAATATTTTCTTCAGCAACAGAAAACCAGTACAACTATATGATAATCTTTTTGCTTGCTCATTATTCAAGAAGTATGGTTAATAAAAAATGCTCATTACTTGAATCTAAGTCTTTGTATTTCACATGATTATATTTTTCCCAAGGAGGGTTGAGAATTAACAAAATGAGTACGGGAATTCAGCGACTTTATGCTTTATATACTTTCATTCTGCAAAATTAATCAATCAAAGCGCTAAGAAAATTTTCATGCAAGCCAGTAATAATGAATATTAAAATGCAATAAATATTAGTTAATACTTTAAGGTTAGAAACTAATATAAATATTTAAGGAAATTTATTCTCCCATTTAAGTTGTCTTTATTTTCCTCATTTTCAAAAATATATAATTAGTTTCAAGTATGCTCAGATTAAAACAGCAATAGCAGAAAACCCTAATAAAAGTGATAAAATGTGGATTAATGAGAATTTATTTATATGAAATCCAAATGTATGAAGTAGAAAGATTGAACACATGTTCTATGATTTCATCAGTGAATCTGGCTCTTTTCATTACACTAACTTGAGCATTTTTTCTTTTAGGCTACCATTTTTTACCTCATTTTCCCACAATGGCTCCTGGCCCTGTAGTATCAGGTCTGCATTCCAAACAACATAAAAAGGGAGGAAAAGAAGGGGTATAGGTCTTTTTCTTATGGTAATTGTTTTTTAATACAAAGTGTTACTTTCCAAAGTACTTCCACCTACATTCAGGACTGTGTCACTTAGCTGCACAACATTGTAAGAGAAGTCTAGAAATGAAACACTGCCTCAACAAAATTATATATAATAATTAAAACAGATGAAAAAAATTTGAATAACAAGGTAATAGTTCCTCCACAAAATATTAAATGATATATTTTACATTAATAATGATGACTATATTCATTAAATACAGCATAGCAATGTTAGGAGGGAAAGAGGGAGAGAGATGATTTTTCCAATTTTAGTTTGATGGATATGTTATACATACCATTAAAAAAATGCTGCTTTTATAATAAAACAAATAAAACACTATTTAGTTTAAGTACAAAAGATGTCCTATGGTTCTATTGCCCAAATAACTCACAATGACATTTAAAAACTAGTAATAAAAGCAAGATAGACACATGGCTAGGAAATCCAAACTGTTCAGATGGGTTCAAAAGCTATTCACTGCCAAAATATGGATGAACCTCAAAAACATGCTAAGCAAAAGAAAATAGATACAAAAGATCACATATTGTATGATTCCATTCAAATGCAATGTCCTGAAAAGACAAATCTATAGAAAGTAGTTGTCTGCAGCTATGAGAGGGAAAGATTAACTGGTAAACAGGCATTAGGAATATTACTGGAGTGATGAGGGTACTCTAAAACTAGACTATGGTGATACTTACACAACTTGGTAGATTTATTAAAAAATCATTAAACTGTATACTTAAAATAAGTAAATTGTATGATATGTTGTTTAAACTTTAGTAAAGCTGTTTTTAAGAAGGCAACACACATATTTTCTGAACTCCCATTTTCACAATGGCAAGTGCTAAAAAATTTTGTTTGAGTACTAGCCAGGTTTCAAACAGGATTTAGAGGAAGTACAGAGCATACAGAACTTGCTAAGTTGAAAAAAAATACAACTTCATTCTCACTTTCTTAGCTCCTGCCTCTCACCCATAAAGGTTTTAAAAGTAAGAATAGATATCAGTATAAATATCAAATCTATGTTATTCTTATGGGTTTTTTGTTAAGTCCACTGAATGAATCTTAGACTCTCACTCTTGGACCAAAGTGGTTTGATTGCACATCAGCCTGCTGTGGCCAAAAAGGCAGTGATTAAATCTAGAGAGAGAGACATGTCTTAGAAAGAATGCTGTGTGTGAATTTTATCACAAGTTATGAAATAAAATCTTGAGAAAACAGAGCTTTTGAGGCAGTTATTCTGGCTATGTGGGGCCAACCTGCGCTAAAAGAGACGGACTTGACAAAATTGCTTTGTCCCCCAGTCCAGTTTTTTACAAAGAAGAAGTAGGTTGAAAGTTTGCTCAAAGGGCCTATTTCCCAATATCATTTTCATAACCGGTCAAGGAAGGTGATAGAAAAGAATGAATGCCTGTAGGACACAGACAAATGTCAGGGTACACAAAGAAGAGAGTAACCTCAGCCAGGGTGCCAAGCCAGTCCTAACCACAGGAGACTTCCTACCCCTGGTATTGCCTAGTAGGATTGCAAAATTGTTTTGGAATTATATTATGTACCTCCCATTCTTCTATGTTTCAAATGGAAGTTTTCATTGCAACTGTTATAACCTTGTTTTACCATTGTTTGCTGTGTATTGAGACAGATATCTTCTCTTTTTAGTTTGTAGACTTCTTAATCAAGGAAACCTTATTTGGATCAGATGTAGATCACACATTCTTGGACTTTATGCTTGATTGGATTACGAATGAGAGAATTGGTTTCTCAGAAATAGAGTAAGAATATTTTGCAATATGGGAAGGGCATGAATAATTACAACTGAGGGCTGATTATGGTATATTAATGCCCCCAACTCTTCTTCCCTCTCTCCCTAATTATATCCTTTGCTTTGAAATTTTGCTAGTGTCCTGTTACTCTGATTCTGGCCTGGACTTGTGAATGCTTTGGCAAATGGGGTATTGGCCAAATATCAGTGGACTGAAAGCTTAAAAAATGGCTTTCCTATTACTGATTGTGCTTTTACTCCCTGCCATTACTTTGAGAAGGGCATTCTCAAATTAACCCAGTGATCTCAGGAACAGAATCTAGTTACCCAAGTTGCCCAGCCAATGCCACATCAGATCAGTTGTCAGTTAATTCCTAGATTTGAGAGAAACCAGCTGTTTTAATTTGCTAAATGTTGCCAAGGAAATATACCAGAAATGAGTTGGCTTTTACAATGGGATTTATTAATTCCTGAGCTTACAGTTCTGAGACAGTAAAAGTGTCCAAATTACATCACAGGTGTGGGAGATCAGGCACATGGCAGGGCCTGCTGTCTCTTCCCTCTCCTCTGAACTTCCTTGCTTTCAGCTTTGGGCTGCTCTATTGGTGGATTTTCTCCCACATGAGTTTGGTAGTTTCAGCTTAAGGAGGCTTTTCTCTGGTCTCTGCAGATTTTTTCTTTTCTGTGGCTTTTCTTTCCTCCATTTATGAAGGACTCCTATAAGATGAGTAAGACCCACCTTGGGTCATGCCATACTGAAATGATCTAATCAAAAGGAAAGTCCCTTAACTGAATCTAGTCAAAAGATCACATCTAAAGTAGGTTTACTGGCACAAGAATGGATTGGCTTTAAGAAATGAATTTTCTAGAATCCTTAAAAGACTCAAACTGCCACAGCAACCAAAATCGGCAGATCCATCTAGGTGGCCTCTGTGGTGATTTGAAGCTGGAAGTACCCCCAGAAAAACATGTTCTTGAATCTAATTCATCCCTGCAGCTGAGAAACCATTGTAAGTAGAAACTTTTAATGAGGCTATTTCAGTTAAGTTGTGAAACTACCTCAATCAGAATGGGTCTTAATTCTATTACTGGAGAAATTTATTAGTGGAATGAATACTGAGAGAGAGAAAGAGAGAGAGAGAAAGAGCGCAACAGGGAAGCAAGAGGCTGAAATTAATGAAACCTGGAAAGAAGGGAGAGGTCAACAGTTGCTACCATGTGCCTTGCCATGTGACAGAGGTGCCAAGGATCACTGGCAGCCAGCCCCAGAATGCTGTGCTTAGGGAAAAAAAGCAGTGCTTTGAAGATGATGCTTTGATTTGGACTTTCTTTTACCTTCAAAACTGTAAGCAATAAATTCCCATTGTTTAAGCCAACCCATTTCATGGTATTTGCTTGAGCAACCTAGGAAGCTAAAACATTTCCCTAGTGGCATTAGCAATGTTAGCATAATTTCTTATGCCACTCAGCTTCAGAGATTGCTTACTTTTTATGTATCATCTTAATAATTTTGTATAGAAAACTCCATTCTTATATCAAATTGCACAACCTTATTTGAAAACCATTATAGGTTCATATTTTTATATGTTATATTCCAATAATCTATACATAGTTCAATTCTGAACTGCTCTATGAGTTTAATTTTAATTATTTATGTCAAATATTGACTTTAGGAAATAACCAATATTTTAAATGAATGCCAGTTTTTAGACAGTACATCTTTTGCCATTGAAATGTATAAAATAATAAAGTTTAAAAAAGCAGAAAAAGTTAACTAAGCATTCTACCATTTAGCAAAATATTTATATAACCATAGATATTTTTTGTTTCCTAGGAAAGGTCATTTGAATATAAATATGACATTTTAAAAGTGTAGCTGTGGTGCAATAAAATCAACTTTAAGCCATTTATCACATAATAATGAATTCCATGTTTAGTTCTATTCTCATTATCAGTTAATGCAGTCATGTCCATGTAATTACTAATTCTGAATATGACCTTTATTTACCAGGCAATTAACATTTTAATTCTTACTCATTCAAGAATATGGACCTTATTTCTTTTCAATTTTACAGTGAAATGTGCATTAATTTAGTGAAAATTCTATAGACTATTTTTAGTATATAAATTATGTTTTCTCTTTTTGACTTTAAAATAATGAACCCCGTTATCAGCTTTTGTTTTGCCTTTCACATTATTTAAAGCATAGATATATGACATATTTATTACATACTTTCTGTAGACCAAGTCCCACACTAAGGATATAAACAATGGAGATTAGGCATAAGGTGATTAGGCATAAGGCTCATCTTTTCAGTCTTGAGCTGCTCTATGGGCCCAGCCCCTCAGAGGCCTCTTTTTGTACCCCTCTGATCTTCTTATTCCAGACTCTGAGACCTCTCTCAGCCTCTTCGGGCATCTCTGTCTTCCTTCAGTCCTCTCTCTTACATGGCAGAAACAAGTGGCAGTTTCACTTCTCTGGGTTTCTGTTTATATAAGGCTCCAGTAAGAAGGCAGAGATCCCACCTGAGTCATGCCTTATTGATGTAGTCCATTCAAAAGTGATCTAATCAGGAGTAGATGTGGATCAAGAAATTGGGCACCTGCCTCCTACTTGGGAGGTCGTGGATTCGGTTCTCAGTGCCTCCTAACAAAGATGGGCAGAGTATAAGCAGACAGATGAGGGAGCCATCTGGGTATGGGGAGGGGAGGGTGGAGAAGGGACTAAATGAAAATAAATAAATAATAAATAAATATTTTAAAAGATGATCTAAAAAATGTTATATTAACTGGATCTAGTACAATCAAAGAGTCTCACACCCATAAGACTGGATTAGTTAAAAAACATAATCTTTTTAGAGGACTCACCAAATTCAAACTGTCACAATAGTTAGAAGATGAAAATGGGTTGCGAGTTGTGGGACTCAGCATGAGTTAAGAAATCAATGAATACATCCTGTACAAAGTGTCTGGGTTCAGTAGTCTGAGGCCCACTTTATTTTTTTTTATTTTTTTATTTTTTAAAGATTTTATTTATTTATTCATTTATCCCCTCCCCCTTGCTGCTTGTGCTCATTATGTCCATTTACTGTGCGTTTTTCTGTGTCTGCTAGTCTTTCCTTGTTGGGTCGTCCTGCTGCGTCAGCTCACCGCGCCGCGTGGGCTGGCTTGCCTTCACCATGAGGCCCTGGGAACCGGGCCTGGGGCCTCCCATATGCTAAACGGGAGCCCTATCGATTGAGACACATCCGCTTCCCTGAGGCCCACTTTAGAAGGAGAGGCATATAATTTTCTACAACTTTTCATCCTAATTGCCAATTCTAGGACAATAAGAAAAGTTATTCTCCACCCATGGTGATGTAAATAACAGAAATTTCATGCTTATTTAAAAAATAAGATACATGTTGAAATCTGGGTATTGTTAGTTTCTTAATTTTTAATGTAAACTAAGAGATTCAATTTTTTTTAAAAAAAGATAAAATCAGGTGCTAAAATAAAGTGATATATGCATTACAAAGATGGTGTATTGGTTTTCTATTGATGGTATAACAAATTACTACAAACTTAATGGATGAAAACAATAGAAATTTATTATCTTATAGTTTTGTAGGTTAGAAGTCCAAATGCTTTTACTGGGCTAAATTTAATGATTAGGTTGGGCTGCTTTCCTTTCCTGAGACTCTATAGGAGAATCCATTTCCTTGCTTTTTCCAGTTTATTGAGACCACAATTCCTGGATCCTGACCCTCTTCTTAAATTGTCAAAACGATCAAAGTTTCATCTTTTTTATTTTTTCCATAGTTACAGCTCCCTGTGACCACAAATGAAAAAAGTTCTCTGCTTTTAAGAGTTCACCTGATTAGTCTGGTTCTACCTGGTTAATCCTGGATAATCTCTCCATCTCAAAGTCCTTAACCTTAATCACATCTTCAAAGTTACTTTTTGCCATGTAAGGTAATATATTCACAGTTTCTTGGTATTAGGACAACCTTGGGGTACATTATTCTGCATACCACAAACAGTTCAAGGAAGCACTGGGTTTCCATCCTGAATATCAAATTACACTACAGGATTTTTAATATCTGTACATACAGGGGTAGAATTTATCCCAGACCTATAGAATTAGAATATTCAGTAGTGGGGCTTTACATTTTCATTTTAAATAATTTTGCATTTCTGCTAATTGACAATCATGAGTGCAAATGGAATTAGAATGACTAAATAAAAACAATGTTTTTAGGAGAAAAATAATAAATATACCACATTACATCACAAATAATTTGCACATTCTGTTAATTTTAAATTCCTAGAGAAAAATGATATTATGTGCCACATACAGATGTGCATATTTTATAGATTTCACATATGTGCCTAGATCTTGAAATAGAAATTAAATGCCACTTGCAAAAATGTAAATTTGTCCCATATTTAGAGCTGTGCATATGTGGCAGGCATGGCTCTGGCTGCCAAAGAGAAACTGAGATTTGCTTGCTTCTATAGATGAAATGTTGACATCATATACTTCCAGACTTCCATTTCAGTGAGGGTTAGTGCATGAAAATTTCTGATTTTCACTGAAATTTAAAGAAGTAGTGGGGTCTAAAGAAATCATGATAAGGATTGATGAGCATGATGGAGTAATGTGATGAAGTCTCCAATTCTATGCTTTATGGTTGGCTATTTAAGCACTGTCAGAAAGAGATATTATGGGAAGATGAGAGAGGATTTATGGAGTAGTGTAACAGGGTAACCCATCTGTAGGAAAACGGCTGTGTTTGAATCTTAGCTTCAAAATCACTAGCTATGTACCATTAAATAAATTATATAAACCTTATTGCCTTGGCTTTTACCTCTGTAAATGGGATAATAATGTTATCTATTATGAAGGAAGTTATAAGCTAATATGAAGTCTCAATGTTAGAAAGACTGGCTCCTTCTTGATCTTAAAGAAAAGAAGATTGAAAAGATTTTTGTGTTTAAAACAGTCAAGTCTCATCCCTGTGATAAAAATATGATTAAGACTATTTTTTCCCATCCATGTCTGATTGCCTACAATGGCTGCCATTTTTTGGGAAAGAACCATATAGAATTGAAAGAACAAAGGTATTAATTATGCTTGAGAATTTTGTCCAGGAAAGAATTGCAGCATGGTTACCAGAACATGGTACTATGCTTCTGAGGGAATTACAATGCCAAAGAAACCACCAACTGGAACAAAAATGTAATTTGACTATACAGGCCTTAAAAATATACTCAGGTTTTCATATGTGCATGCGTAGGAGACTGTCTGTGAAAGCTGTACTTACCACAAGAGGTAGGCTTATTCATCAGCACCCACTTTCAACACGGCCTTGGGGAAATGGACAAGAAAGAACCTCCTAGAAAACTGAGCAAAGGGCACAAAAAAGCAATTGGCAAGAGAGTTTTTCCCCAAGAGCTGAATTAGGCTTCAGTAAAAGATCTTCCACCCCTTCTAGGAAAATGAGACTTTGCAGTTCCAGTTGGCAGGATTTCATCTTTGCTCTTTTGTGTCTTCATAGGTCATTATCAAAATAAGTAAGTTAAATGTGATTATTTTGTTCTTGCTCCACCACTGTATAGCATCTTTTGACTCATATATTCTAGAGCCCCAGGTCCACATAATAGATAGACATTGGAGAATTAGTCTCTAAAACAGAATGCAGAAACTGGATGGAGCCACCTGGGATCTTCACTGGCGAAGGAAAGAGTACATTCTAAGAGTGGAAAGAATGATGAAATTGCTATCTGGTGAACACAAGGATAAGCTGTGGTAAAGACTGGTAGCACAGTCAACACAAGAATTTTCCTACAGTAAATTAACATGGCTCATTTTCTCTGCAGTGTTATTATGTGACAGAGTCAGAGTCAGTAAAATGTGGACACAGCCTCTTTCTCTGTGTGTGTATTTGTGTATATGACAGAGATTCTCTGATTAGATATTTTTAAAAAACAAATAAATTTAATTGGTATATGTTAATAAAGTATACAAGTCATCCAAAGTGTACAATCAATGGTATAATCACATAGTTGTGCATTCATCACTTCAATAATTATTAGAGCATTTTCATTATTTCAATAATAATAATAAACAAAAACCAAACAAATAAACAAGAAAAGTCTTCAGCTCTCAATCTTTCTGATTAGATATTGATGTCCATAGCACCATTTTCTTGAAGTAGGCAGAACTGTTATCAATCTAGTTCCCTGAATGACTGAGCAGAATTGAGACGTGCATTAGTCTGCCAAAAAATGCTGATACAAAGTACGAGAGTTCTGTTGGCTTTATAAAGGGTATTTACTTGGGGTAAGAACTTACAGCTACAAGGCCCTAAAGAGTCCAACTTAAGGTTGCTTTCTCACCATAGTCAGTTTTGCCACATGTTGAAGCAAGATGGTCGCTGATCTCTGTGACTGTTCAGCTGTCCTCTCTGGGCTTCCTCACTGTCTGCTGCAGGTTGGCCTAGGGCTTGTGTCTCAGGGCTTCCTCTCTCTTCTGGCATAGAGCTGGTTTCTTTCCAGTCCTTCTCAGCTGTTCTGTTCTCTTCCCAAGGTCAGCTGCAAACTCTCAAGTAAATGGCTCATCTATCCTTGGGACCCCAAGATCAAAAATGAGAGAGCTCTCTCTCTTCCAGTTTGTCTTCTTGAGTTAGTGTCCCTTTTATATCAGACCCACGAAGAGGATGAGTCATACCCTACTGATGTGGTCAAATCAAAGAAAACCTTCAAAGCAATCTTAGCAGGTAATCTAATCAAGGTCCTCTTAACTGAATACAATATAATCAAAGGATATCACACTCAGAAGAATAGAGTAGTTTGCAAACATAACCTTTCTCTTTTGGGGATTCACAGAAATAATCTCAAATTGTAACAAGGGCTTATCAGGAACTCCTTGTTTAGGCTTCACTTGATTGATAAATTAAATTATATTGTGCTAAATAAACCATTGATATTTGGGACCTTATCAGGTATAGCAACTGACAATATTTTAAATAACCATTCTACCTTATGGAGATGTGGGGAGAATTATATGAGATAATTTATGTAAACCCTCAGTAAATGTTAGCTGTTATACTTTTGCTAAAACATGTGACATTTGATACCTCAGGGCATATGCAGTGCTTCTCTGGTTTGTCAATGAAATATAAAGATTTCATTAGGAATGTTATCTACAATGAGTAAGATAAGGGAAAATAACATTTCTATCTAGTGCACAAGGTAAAGTCATGAACCTATCAAGAATTCATTAGATGTTAAATTATGAGAATGGCTGATGATTAAGCAATTTTGTAATTAGCTATATAAATTTTGTAATTTATATAGCTTTTGGTTCCCAAACATCTCTGTTGCACAAGAGTCAATAAAGTTGAAACTATCAATTCACAATTATTTAAGGTTTTCATAATTTTTAGCACAAATTTTTCTATTTATGTAATATCCACCTATCAGTAGTTATCATTGGAACAGGATCATCTGATTTTCCAAATGTGTGAATATAAAATTTTATTTTGCAGGGCAAAATTTATATTGTATATTTAAAAGAGAATTTTAAGTAAAATAATTTATATTCACAAATACCTCATAGGTAAGCAAATATAATTGTTGAAAAGTAAATTTTCTCAATTATTAAGCAGTTCTTCAATATGTGATACTTAGTGGACCTTTAAAATTCTTAAGGGGCTATATTATTGATGATAAGTTAGCATATCTAACAAAAAATCAGTGTTGCGCAGATATAATAATATGCTTCAGTAGCACACCTTGGAGTGAGATTTATTGCTTAAAGTGTGGAAAGGTCATGCGTTTACAGCGTACTATGATGTTTCAAAATAATTATGTTTTCCTTAGTTGGGGAAATAGCAAAAAAACACAAGATTTATAATATTTGCAGTTAAAATTAACCTTCTGATTAGAATAATAGTGATCTGGTATTTATGTTCAACATTCAAGAAGGTATTCCTTATATACATATTTGTAGAAATTATTCAATGTAGAAGAAAGATATGTAATCTATTTCTTGAGTTCTAGTCATAATCAATTACCACCTGCTTTTCAGATTGCCCAATGTGAATTCCCAGTGTCAATTCACACTCAACACATAAAAATGGTAATTCATTATTCTTTATTTCCTCTTTATACTATTAAATGATTTCATTGATCTTTCCATTCAACAGCTATTTACAAAAGATATATTTCTGCAAAATATCTTTTCTTTCTGTATGATGCTGAGGCGCAAGGCACAATGTGAACAGTCCACATCCTCAACCATAGTTTAAATAAATGTACTTGACTTGATCAAAAACTTGTTTCCATTGGTCACGTGTATCTTCTTAAGTAAGATAAGTTACTTAAGCCCAACATAGTTAGATCCTCATATTTCCAACTAGATTAAGAAATAGTCCATCAGAAGTGATCTTTGAAAAAAGTTCAATGGTGGTAATGGATCTGAAGAATTAAAAGCTCCTTTGGCAATGTCAAGGATTATCTCAACCATGTGAAAGACTGATAATTTGGTTATCACCACTAATTACAATATTGCTTCACTTAAAGAAGGAACGAAAGAAAAAAGAAAAAAATTATTAAAGAGGATGTATACCCTTTACTTCTAGTTCCATAATACTTTTAAATCAGATGTCTCAGCATTAGCTGTACTAGAAACTGCAATAAAGATAATAAATCAATAAAGATAACTAAATGAATCATGTAAAAATGATGACATTGCCAAATGGACTTTAAGTGTCATAGGTATTCAGTTTCAATATTGTAACTTCTATCCTGGGATGACTTAGTGCTATATACAATGAACTGAAACTTATGATATGTACCTAAAGAACTGCATTTCAGTGCTACTATGCAGAATTTCATGACAGCATATAGACATTTATATGTCAAAATTTTTTCTAAAAGAGAATGAATTTTGTTGCAGAACTTGGAAGAAATAGAGTTCAAAGTTTGCATAGAAATTTAAATTGTTTTCCATTGTGAGTATGTTTCAACAAACTGTAAATTGCTTGGCTGTGGAGGAGTGTGTTTTAGACAACATAATTTTAGATGACAGCATTCTCAGCAGCATGGTATCACCTAACACTAACAATGTTTGATGGAAAATGACCTGGAGTGGTGGTGGGGGGGGGCTGAAAGGGAAAGTGGAATAAGATACCATTCCTTACAGAAGATCAGAACTTTGTGCTTTGTGTTTCACATTACACTCCTGCTCCACAAAATAGAACTCTGAACATCTTCTTTATGCCTTTTCGTCCTTGGGAAAACAAAGATGGAAGATGTCAGGGATTAATAGCTGTATAGCTATAGCCATTCATTCCTTTAATTATACAGCTCCTAGGTTTTAACATGACCCATGGAGAAGACAACCTCCTTCATAGCTTGTTGTGGCCATGTGTCCAAATTCTTGCACCAATATACCACTTTCTGGTCATTTATAAAGAGGAATAAACATATGCTACCCTACCTTTATGTCTCCTAACCCTGGATGAGGGGAAGATGAAACCTACAACAGCCACTGTGAATAGACATGGAAGCAGTATATTTACAAGGAAAGAGTTGCTATACCAGTCCAGGACTATCTTCATCTGAAACATTACTTTACAGAGAATTAAGCTTCTATTTTTTTAATAAGCCATAAATTTTTGCTTTTTCCTCTTACCACAAAAAAATGAAAAGGAATACCTGTGAATAAATAAAAACTTTGGGAGACCTATGAATACTTTGATTGTTATAAGCTGTAGCCATGTTTAAGTGAAAAATGGTGCCAATTCCAGCATTTCCTACTCTTCCCCATAAAAACACAGCTACTTACTATGTCAGGGTCAACCTCCCTTCCCACAAAAGAACAATTATGAAGACTGGATAAAATACACTAATAAATTGCTTGAAAGGATCAGAGTACAACCAAGACAGACTGTACTTGAGTGACCAATACATCAGAGAAGAGTATGGCAACATTCGGAGAATCACATTAGTATTTCATTCAGGACATTTACCAATTCACAGTGTATGGAGTAAAAACAGGAAAGAAAAGAGCAGCTTATAATTTGTGGAGACAAAAAATGAGGTTCTGGGTAGCCAAACAGACATAACTTTGGAATGGATAAAGAAAACAAACAAGAAACTAGACTGATATTCTGCATCTCATTTTCTATTGATGCTTTTGCCAGCATGTAAGTTGATGACACTATACTATTATAAGGCAAAATAGATTTAAAGCAAGAAATATTACATGAGATAAAAAGAAGCATTTAGTTATAATTGAAAAAAAAAAAAAAAAACAAGCCTCAGGTCTCTTGAGGGGGAATGGATTCCAGGGAGTTGGTGTCAGAGTAGGTCAGGTAGGGTGCAGCTCTCTTAGAAAATAAGGAAGAAAGGGCAGAAGTTGTCCAAGGGACATGTTTTGGAGATCTGCAGTCCAGGACAGTGCCACATGCATTGTCTAGGAGGGAGGAAGGACAGAAAGATGAAAACTGTGAGCTTCTAGTCCCTGCAGCTGCGAACACAGCCCATCTCCCACACTTGAGGCAAATAGCCTGGGAAAACTAGCAGACGAGTGGCTAATGGAGAGGGAAAAGGATATATTTTTCTTTTCTATTCAGCGGGTTTAAACAGCATAGCTCAGCTTTGGATCACTGGCTCAGAAAACCTCGTCAGTAGAAATTAAAAGATCCTTCTCCATGGAAAGGTTTGCCAAAGCATGCTATCTGCTGGCCAGCCAGAGAAGTGCAGAAAATAAGACTTGTCTCATTCCTTTCTCAGGCCCCGATGATCTGGTCTCCACCCCATTAGTGGATCCTTGACCCTGTTCGGATAAATTAAACAGGGTGATCTTAAAGTTTTAGTTAAAAGTGAACCAAAAAATAACAGAACAGCTGTGAAACAAAGTCACTAGGAAGAGACAAATTGGCTAACAGAATAAAATCACCAACATAATGAGATGCCTAGATATCAGCAAAAAATTATAAGCTACACTAAGAAATAGGAATATATAGTCCAGCCAGAGGAACAAACCAAATATCCTGATGAGACATAGGATTTAAGACGACTGAAAATGGGCCTTCTCAAACTTAACACTTTTGTACTTCAAATGACTTTGTTAAGCAGGTAAAAGGGCAGCCTACTCAGTGGGAGTAAATTTTTGAAACCACATATCTGATAAGGGTTTGATTTCCATGTTATATAAAAAGGTCTTACAAGTCAATGATACAAAGACAAGCAAACAAATATTAAAAAGGGCAAAAGACTTGAATAGATATTTTTCCAAAAAGGAAATACAAATGGCTAAAAATCAAATGAAAAGATGCTCAGTATCACTAGCTATTAGTGAAATGCAGATCAAAACTACAATGAGATATTTCACACCTTACAGAATAGCCATTATTTTAAAAAAACAACAGAAAACTACAAGTGCTGGAGAGGACATGGAGAAATGGTAACACTCCACTCTTGGTGAGATTGTAAAATGGTGCACTTTCTGTGGAATTCAGTTTGGCTGTTCCTCCTGAAAATAAATATATAACTGCCTTATAATCTGACAATCCGGTTACTAGGGGCTGAAAGCAAGGATGTGAATGGATATTTGTACACTGATGATCATAGTGTAATTATTCATAATTGCTAAAAGATGGAAACACAAATTAAGTGCCTATCAACCAATGAATGTATAATAAAATGTGGTATATATATACAATGGAATACTATTCTGCTCTAAGAAGAAATGAACTTGGGATGCACATGGATGAACCTTGATATTATGTTGAGTAAAATAAGCCAGACAAAAAAGGATTAATATTGTATGGTCTCACTTATAAGAACTAAATATGATGAATAAACTTATGGAGTTAAACTATAGAGTATAGGTTACTAGGAGACAGAATGTGGGATGAGAAAAGGGAGCTGATGGTGAATGCATGTAGAATATTTAATATAGTTGATTGCAAATATGTGGAAATGAATAGAGGAGATGGTAATACATTATAATGAGTATAACTGACTCTGCTGATTTATAAATGTGATTGTGGTTGAAAGGGGTACTCTTTCAATGCTAACTGAAAGACACCTAGAAGATAATTTAAGGACCGTATAATAAGTGAATTCAGTGGTAGATGAGGATTGTTGTTAATAATACAAATACAAGAATGTTCTTTACTACAAAGTGCTAAGAATATGGTGACAAATGGTTAAAAACAACTAATGTAACTTACAGACTGCACTTAATGTTATAATATTTTTGTAGCAAAGGCAAAGACGGTACTAAATCAATGCTAAAGGTAAAAAATTAAAGATACAGGATTTAGTTTTATGAGATGTGAATATGAGCAAACTTATTTTTTTCATTTTCTTCATTAACAAGGTTAACTTGGTCATGTTATTTAACTAATCTGTGCTCATTTACTCATCTTTCAGAACACTGGAGAAACAATTGAGCTTGTTTTTAAGATTAAATAAGGTAAATGTGCCTAGACAGGATTTTTTTAAGTAATGGTTCTATAATATGTTAAGCTGCCTTTTATCTGTTACTTTATTGTTTGAAGTTGAAATAAAGTATTAAAAACCTCAAGTTAAAATAGGCTTTAAAATCCAATTTTTTAAAGCACCTACTAACATGACTTCAAAATATATAAAGCAACAACTGATAAAGATAAAATTTGAAAAAGAAAAATACTGAATCATAGTTGCAGAATTCAATGCAACTCTATTACTAATTGATAAAAAATTCAGACAAAAACTCAGGATATAGAATAACTAGATCACATACCCGCAACAAAGAAATTACTTTTGAGAAAATATGGAAAATTTCAATATTGACCAAATTTTGAATCAATAGGCAAAAGTAAGCTCCAAATATCAAAACAGTACCATGAATGCTTATTAACCATAATGGAAGCAAGCTAAGAATCAATAACAAAGTGCTAACAAAATTTTAAGCAAAATTCTTCTAAATAATATACATGGCATGTTTCAAATAAGAAATCACAATTGGAATATATTGTGAATCAAATTATAAGGCAAATATGATGTTTAAAAAACAGAATCAGCAAAACCTGTGCTCAACAGGAAATTTATAGACCTAAATACATGGCTGAACCTCTTTCATATATCCATTTAATTACTAAAGCATACTGCGTTTAATAGTAGCCCCTGAAAATATATTTCAACATCCTAATTCCCAGAACCTGTGAGTATTACTTCCTTTGGGGAAAAAAAAGGTTTTGCAGATGTCAAGTTAAATGGAATTTCTCCTAGAACCTTTGGATAAAGCAAGTCCCTGATAACACATTGATTTTTAGATTTCTGGGTTCCAGAACTATGAGAGAATACAAAAATAAAATGGATTTATCAACTTCCCCTCTTTTCCTCTACCCACAACCAGAGGCAAAAACCAATCTTTTTGCCATCTCTATAGTTTTGTCTTTTCTAGACTGTCATATATAGTATGTAATCAATCATTCAGTATGTAATTCCATACAGTATGGAATCATACAATATGTTGCCTTTTCAGATTGGTTTCTTTTACTTAGCAATATGCATTTAAGGTTCTTCCCCACCCTTTTGTGATTTGATAGCTATATTTCTTTTTACTTCTGAATAATATTCCATTTTATAGATGTATTGCAATTTGTTTATTCATTTTTTTGGTATTTTTCTTTCAGTGGATGTAGCAATTTGGCGTTATTTATGAATTCCAAAAATAGATATTGAATTATGTTTGTAAACTGGTCTGTTCCTCTGGGCATATTAGATTATATTGGATTCAGAGGTTTCACTTTTAATTAAATTATGATTAAGGTTTTGATTGGGCCACATCAGTATGAGGTTGAGTTTCCAAACCCTTGGTGGGCAGGGACTCACAGAGAAAACTACATGGCAGAGGAATTATTTTGGGATTTTAATGCTGTAGCCCCAGGAAGTAAATACAGAGAGAAGCAGATATTTGAGGAAAGAGAGAAGGCTACATTAGACATGGCAGAGGCCCAGGGAAGAGAGATGAGCCGTTTACCTGATTGTTTACAGCAGTCCTTGTGGAGTGAACAGAGCAGCTGAGCCCAGAGAGAAACGAGCCCTGGAAGAGAGGTGAGACTTATCCCAGCCCACAGCTGATATTGGAAGAAGCTGGGACCACAGAGCCTCCAGAGGAATAGGAAGTCTGAACCTTTGCTGATGTTGGCATCCATCTTGCAACAACACATGGCAACAGACTTTGGTTTGGGAAGAAACTTATGCTTCATGGCCTGGTAATTATAAGCTTCTACCCCAAAAAATACCCTTTATAAGAGCCAACAAATTTCTGGTATTTTGCATTAGCACCTATTTTAGTCAGCCAAAGGGGTGCTGATGCAAAATACCAGAAATTGGTTGGTTTTTATAAAGGGTATTTCTTTAGCTTACAATTACCAGGCCATAAAGTATAAATTGCTTCCCTCACCAAAGTCTATTCCCATGTGTTGGAGCAAGATGGCTGCCGACGTCTGCCAAGACTTCAGGCGTCTTTGGTTTGTCTCTTCCCAGGTCTCCATTTCTCTCTGGGCTCAGCTGCTGTGCTCTTTCTCCACAAGGGCAGCTGTAGACTGCCAGGTGAATGGCTCGTCTCTTTTCCCCAGACCTTCTCTCCTTCCTCATGTCCAGGCTCCTCAGTGTGCTTATTTCCCAGGGCTCCAGCTCAAAAACTTAGCATCAAAACTCCAACTCTGTCCTTTGCCATGTTTTTTATCTGTGAGTCCCTACCCACAAAGGGGTGGGGACTCAACATCCTACTGATGTGGCCCAATCAAAGTCATAATCATAATTTAACATGCCCAGGTACAGACCGGTTTACAAACTTAAGCCAATATCTATTTTTGGAATTCATAAACCATATCAAACTTCTACAGTACCCTTTTGACTGACTAATACAGAATTTGGTACCGAGAGAGGGTGTCGTGCTTTCGCAATTACCAAAATGCTGGAATGGTTTTATAAATGGATAAAGGATATTTTTTGGAGGAATTGTGAGATGCTTGATGGAAAAGGCCTAGATTGCTTTAAAGAGACTTTTTATGGGGCCTTAGAATTAAAATTATTATTGGAAACTGGAGGATAGGTGATCCATGTTTTAAAGTTGCAGAGAACTTAGCAAGATTAACTCCTGATGTTTTATGGAAGGCAGATTTGAAAATGGTGAACCTGGATATTTAGCTGAAGAACTTTCCAAAGTAAACTTGGAGAATGTGGCTTGCTTTTCCTTGTAGCTTATAGCAAAATGCTAGATGGGTGAAATAAGCTGAGAAATGAATTTTTGGGCACAAAGAAAACAGAAACTCTTTCTGGAAATTTCGATCCTCTGGAAATCAAGTCCCCAGATGATAGTGCCCAATTTGATGACTTAATTAAACTTGGGACTTGTAAATCAGGATCGAAAATGCAATTATCTAGGAAAGATTTGTGGAAGTTTTTATTGTCTCATGGTTTGGAACCCTGATTCCTACATGCTAAACCAACAAGCTTTTTGAGAGAGCTGTATGAACAAAACCACTGTCAGCTTGGACTAAAAAGGACATTGACAGGAGAGATGGGAGGGGAAACAGCTTTAAAAGGAAAACCATGGAAGCTGAGATCTGGAATTAAGACATCACCTTGGGCCAAGAGAGGAACCCCATTCATGTGTACATAGAGGGTGAGTTTTCCCTGGCAGTTGAAGAAGATGGATGTTCCCATCCACTGTTCAAGGAGATTTTTTGTCACCCAAGGATACAGAGAGACTGAAGCACATTCCCCAAGAATTAGGGAGGTTAAGGTCACCACCCCTTAAGTTTGAGAGGGGTGGGCCTGCCCCCCCCCCCCATGGATTAGGGAAGGCCAGGTCACCAACTCACCAACTCTGAGAGGGTTGGGCCTATATGCCAAAGGTTAGGGAGGATGTTGTCTTCAGTTCACTGTACTAGGGAGTTAAGAATCTAACCCAAAGATTGGGTAAAGTGTAGCAATCACCCCAACACTCTTGACTGGAGCACAGTTACAACCCAGATTCTTAATGAGGGTGGAACCAAGAAAATGGTCATTGGACAAACCCGTGGAAAGGGTGAGTCCTTATGAGGCTCCAGGAAGAAGAAATCTTAAGAATGACACTCAGATTTTGAAACCTAATAAAGTATGCCCTGCAGGGTTATGGAACTGTAGAGGATCCATGGCTCATGTTTCCATCCCAATTTCTCTGTAAGATAATGCAAATGTTTATCCTTTGTCTGTCCATTTGTATATTGAAAGCAGATAAATGTTCTTGTAAGTTTCAGAGGTCTACAGCCAGACTGGATTTAGCCCCAAACAAACTGTATTTCTTTAAACTGGTTCTGATATGATTTTGTACTTAGCATTGTACTGATTTAAAATTTTTTTAAATGTCTTTTTGAAATTAAGAGGGTGGAATGTTGCAGTTTGGCATTGTTTATACATTCCCCAAATAGATATTGGATTATGTTTTTAAAGTGGTCTGTTCCTCTGGTCATATTAGATTGTATTGATTCAGAGATTTCACATTTACTTGATTAAATTATGAATAAAGCTTTGATTGGGCCATATCAGTAGGACATTGGGTACCTGCCCACTTCTTGGGTGGGGAATCACAGAGAAAACTACACAGCAGAGGAGTTAGTTGGAGTTTTAATGCTGGAGCCCCAGAAAGTAATTACAGAGAGAAGTAGATATGTGAAGAAAGAGAGAAGGCTCCATTAGACATGGTAGAGGCCCTGGGAAGAGAGATGAGCTTTTCACCTGATAGTTTACAGCTGGCCTTGTGGAGAGAGCAGAGCAGCTGAGCCCAGAGAGAAATGAGCCCTGGGAGAGAGATAAAACTTATCTCAGCCTGCAGCTGATATTGGAAGAAGCTAGGACACGAAGCCTTAAGAGGAAGCCTGAACCCTTACAGATGTTGGCATCCATCTTGCTCCAATACATGGCAGAAAACTTTGGTAAGGGAAGTAACTTATTCTTTATGGCCTTGTGACTGTAAGCTTCAACACAAATAAATCCTCTTTATAAAATCCAACAGATTTCTGACATTTTGCATCAGCATCCCTTTTGCCGACTAATACGGTGGACTTAATTATATGCATTTAATCTCATGATGGAATGAATTTTGAGGTGAAGTAACTCTAACAGATACAGAAGAACTAAGGGACACTTAATAGGGTAATTTAAGGGAAATTAATTTTCATTAAACTGGAAAAGGGACACTTTTTGAAAAATGAGGTAACAGTTGAGAAGGGGCACAGATATATATTAATGTATTGGTCAACCAAAGGGGTGCTGATGCAAAGTACCAGAAATCTCTTGGGTTTTCTAAAAGGTATTTATTTGCAGTAGAAGCTTACAGCAACCAGGCCTTAAAGAGGCTTTTTGGCCTCAAGGTACCATAAGAGGTAGTTTCTCACCCAAAATCATTTGCCACATGTTGAGCAATATGTCTGTGAGGGTTCAGCCTTCCTCTTCCTCTTAAGGCACCATCTTCCCATCTTCTTCCAATCTCAAGGGGTAAATCTTGAGACTGGGGTAAGTCTTGTCTCTCTCCTGGGGCTTGTTTCTTTCTGGGCACCTGCAGCTGTGCCCAGTGGGCTCATTCACTTCACAGCACCGCTGCCGTGTCTATGCAGCCGTCTCTATTCCTCTGTGTTTTTCTCCTGCGTATTTACTTCCCAGGGTTCCAGCATCAAAAATTCAAACTCTTTCCTTGGCCCTGTTGTTTTCTCTTTGAGTCCCCACCCACAAGGCAGTGGGGACTCAATGTCTTACTGACGTGGCTGAATCAAAACTCTAATCATAATTTAATCAAGTAAAAGTGAAACCTCTGAAATTAATAAATCTAATATGCCCAGAGGAACAGACCAGTTTACAAGCACAATCCAATATCTGTTTTTGGAATTCATAAGCAATACCAAACTGCCACAAGTAGTTTGTAAATTTTAGCGTATAAATTGAGAGAATGCCTTGCAAACAGTTTTTATTTGATCTGTGAATTTAGAAAGTCCATCAGCTAATATAGAAGAGGGGACCAATAAAGAATGTTTGAAATATGTAAGAATGAGCATTGATGACCCAGTTTGCACTTTTTTCACGTGAAATGGTATCCATGGCCCAGGAAAAAGATATTTACTCCCACATGAAACTTTTGCAGGCAGTTCATAATACTTGTTTTAATTTTCTCTAATCATCCCTGTAGGTAAGACTATAAACGCTATAAATTTACTTTTAGATGAAAATATTTTCCTAAAATAAAGTTTTACTGTTTCTTTATCATTTTTGTATTATTGATAATAATTCACTATCCATTTTGATATGACAGTGTATATCTCACTATAGTTGACTAAAAACATCATCAAAATGATGTGAAATTATTTATTATAAAATCATGTTTAAATACATAAACTCAAAGAAAAACAATTGTATTTAATAAATAATGAATAATTTTTTAAGCTCATGCCACCTCATTTTCCTTAATTAAACAAATTTTCTTCAATGACCAGAAAAATATTTTGAAAATAACACTCTTTAAAAGAATAATTGACCAACACAATATTATTTATCCACTTGCAAATTTTAGACATGCTATTAAATTTATGATTATACTACTAGAATTATCTCACTTTAGAAAAATATACATCCAGATATTTCCTGGTAAGCAATGGGAAGACATATTTACTTTTCTTTGAGGAATATCTAGTGTATAGTAACATAAGATATGGTGATATTTATAACATCAATAATAACTTAGTGGCTTTTTAGAAATTTTGTTTTTAAAATCAGTGCTACATTTTTCCAATCTCCTTATAGTAACAATATAACATATCTTTTAAGGAATGCTACAAATAAAATTTGAATGATGATTTTATGGAAATAGCCAAACAAGATCATACTTGCTTAAATAATTTACTCCTGCAATAAAATAATGGGACTCACAGTATTCTTAAATAATATTCTTCTAGAAAAGTTTCATTAAACACGTATAGTCAACTTCTACCCAAAATAGTATTTTTTTTTCCATTGGTGGAAACTGTCCCAAAACATGTATCATGTAGATATGCAAAAGAAAGGTAACTGAATGTTTACATATACACAAACAATCTAAGGTGATCTTAAGATCAATGAATGTGGTAGCTCTCAAGTTCCTTTTGGATTATACCCAATAGGTTTATTGTAGTCATATGACACTAGCATGAATTAATACATAGGTAGAGTCTTGTAAATGTGAAGGATTCTTCTATTATATATTTATATATATATATTTGTAAACTCATGCCTTACAGTTTTATTATGTGTTTGTTCCCATTGTAGTTTTGAAAAATATTTAAGGTTAAAAAGGATGGTTAAAAACTCAACATATGAATGCATTACCTTCTTCGCAGCATGGGACATGACTCCCTGGGATGAGCCACCCTGGCACTGAGGGATTACTTCCAAGTGCCAGCTGACAATGCACCTGGAAAAAGACCTCGGATAAAAGGGGGAAAAGGTAAAGACAAATGAGTTTATATTGCTAAGAGACTTCAAAGTGAGTTGGGAGGTCATCCCAGAGGTAACGCTTATGCACATCTCAGTAGGACCTCATAGACTTCCAGAGCAGATATCACCCCAAATAGAGGGGCTCCTGAGAGCTCTGGAGACACCCAGGTCCTATGTCAGGGTAGATAGCTCCAGAGTTTGATCCTTGACAGTGGACCCTACTCTGGAATTTGTGCTCCTAAGAGTGACAGAGTTGGACTCAAATATGTCTTCCCTGCACATGGTTCATCTATCCTTTCTATTCAAACCTATACGTGGTGCTGGAGTTTGTAGGTGTACATCCAGAGACTGGAATATTTGGCTCTCCATATGTCTGCTGGGCCCAGAATCTTGGTGGAGCTGCAACTCCTACTCCACAGCTCAATGGACTCACCCAGGACACCTGGCAGGGAGATGATGATGGACAATAGCCATCCCAAGGAATGGAGAGAGTCTACAGCTGCAGGCAGGATAATCCCACCCATCCTATCTATGGGATATAAGCTCCCTCTCAATTGGAGGTGGAGTGGACATCACCATCCCAGACTCCTCAGAATTGGGTGAAGAGCTATAGACTAGAGTGGACTTACTGGTATTCTATTATAGACATATTATGATTCAAGCAATGGAAGAAATTAATGTGGAGCCAGTGGCCACTGGATGCTTTGGGACAGGAAGAGGGAAAAGCAGTTGTAATACAGGGGCTTTTATGGGATTTGGGAATTTTCCTGAGTGACATTGCAACGACAGATATAGATAATTTTATATCATCATATAACATGCAGAACTGTGTGGGGGAGAGTGTGGTCTACAATGTGAATTATGGTCCATGCTTAATGGCAAAACCCCAGGCTGTATTTGTCCATTGCAGGTGATGTGCCACACTAATGAAGGATGTTGATGTGGGAGGTTGTGGGAGGTGTGGAAGGTGGGGCATATGGGAATCCCAGTATTTTTTGTGTAACATTTATGTAGTCTAAGTATGTTTTTTAAAAAAATATTATTAAAAAAGGGATGGTAATAGTCACTATGCATTTTTTTTTAATCATATTGCAAGCTTTGGGTTATTTTGAGTGTCCATAGAATTTCATTTTTATTTTGTCTAGATAAATTTAAGGTCTGAAGTAGAATTAATGGATTACTCTGTGTGATGTCTTGGAGCTGTGTACCCCAGAAAAACATGCTCTTAAACTTAATCAATTCCTGTGTGTGGGATCTCTTGTGAATAGGATCTTTTGATGAGGTTACTTCAGTGAAGTTGTGATTCAGCTGAATCAGGCTGAGACGTAATCTTATTACTGAGGGCATTATAAGGGAGGTCACAGAGAGAGCAGCTAGAAACTGAAAGTCAGTGGAACCAGGAGCCTGGAAGAGAAAAGAAAAGCCAGGAGAGGCTGCCATGTGCATTGCTATGTGACAGAAAAGCCAAGGACCATGGATCACTCACAGCCAGGTCCAGAATGCCAGTCTTCTAGGAGAAAGCAACACCTTGATTACATTCTGATTTTGGACTTCTCCTAGCTTCAATATCATTATGGTGATTAGAGCTAAGTGGAAAAATACATCAGAAACAAGAGAAAGGGAATGGAATGGATTATATATTAATTAGTCTTTTCAGTAATATCCTTACGGGGATGGCAATATATAGTTAATTCCTGAAGTTGGCGAGGGGCTAAGTCATGTGGATATCTGGGCAAAGAGCATCCCAGGTGGAGGAAATACAGAGACCCACTTGTAAGTGTATGCCATTTTGGAAAAACAGACAGGAGGCAGTGTGGCTGGAACTCAGTACGTATGAGAGACTTGTAATAAGGATAGATTATATAAATGGTCTCATACTTCAATCACTACTTTCAAGAATAATTATTCACACTGACTTTTTATTTTATTCTATTTTTATTTTATTTTCAAAGAGCTTTACATTACATGAATGTTACATGGAAAATATAGGAGGATTCCTATATATCTCATGTCCTTCCCCTCCCACACTTTTACCCAATAACATCTTTCATTAGTGTGGTAGATTTGTTACAATTGATCAAAACATATTGAAGCATTGCTACTAATCATGGTCTATAGTTTACAATATAGTTTGCACTTTGCACCACACAGTTTTATAGGTTTTGACAAAATGTATAATGGCCTCTATCCATCATTGAAATCTCATGCAGGACAATTCCAATGTCCCCAAAATGCCCCATGTTTCACCTATTCTTCTTTCTTCCTTTCCTCAGAATCTCTGGTGGCCACTGCCTTTATATCAATGTTACAAGTTCTTCCTTTGCTAGAATAATAAAAAGTCTACTTTAGTTCATAGTTGCATTCCTCCATATGTTTGTTTATTCCTCAATCTTGAGGATTTAGGGATGACAATTCCCACTCTGCTCCTTATTGAGAGGGGGCTTAGTTCCCATGGGGCAGATGGATGGAACTGTCTTGATTGCAATTGCATATACTCTCTGTTTTTTAAGATGGGAGTTGTTCGTTATCCTTTTGTTAGTTGTCCTGGGCAAGACCAATGAACTGGCCAGTAGGTTTTCCAACTCTGTTGAGATTCAGGGCTTAATCGGCATATGAACAGACTGAAGATTTAAGTATCTTGGACATATATTTAATGAGTATAGTGCTAATTACAGGATCAAATAAAAGGGGAAGTAAAGCCATGTGTAGAGAAATTATAAATGAGTCTAACTCTGTTACACTGGTGAGCATATATTCCAAAGTAAAGCCCACTGACAGGGTGCTGAATTCCTGAGATTGTCTGCCCTGCATAGAGTGTATAGATGTCTCTAGAACCCTTAGGAGCCCCCCTGTTTGAGGCTTTTTTTTGTTGTTGCAGTCAATGCAATCTTATTATATTATTTGCCTTTTTCTTTATTAGAGAATTCATTAGAGAATTACAGAACAGTCATGCATAAGATACAGGATTCTCATTATAGCTTTATTTTGAATCATGTACAAATCATTTGGAAAGAAATGTATTTTTAGAAGGAGAAAAAGGCATTTTCAAAACTGGATTGTTAGAACAAAGGGCTGTGAGAATGCTTTGCTCCATGTAGCTTCCTTAGAAGTTTATTTGAAACCATGTAATATAGTAATTTTCTTATGAATAATTGAGGATGTCACAGGTGTCTTTTTTTGTGGGAGAACAAACAGATCATGGCACCATGGAGCTACTCAAATGGATCACCATGGGTCACTGTCATTGTGACAATGCCTACTTTCCACTGTTCTTTCTTGGCCCTTGCCCTTTTCACATGCTTTTCTACACACAGTTGGACTTCTTTGTTGCATGTAGCATATCATGTGGTGCACATTTTCTCTCCTGTCTCCCATGATTGAGAACAGATGTTATATGCTTTTATAATTGTCTTCAGGAAATCTTGATGTCTTTTACTGGCACTCTGTACCTTTTGTAATCAGAAGGGTTAGCTGCATGCTTAAAGGCCCATGAGGTAGAGAACTTCATTTTATTGTAGATAGTCACATACAACCCTTGGTCCTGCTGTTCCCTTTTCACTGCTTGCTGGAACAATTAGCATTAATAAAGGTTTTTCACAACAGGTACTAATGCCTCACTGAAAGAGGCAAGGACATTTGGCTTTTCTTGGAATGGGCAAGCATTAAGCTACTAAAGATACAAAAGTTTCTTAATGGAATAAACTTTTATTTTTCTTACTCAATCTTTTCCATTCAAAATTATTTAATTCTGAATTTTGATTACATAATGAAAAATACTAAATCAAGTAAGGGTTGTCCTTAGTGTTGAATCATGAAATTTAAACTATATGCTCATTATATGTAATTATTTTGATTGCATCTACTATAATCATAATAAATAATATAAACAACTATCTATATGAACACTAGATTGTTTTCTGTTGAGAATAATGAGGAATTTGACAATGAATAATAAAAATATTCATTGAAAATATTTGATTTGACATATAGTGTGGCTCTGAGGAATGTAAATGGACTTGTTTAATCTGTTTCTCTCTTTCTCTTTACCCATGATGCGGAAATACAAACTAAAGCATGATCTGACCTCAGGGAAAGAAGATTCACTATGATCCTAAAACACCACTGTCCACATTCCACTAGTTAGGTCTTTAAATGCTTCTTCCTGATCACCATTATGACCTTAACCAGTCCCATAAAACTTTGATGTCCTCATCCTTGTTTCCAATATTAATATTAACAAAGATAGTTCTATTTATCAGGTGTTTTACTATATGTTGGAGAGTTACCAGTTACTGAGTGCTTTAGAGCCATCTTGATTACTCTTTGCAACAACACTAGGCAGTAGTTGAATTGGGAATCCAAACTCACTGCCCTTAACCCCTAATTGTTTAGATTTTTCCAAAATCTTTCTTCAGGCCATCTTCTGTTTAGCACTCAATTCTTATGCCTGATCATCTTCAAAGCAACCATGTGTTCTGTATAGCATCTATTATACTGTGGGATAATACAAACTATATATTTTTTACTAATTGCTATTTTTTAGAAGGTACTGGGAATTGAACATGGGAAGCAGGTACTCAACCCCTGAGCTACATCTGCATCCCAATAAGAGTTGGTTTTTTCATTTGTTTGATTTTTTTAGCTGGCACTAGAGATTGAACTCCAGACCTCAAACAGGGAAGCAGGTGCTCAACCACTGAGCTACATCTGCTCCTCCAAATTCCTTTTTCAATCTTCCTAATTAGAATTCATATAGCCACACATGTCATTTAATCTAAAACTTTTCTAGTCAGTATTATACTTTTATACAGAAGTTCCTCATTAATTTGGTGTAGGATTGCTCTAAAAATTTAGGTTGATTTGATAAGAATTGGCATCTGAAAAATATTGAGTCTTCCAGTCCACAAGCATCAAATATCTATTGTACTTCTATGTACATCTTAGTTCCTTTAAACACTGGGTGTCAAACTTTTGATGGCCACACTTAATAATATGAGAAGCATTCCTTCTTCCTCTATTTTCTGAATTATTTTGTATTTCATTGATATTATTTTGTCCTTAAATATTTGAAATAAATCACTGAAGAACATATATGCATTAAATTTCCTTCAAATAGATGTTCTTCCTAATAAAGACCATTCCTTTCATAGATGCATTGTACTTCAGACTTTGTAATCATTTTTATGCTTGTTTTGGTCATTTGCATCTTTCATGTAATTTATCCATTTCATCTAGGTTGGATAATTCATTGACATAAATTTTTTTACCATTCATAGGACCTGTAGTAATGTCTTCTTTTTCATTCATAATGTTGTAAATAGGTATATTCTTTCTTTTTCTTGTTCCTTCTTGCTGGGTTTTATTAGTTTTTTTTTTTTTTAATCTTTATAAAAACTTGATTTTAATTTTTAGTGTTTTTTCTATTTGTCTTTTTTCCCTTTTATTGATTTCAGTTCTTACATTTACTAATTCAATATTTTTGCTTATTTTCCTCTTACTTTGCTCCTTTATTTTCTAGGTGGAAGCTTTGTCCATTGATTTATTTATTTTTTCTTTACTAATTTAAACATTTAAAGATTTATTTATTTATTTTATCCATTTTAACCAACACCCCCTTCCCCATTTGCTGTTTTGTGTAATTTAAACATTTAAAGCTATAAAGTTTCCTTTAAACATTGATTTAGGTACAGCCAGCAAATTTTGATTGTTTATGTTATTTTTATCATGAAGATTAAACTATTTTATATTTCCCTATTATTTGTTTATTTATTTTAACTCATGGTTATATAGAACTGTATTGCTTAGTTTTCAATTATTTTTCAGTTGCTTTTTGTTGTTGATATTAATTTATTTTCTTTTTAGTCTAAGGATATAGTTTATATGATTATAAATCTTTGTTTCATGTTATAATCTATGGTTATCTTTGTGAATGTTCCTTGTGCTCTTGTGAAGAATGTGTGTTCTACAGCAAGGTGATTCCATTTTACATGAATAGATAGACAATGTCTCCAAGCAATTGTATAACTTTTGGAACCTCACTTTTATTCACAGCCCCCCAGCATTGTTCTCTGCTAGACTTGCAGAATTCTGTCCTTTTTATGCAACATTTAACTCTTTTCAGGTCTGCTTACTTCTGGAGCTCCCTCCTCTGGTAAATAGTCCTTCAAATTTTACATGTCTCAAGAACCCAGATCTCTGATCTCTATTTATTTCAACAAGTAAGACCACTGATTTGTGACAGAATTCCACTTCCCTTGTGTTGCAGTTTGATAATGTCCATGGCACCAGGCAGGTATGAATGTGGTGCTTACTTTATGTGATGTCCTCCCGCTAGGATCATAGCCTTCTGCTCTCTGTTGTTCAAAATCTTAAGGCAGTTGTTTCATAATTTTTTTTCAATATTATATTTTTTGTAGGAGGGTTAATCATATACCTGTTACTGTATCACAGTTGGAAGTGAAACTAGGATAAAATCTTGCTTTTCTTTTCCATTTGATAGTGTGTGAAGTTTGTAAGCCTATATATTGTGTTGTAAGTTTTCATTCATATTTATTCTAATTTTGCTGCTTTCAATGGGGCTTTTATCTTTTAGTCATTTTTTTTTTTTTAATTTACCTCCTCAATGTTTTCCCGCAAAATGTTCACCTTCCTTTTGAACTCCTTCCATTTGTTATTCTTCTTTCATTTTCTTTTTCTTCTATTTCTCTCTTTTTCCCTCCCTCCCTCCCTCCATCCTCTTTTCCTTCTTTCCTTTCTTTCATCTCTTCTTTGGATACTTATATCTCTGACATTTTCCCTTATTTGGATTTAATGAAACTCTATAAACTTGTTTTAGTCAGGGTTCTCTAGGGAACAAAATCAACAGGAGATATCTGTGAATAATATGAGATTTTGTAAGATTCTCTCATGTGACTGTGGGGATGCACAAGTCCAGGTTCTGCAGGCAAGCTGCAAACCAGGGGCTTAGAAAGACATCCAATGTAGGCCCTTGATGAGGTTCCAGGAGGTGTTGGCTGTCCAAAGGCGAGCTGGGGAATTCTCTCTGAATGCTGAAATCACTTCCCCTTTTAAGGCATTCAACTGATTAGATAAAATGTCACTCATTGCTGACAACAATCTCCCTGGCTGAGATAGATGTAATCAGCCATCTATGCAATAAGCTTACTGATGACTAAGCCCATAAATGTCCTTGATTTACAGTTAACCTAGTGCTTGCTTGACAAACAACTGGGCACAATTACCTGGCCAAGTTGATACATTAGCCTAACAATCACATTCCTCCCCTTGTCAGCTCAGCAATCATATACATTACCTTAAACTATACTTAGTCTCTAAGTAAAAACACTAATTGAAAAGCATACATATATATATACACATATATATATTTCTGCCTAACAATGTTCAACTCTCCTGCGTACAACTGGAAATGTATTAATTCCCTAAACAATAGGGTGCAAGTCCTTGGGTAATGTTCACTCTTAAACTTGACATCCTTAAATATTATGACATGAAACTAATACAACTTGCCATATGATAAAGGAAAATGTTGGGGAAAAAAACAAAGAAATTTGTTTTATGTACATATACCATCATACTCATAATGAAACAAGGAAGAAACATTCATGACTATTACAGTCCTGATTTCTGTAGCTGATCACATGGTCAAAGTTTGTATTTATCACTACCTTCTTCCACTACACATTCCATGTCCCCGTTACCCTCAGCAAGCACTTAGCTGGCCATGGTTTTTTGGCTGGTGGGGTGACCCAAACTTTCATTCCTGAAGCTTCTGGGCCATTGGTGGTCCTGCTTGGCCTGGGTTGTTGCAAGTTTCCATTTACTTTAATCACAGGGCATGGAAGTACTAAGGGACACCCTAGAGGATTTCTTGTATTCCAGGCAAACTCTTCTTTACCCTCATTATATATATGCAGTCCTATTTCCCCTTGATAGTCAGGATCAGTCACCCCAGCCAGTGCAGTAATTCCTTTCTTTGCCAGTTGATTCAGAGGTAAGAGAAGCCCGAAGTGGCCAGGTGGCAGTCTTAACTTCCAGTTTAATGGAATCATTGTTGTTTCCCTGGTGGCAATACGCGTCCTTTTGGATCTAAGACCTGTAGATCAGCAGAGTTTAAGGTTGCAGGAACAGGAAGTAAAAATTTTCCTAGTGGGTCTCTAGGGGTAAGAGTGAGTGGTACCATTCCCATTTCCACCCCTTGATTCCTGGACCCATGAATCCTGGCTGTGGGAGAAACAGCATCATAGAGTGGATGCTGATTTAGAGGAAGCCTCTTGGAGAACATTGCCCCAGTCTTGCAAGGTATTGCAATGTAGTTGGCACCATAATTGAGCCTTCAAAAGGCCATTCAACTTTTCAATTAATCCAGCTGCTTCAGGATGATCAGGAACATGGTAAGACCAATGAATTCCATGGGCATGTGCCCATTCCCATACATCATGTCCTGTGAAATGGTTTCTTGGTAAGAAGAAATGCTGTGTGGAATGCCATGGTGGTAGATAGGACATTTGATAAGTCCATGGATGGTGGTTTTGGAAGAAGCATTGCGTGCAGGAAATGTAAACCCCTATCGGGAGTATGTGTTTACTACAGTTAAAACAAATCGCTGCCCCTTCCATGGTGGAAGTGGTCTAATGTAATTAACCTGCCACCAGGTAACAGGCTGATCACCTCGGGGAATGGTGACATATCAGGGGCTGAGTGTGGTCTCTGCTGCTGGCAGGTTGGGCACTCAGTAGTTGCTCTAATCAAGTCAACCTTGGTGAGGGGAAGTCCATGTTGATGTGCCCATGCATATCTTCTATCCCTACCACCATGGCCACTTTGTTCTTGAGCCCATTGGGCAATGAAAGGAATGGCTGGGGAAAGAGATTGAGTGCTAGCCACAGAAAATGTCCTCTTATCCACTTGATTATTAAAATCTTCCTCTGCTGAATTCACCCTCTGGTGAACATTCACATAGGACACAAATATTTTCATGATTTCACCCCACTCAGAAAAGTCTATTCACATACCTCTTCCCCAGATCTCTTTGACACCAGTTTTCCAATCATGTTCCTTCCAAGTCCCTGACCATCCAGCCAAACCATTAGCAACAGCCCATGAATCATTGTACAAACACAACTCTGGCCATTTCTTTTTCCAAGCAAAATGAGCAACCAGAGACACTGCTCAAAGTTATGCCCACTGGGAGGACTTGCCTTCACTGCTGTCCTTCAGGGATGTCCCAGAAAAGTGCTATAGTGTTGCAGCTCTCCACCTTAAGGTGGTACCTGCATGTAGTTTAGAACCATCTGTTAACCAGGCCTACATTTGCTCTTCCTCAGTCAACTGATTGTAAGGGTCTCCCCAAAAGTCCAAAGCTGTGGGCTGGGAAAGAGAAGGTAACATGGCAGGGGTAGTGACCATGGACATTTGGGCTTATTCTTCATGTAACTTACTTGTGCCTTCAGGACCCACTTGAGCCCTATCTTGTATATACCACTTCTACCTTATTATGGAGTGATGCTGTGTATGCCCAACTTTACAGTTTGGGGGGTCAGACAATACCCAGCCCATGATAGGCAACTCAGGTCTCATGGTAACTTGATGGCCCATGGTTAAACATTCAGTCTCCACTAAGGCCCAGTAGCAGGCCAAAAGCTGTTTCTCAAAAGGAAAGTAGCTATCTGCATAGGA
The DNA here is from genome assembly GCA_026826555.1 of Tolypeutes matacus. Lineage (NCBI taxonomy): Eukaryota > Metazoa > Chordata > Mammalia > Cingulata > Chlamyphoridae > Tolypeutes > Tolypeutes matacus. Next base: position 8,803,710 of record JAKSZT010010858.1, on the reverse strand, counting down.
TGGCAGGGCTTTGCTCCAAAATCCTAAGGGTCTGAGTTGTCATTCTCCTATAGGAGCCTCCCATAGGAAACACACAGCATCTCTATTTGCAACTGAAACTTTCAGCACCGTTGGATCTGTTGGATCATATGGCCCAAGTGGTAGTGTGGCTTGCACAGCAGCCTAGTCCTGTCCAGAACCTCCTTTTGTTCCAGTCCCCAATCAAAACTAGCAGTTTTTCTGGTCATTCAGTAAATGGGCCAGAGTAGCACAGCCAAATGAAGAATGTGTTGTCTCCAAAATCCGAAGAGACCAACTAAGTGTTGTGCCTTTTTTTGGTCATAGGAGTGGCCAGATGTAACTACCTATATTTCATTTTAGAAGGGATATCTCAACATGCCCCATACCACTGGACACCTAGAAATTTCACTGAGGTGGAAGGCCCATGTATTTTTGTTGGATTTATCTCCCATCCTCTCTCACACAAATTCCTTACCAATAAGTCTAGAATCTTTGCTACTTCTTGCTCACAGGGTCCTATCAATATGATATCATTAATATAATAGACCAATGTGATGTCTTGTGGGAGAGAGAGATGATCAAGATCCCTGTGGACAATATTATGACAGGGTTGGAGAGTTGTTATACCCCTGAGGCAGGACAGTGAAGGTATACTGCTGGTCTTGCCAGTTGAAAGCAAACTGTTTCTGGTGGTCTTTACTAATGGCAATTGAGAAAAAAAGCATTTGCAGTTCAACAGCTGCATACCAGGTACCGGAGGATGTGTTGAATTGCTCAAGCAATGATACCACATCTGGGACATCAGCTGCAATTGAAGTCCACCACCTGGTTAAGTTTACAATAATCTATTGTCATCTTCCAAGATCCATCTGTTTTCTGCACAGGCCAAATAAGAGAGTTGAACGGGGATGTGGTGGGAATCACCACCCCTGCATCCTTCAGATCATTGATGGTGACACTAATCTCTGCAATCCCGTCAGGAATTTAGTATTTCTTCTGATTTACTATTTTTCTAGACAGAGGCATTTTTAGTGACTTCCACTTGACCTTTCCTACCATAATAGCCCTCATTCCATGAGTCAGGTATCCAATGTGGGAATTCTGTGAGTTACTGAGTATTTCTATTCCAATTATGCATTCTGGAACTGGGGAAATAACCATAGAATGGGACCCACTGTGAGATGGACTTGAGCTAAAACTTTATCAATCACCTAACCTCCAAAAGCCCCTACTCTGATTGGTGGACCACTGTGACATTTTGTGTCTCCTGGAATTAATGTCACTTCTGAGCCAAGGTCTAATAATCCCCAAAATGTCTGATTATTTCCTTTTCCCGAGGGCACAGTTACTCTGGTAAAAAGCCATGGGTCTCCTTGGGGAAAGATGGGAAGAAGATTAACAGTATAAATTTTTGGCAGTTTAACAGGATCCTTCCCCAAGACAACCTGGCTTTCTCCTCATTCAAGGGACTCTGGGTCTGTAAACTCTCTCAAGTATGGGAATTGATTAAAGGACCGTGATTCTCTGTGCCTGTAATTTGAGTTAGGGTTTTCTTCATTCAACTTAGAACTCTTCTGCTTATACAGATCCAGAAGAAATTTAGTAGACTGCCCATCTATTTCACTTCTAGGTACCCCATAATCTATTAGCCAACACCATAACTCTATGCGACTCAGACTATTTTGAGTGGTGCTTTGAACCTGCCTTTCATTGCAGTAGCCACACCCATCTTTTCTTTGGTGATTAATTGCCAATACTTGATTTTTAATGGACCTAGATCTGATCATCGTCATAATATTTAAGGATTCTAATTCTATTACAGCCCTCCCTACAGTAATATCTTGACTACAGTGAAGACCAGCCACAGAGATCTTCAGAGAAGATGGAGTTAGTCTTACAAGTCTTAAATGGTAAATCCATTCTAGCATTCCAATCTCTCTAAGACTTTGAATTCCCTCTTCTACTGTATACCAGGGCAAATCGTGCATCTCAACCTCGGACATGCTAGGCCACCTTTTGGTCCATGTTTCAGGCAGCCATCCAAAGAGCCCTTTCTATCCACTCGAGCTACTGCGTTGAATCCAGAATTTCTGCTTAGTGGGACCATATCAATAAATTCAGCGTGATCCAACTTTTTATTCCTTCCACCATTATCCCATATCCTTAGTATCCATTCCCACACATATTCCCCTGATTTCTGTCTATATAAGTTGGAAAACTCATGAAGTTCTTTCAGAGTATAGTGTACTTCCTCATGGGTCACACTTTGTATATTACCTTTGGGGGCTTGTTGTGATTTTAGTCTAGTAATAGGTCTTGAAGAGAAGAGGGATAGTGGGAGTGCCTAAGGAGAAGGATTAGAAATGTCTTGCAAGCTACTGACCTCAGGACATTCTTTGCATTTTATTCTGGTGAGACAGGATTAATCTTTTCAGGCAGGGGTTGGAAGACAGATTCCTCATGGCAAGATGGAAATTATACAATGCATGCTGGAGTTGGGCTCGTACCTACCTCAGGGCTGGGAAAAGGTTCAGACTCCTTGGGGCCTTCCAGAGGCTGGGCAATGCAGGATTTAGTTTGTCTTGTGTTCAGGTCAGGGCTCAAAGGAAGTAGATGCCCTGGGGCAAGCTGGAGGCTGGGTGATACAAGATTGACACATTAGCCTAACCACTACAATGTTGTTTTAAAGTTGTAAAAAAAAAAATGCTTTTTTGGTTCAAGCTCTTTTGATGCATGTTTTCCATATCATATGATATGTTTTCCCTTTACTCTTATATTTGTATATCACTGCCATTTTTAACACACATATCTTACCTTGCAGCTTTTTTAAACTGTCTTCTTTCTTTATCATACTTCAATTCCATCCATCTCCCTTTTATCCCAACTGGGTTTTAATCAATAACAATGGAAGGCCAGCCTCATATCTTCTTTGGCACTTCTTCTATTCCTATTCTTTGGAATTAAATTGGATCTTAATAAGTTCATTTTCTTGCAGATCCCATGTTCACAAGCATCAAATAAAAGGACTATGGTGTTTATTTTTTTTTAAATGTATATACTTCTCCTAGTCCCCATGGGCCAGCTTTATACCACTAGCTAGTCCTTTTATTTCAGTCCAAATCCCTCTTTTGTGCTTCAGATTTTAAGACTAATAGTTACAATTCTCAGTTTTACTTCTTAATAGGTTCTACTACTCTTCTATTTTTGAAGGTTTTTAAAATTACTTAGAGCATCTCTTTCAAAATTTTCCAACTCTGTTCCATTTGCCAATTTTATTTGATCATATACCATTCTCTGTGGATTATCTTACTTCCCATTTTACCATCAAAATCATTAATCATTATGAGCTGTCATGAATTCCCTCAATTTTTTCAATCTTGATATCTCCCATGATGCCCTGTTCTCCAGCTAAAAATGCCTTCAATTTTCACATATATTTTCAACACTTCTCTTGACAAAAGAAGTATCCTACCACATTCCACACTTAAGTGTTCATTTAAGATGTAAAATAAAGGGTGGGGTAAGCACACAGACTCTGGACATATAATGTTTATTTTTAAATCCTGACCTACCTCTTGCTACTTGTGTAATTCTGAATGAAATTACTTTATATCTCTGTCTCAGTTGGAAAATATCATAATAATGGACCTCACACAGTGGTTTTCCATTAATAATTAAAAAAATAATCAATGTAATCTACTCAGCATGAGGTTTAGTATATAATAAGCACTCAATAAACGTGAGCTCTTACCATTCTACTCTAATTATTGTTTCTCAAATTATCTGCCTCCTTAATTTTTATCTCTCATATGATAAATTTCTTTTTATGCATGTTCTACATTGAAATGAGTTATCTTTTTCCTTCAAAATATTATTTTTCTACTTCTAAATTTTCCACTGTAATATCCTTGGTCTTTTTCTTTCATCAATTAAAAAATGTTAAAAAGAGTTATTTATAACAATTATTTTAAGTTTGTTAGCAAATCATTAGGCCAGATCACAGATCTTAATCAAAATTGAAGATTGGCAAGATGAAAGGTTTTGTGGTGGTTTTGGCTTGTCATTCTCTATGAGGCAACTTCCCTTCTCCTCTCTTGGGAGGAACAATTTTTCATGCCAGTTAACAGCCAATATCGCAGTCCTACTTATTCCCCATCAATAAAACAGAAATTGGTATCTATTAAGCCCTTTAATGAAGACACAGATTTACTGAAAGATAAATAAGGATACCCTTATTTTCTCATGTGTGTGTGTGTGTGTGTACCTATATCATACAAAAAATATTTTGGAATAAGATGGGGTAAATAATTAGAATATCAAACTGGTCACAGGCATAATTTGCTAAGTTAATTGGCCCACTACTATAGTCATTTTGTTAGGATCTAAATGATAGTGGCGTATGTATATTTTTCTTTAAGTAAATTATTGCTTTAAGGAGTCCAATAGTGGTTGAGAGATGGACTTACTTAGCTTATATTTACTTTAGAATATAAACTTCTCAGATTTTAATCACATCAAATTGTAAGTTCACTTGGACCCATGCTCTCCCATACTGTAGCTACTAGCCACATGTGGCTTCCCCAAATCACAAGGAGGGCTTGTTAAAACAGATTGCTAACCTTCTGCCCCCCTCATTAGGACTGAGGTAAGGGCTGTAATTTGGATTTTTATCAAGTTCCCAGGTAGGATAGTGCTACCTTTCTAGGATCCACAATATAAGAGCCCTTGATTAAGAGTTACTGATTTATTTGCATAAACTTACAGAAAATACCAAATAACAATACTCTAAAGGACATAGGAATTGTGCACTTAAGTGTGAATTTAAACATGTATTTTATAAAGAATAATTTTTCTTAATTAATAGTATTTTGCTCATATCTGCAAGTAGAATTGGATATAAACTATCAGGATGATTTCAATCCTTTACACAATTTAAATATTATGGCATGACAATATGCTCAATAAAACTCAGTATGTAAAAATAGTTATATTGCTTAAAAAGAACATCCTGTGATGGAAAAGTAGATAGAATAATAATAAACTGGTGAATTATTTAATTGTAATATGCTTTCTATCTATATCTAATAGAGGAGAGGCAATCATCTAAAACAATATATATTCAAAAGTAATATTTGTTTTAGGAACAGAAAACATTATAGTTGGTAACATTTCATTTATTTAAATTATGTCCTGTTTATGGTTCAAACTAATTTGCCTTCATTTACTATAGTAGTTAGAAGAAAAAGGAATTCAAAAAAGTTCTATAAAAAGGGGTTCTATAAAAATACTAACAATCAGTTCAATTCTACATTTTTGAGAGAAAGTTTGGAGAGACCCTTCTGAGTTTCAAAACTCCCAATACAAAAATATACATACTTGTTTCTGGCTCTTCTGATTTACTGTATGGGTATTCTGTTACATAAAAAGTCTTGAGTAATACAATGAGGCCAGTCCTGATTCAGTTGGCCACAGATTAACTAAAAACAATATCTTCATTGGGTCATAATTACAATGGATTAACACACACAGGAATGAGAATTCTGGTTAAGAACATGTCTTCTGTGGGAGTAAATAATTCAATCTATCATACCTGTTGTTATGCATTTTTATTCCAATTAGCAGAGCCAGGCATAGAAATTAAATAAATAAATAAATAAATAAATAAATAAATAAATAAACAGTCCAAAGGAAGACCTGAAGTTTTGGGGTAAAAGAGTACAAATTTAAGTGCATTTAATTCCATATTAATTTCAATTTCACCGACTTCAACTAACTAAATACTCCAATTAATGCCCTGAGGATTTAATAGCTGCCCATCAGTTGGCCCTATATCACAATAAAACATGGAATTAGAAAGAAACAAACTACAACTAGTAATATTTTCCAATTTTTTTTGTTAAACCTTAATGAAAATTTAGGAATTTATGTTTCTTTTTGGAACAAATGTAAACAAAGTTTAATAATTCCTTTAACTTTTTAAAAAATTATGTTAAATAAAATAAATTTAAATTTAATAATATTTATTTTAAAATATGGTTATTTGATCCAATATTAATTTAAAAAAACTATTTCTATAAGTATCTGTATTATGTTTTCCATCATCACATAATTATAGTGAAGAAAAGTCTGCTCTTGACAAACTGCCTCTTTTTTAAATTCAACAATGGTTAGAGTGATCTTTTAACAGCGTTCATCAAGTCATAACAAACCTCATTCAATCACATTTTATTACAACATGCTTAAAATTTCTGAGTGGTCTCGTACTGTAATTTTAGTAAAATGGAATCTGTGTCTATTGGCCCAAAAGACAATATGTGTTTTGCTCTCCTTTATTTGCCTTTCACTCCACTAATGTTACCCTTGTTTCATTATGCTCAATGTCATCTCACTTTCATTATGACTGATGCAAGAATTTTATTTCTATCTCAGAGTCTTAGCTCTATTGCTTCTGTTTGAAAAGTTATTTCCCCAGTCTTTGCAGAGTATCATTTCCTCATTCAGTTCTCATCTCAGTATTCCCCTCCTTTGGGAAGGCTTTCTGGGCCTCCTAGCTAAAGAAGGCTCCCATCACTCTCCATCCAATACCCTTATTATTTCATTTTTTGGGCTGAAATCACTGTCTGAAATGATCTTATTTATTCAATTGTTTATGTGATTGTTTTTGTACCACTTTTTAAAGAGTTTATGCATTGATCTTGGTCTTATCCAGAGTCAACAATGATGCCTGGAAGTGCAATGAATAAGGCAGAAGAGACAGGACGCTAAAGGATAACTTAAAATGACAGAAGGAGGAGGACTGAATTGGTCCAAGAGTACTTTAAAAATTAGTGATTGAGAAGAATGTGCCTTAACAAAACATGATTTTTGGAAGCTTCACTTTGCAAAGTACCATACTAAAGAAATAGATCCTCCTTATGTTACTTTCTCCTCTTCCAGCATTGGATAACTGAGTTAAAGCAATGTGAGTGGCTACATATAAATCACAAAGTACAATGTAAACATCATTTTTTTTCCAATTTCACAATAGCAGTACCCTGTTTTTATTAATGTAACTAAGTTAGCATAAGTAATCATAGTGAATTACAGTAATAGCAAGCACTTTCTTCCCCCAAAAATGTGGGAAGCTCTTTATTATGCAGAAAGGCTAAAACAACAAACATATATAAATGGAAAGAAAGAACTGAATATTATCGTTAAACCCTATTTTATTATTATCTATAAGTGTAAGATTATTTTAATCTAGTTTATAGTAAAAGCTTCTGTACATAGAATAAATACCTACATTTTTAAGTTTCATTTTCGTTTCCTTTTTTACTAATATGCTTTCCTTTCATACTAGAATGCATTTCAGTATTTTTTTTCTGTGTGAATCATGGTGCTAGATTAGGCATAAAACAATACCCAAAGGCGGATATGGATAGAAAGAAGGGAACATGGCTATTCTATCACATGCTCTAATGCCCAGTCTTTCTATTAACCCAAATCGCATGAGAAAGATGGTATACAAGGCAAATTCCTCAAGACTTACATTTTCAATATATTCCCTACTACCTCAATTTATATTTTTGTACTTTTCCTTAATACATATCTTAAAGTAAATTCTTCATGAAAAATGTAATTTGAAATTCAGTAAATAAATAATTATACATATCACTCAATTGCACAGACTAACATTACTGCAGCATATTTATAAATCAAAGATCCAGCTAAAATCCTATACATTAAATACATATACATCTATTGCTAAACTGTAGACTCTAATAAACATATATTTCAAATACAGTTTTCTTAATTTCAATACTAAAAATTGTATTGTCCTCAAAAGACATTCTCTTGCTGTTTCAGCAAATATATCAATTGGAAAAGTTTTATGTATTTGATTTAATTAAATAACCCCCTTCCCCAATGTTAACAAGTCACAAGTATACTCTAGACAAGATATATCCACTCAAATCACAAATTTGTCTTCTTAGAAAGGAATTAGATATAGTTCATTATAGCATACCCATCAGATGCATCTCCGTGTTATTAACTTGCCAATCAAGTACTTAGCTGACCCAGCGAGCACAAGCAGCAAGGGGGGGATAAATGAATAAATAAATAAAATCTTTAAAAAAAAAAAAAAGGAAAATAAAACATTAAAATACCAATAGAAAATTTGGGTGGAGAATGTCTTCTTTTTTTTTTTTTTTTTTACCGGGAGGTCCTGGGTATCGAACCCCGGTCCCTCCATATGGTAGACGGATGCCAAACCTCTTGAGTCACATCCGTTTCCGAGAATGTCTTCTTGAACATAACACAAAGTTTTTAAGACATCATGAAGGAGTTAAAAATATAACATTCATGATAAACATGTCAAATAATTATTTGTAAAGTATTATACAGATATTTACATTTTCTTAATAAACAAAATGACATCAGAGGGGGAAGTTTGGAGTAGGTCATCCAGGTAGAAGGACTAGCCTATGTAAAGGTCACAGGAAAGATATATTATTACAATGGAAAGTCTGAATACAAATACAAATATATACACACACACACACATATACTATCTACTTACTCGTGCATATTTATATACACACACAAATATACATGTAACAAAATGCGACCTTAACAATAGCCAATGATTTAAATGTGATTCTTTGAAATTTAGAGTTTTCTTAGAGGCACATCAAGAACCATTAAGCATGTTAAACAAGAGAGGAATACAGTGAAATCTTTATTCCTGAAAAACCCTGCCTTCCATTATGGAAATTTGACCAAACCCTAAGAACAAATGAGATCTTTCACAGAGTGTATTGTGCATACATACATGGAATAAATGGAATATCCTAGTAACAGGATAGCTAAGGTGAGACAGACTTATGGTAGACCAAGTTCCAACTTGAAGAAAAGGGACAGGAAAATGATGCAATGAAATACCTGGAAAGAAATTTTGAAAAGGAATAAATTATTGATCTTCATGCAAACTAGTTACAAATTCTCTCTAACATCCCCAAATCCTTGAAAAATACTCTTGTTTGCATTAACATTCGAGTAGACATAGTCTGGCCATATTCTCTAACTGCCTCTATCTTTGGGTACTTTTAAGTATTCTTTCGCAAAATTTCTTTCCAGGTCTTTCATTGCACCATTTTCCTTGCCTTTCTTTCACTCCTTTATTCACTTTGTCACTGGGCTTTGCAGTGATTTATTTTATTAGTACATTTGGGAGGAATAACTAAGCATGCTAGCTCAGCTATGCTTTTTCTTTTTCTTTTTTTTACCTTTAGAATTCATGCATAACCAGGGAATAAAGTTTCCCATCTATCTTTGTAAACTTTATCTGTGTGGGTGCCTACTCCTCAGTGTAACAGAGATCCCAATCAAATGATACCATAACTGGATGGTAATGCCTAAAGTTGATACTCAAGAATAGCTATCTAAATATGCAAATCCATATTCTCCAATTTAGCCATTATCATTGAAAAGGAAGATTTGTGGGTTTCATACATCAAGTTTTCACTTCTTGATCTGTTCAGAATTCATGTGGGGAAAGAACTTTGCTATTTATTTTGACTCCATCAAAATTTTCCACATATGAAAAGAATGTAGTTTGCAGAACTTTTGGGATTTTGATAATGGCGCATTTAATCCTATTTATATCAACTCCCAATAGCCTATTTTTGCAATTTCAGGAATTTTGAAAGCTGAATATTAACACAGCTCTTAATAAAATCATATAAATAATTTTTAAAAATTAAAATACATTTTCAGAACTCATGGTTTCCTAATTATTTGACGACATTTTCTATTATCTGTGCTCTTGAGTTTACTTATATCTGTTAGCATATCTATTTAGTGGAAATACTATATAGTGGGGCTACTGAATATCTCTTTTCTAGTTTGCACTCAGTGACACTACATTGGTAGCTTGAAACTGGTTATAGTGGGCATATTTACACAGCAAAAATCAGCAAACACTGAATCAAATTGATTTATTGTTTTGTTGATTCCCTAGACCTAAAAGTGTGTCAAATAAACACACATTTGAATAAGGAGAAACTTCACAAAAAAAAGTCTATTCAAATAAGGGTAAAGTTCCAAGTTTAGAAATCAGCATATTTATAAATCTCAAAATTAAACAGAAAGGGCTTTTCTTTTTTTAGAGAGAGGTCATAAAATCAATGATCTGAGTCAACTTTGTACTGGTAGAGGCTTATATTCCATGGGATTTTGAAAATCTGTAATGGTATATTCTGCCTGGACATTTCCATTTGAAACGTGCTAATATGAACCATCAACAGTAATATCTAGATTTGCAATAGGGTTTCTAAAAGAACGGGGAAAGGGACAATTGAGACATGAGTGGGCATAATGTAACTGTGCAGTTGTCCTTCATTTTGGAAAGTATTTCATACTGGATTCATGCCACTTAGCAAGGCAAAATGGCAACCAGACTCTGACTTCTCTCCCAGGCTCACATTCTCCCCAAGCTGAGCTGTGGGCGATCAGACATGTGGCTTGCCTTTCCCCAGCCTTGTCTCTTCAGCTTTTGACAGCTCAACAGAATCCAGGTTCACTCTCAGCCTCTCAGGGTTTTCTCTGTCTTTCTGTGGTTGTAGGCAATCCTGGAATTCTCTTTCACACGGTAGGGTAAAAGTGGAAACTCTCTTTCTCTGTGTTTGCCTCCATTTACTCCTTCAGTTATATAAGACCCTGGATCCCAAAATTTAATAAAAAGCCTTTAACTGAAGTGATCTAATCAAGTGACCTAATCAAAAAGTCTCTTAAGATCCCACATAAAATTGTTCTACATGCACAGGAATGGGTTAAGAAGATAATTCTCTGGGGTCCGCAAAAGACTCAAACCAGCGCAGAGACGGCGGAGGGTGGCAGGATTGATATTTTGACAGTGGTGGATAGTGATGTGAGAAGGAGAGAGTAAAAGAATCCCTTAAGAAGTGAGCCTAGAGGCCAAAAAGTGTTGGGAATTTTCAGTTAGGAGAAAGGTCTGAAGTGCACAAATTACATAGATCTTTAGGTTATGGCCTAATGCAAGGTCAGCTGTGACTTGAACTAATTTTGTTGTTACCAGTATTGCTTGCAAGCAAGGAGTTACAGAAGCTAGGGTGAGTCTGAAACATTCCATTGGGTTCTGATTTCCACTATGCTTTTGAGAAAAGGTGCCTAAAGCATATTTCATGATAAGGAGCAGGACAGGGAGTAGTTAGGAAACCCCTAAAAGGAGAGAAGAAAAAAAGGGAGGTTTTAAAAGATTCAAATGTTCTCCTAGAAGGTGAGTACCAATTTTGAGGTTCAGATATAACTTCTTTAGTAATGCTATATAAAGGGGATGCTATTCCAGAGAAGTTAAGAATCTATTGAAGTGGGACACTTCATCCAGAGAGAAACTCAGCACCCAGACAACGTGATTAGGAGAGGGACCTTTATTTCCGCCCCCCCGGGGCCTCCTCTAGCAGTATGGAGAGAAGCGACCTCCGGCTTCCCGCGGTGGGTTTTTACAGGGAATTTTAGCAGGGTCAGCATGATAAAGCAACTTTTCTTTGTGTTCAGATATCAGATTAGTTGATTAAAACAAAGCATTAATTTTCTTGCGCCAGAAAGGGTGAGGGGCAGCTTCAATTGTCCATATCCAGCAGAGCAAGCAAGCAATATCACAGAAGCTAATTTTTTGCGATTGGCATCGGCCTTAAGGGGGTCTGGGTTAATCTTTACCAGGGGTGGGTTTTGCCATCTCCATGGTGCCGTGATTGGTCAGGCACGGATGCATATCCTGGGTATTGTTTTAAGCAGGTTTTGTGGGCCTTAGGAATTTCCATGAGGGTTACTATGTTTAAAAATCTCCATTACACTATGTCACACAATAGCCAAGCAGTCCCAGAAAGCAACAAATCTGTCTCTTGGTTTCAGGTCAAGAATAGTTAAGAATGGTCTTGACAGGATCTGAGGGATAAGTTTTTTCCTTCAAAAAAAAAAAATCTTTTCCTAAATAGTGCACTTGGGGGTGACAGAGCTGAACTTAAATGTTTGAGACCTTTTACCCCTTGTGAGCCAAGGCTTATTAATCAGTATTGGGTGTATTACTAAGAACTGCTGAATGCCATAGAACAAAGAAAGAGGTCATCTACATATTAGATGATGTTGGAATTACAAGGGCAGACGAAAACCTTTAAATCATTGCAGACATCTGTAAATCCTTAGAAAGTGGTTATCCAAGTATATTATTGATTTCTCCACGTAAAGACATTGGTTTTGAGAGTCGGATTGAAGCAGTATGGCAAAGAAAAGAGGATAAATCAACATAAAGTGAGTGACTTTGGAGGGTAGGAAAGCAAGGATAGTATTGAAGTTTGGGACTAAAAGGAATGTGCATTTTACAGATTTTCTATGGCTCACAAAGTTTGGACCAATACGTAACTCTTTTGGTTGGATTTTTTTTTTTTTTTTTTGAACAGGTAAAATGGGTATGTTGTTGGAGCTGGAGGTGGAAATAAGGAGACCCTTGTCAATGAGTCCTTAACTATTAAGGGTGAGACTTTCAAATGCCTTAGGCTTTTATTATATTGGGGCAATTTACTAAGGTCCATACTGAGGTCCACATCCACTTTTTTTTTCTTTTTTGCAAACTGGACGTTTATTGGGAAGCTCTCCCAACAGAGGGGGTCTGAAGAATAGACTTTAGCTCCCCTGGCATCCCCAGAGGGTAGTGGATATGGCTTTAGAGAGTACATCAATAGGCGGAAACCGAGTACAGCCTGGGGCCAAATGGCCAGGGGGGAGGGGGCTAGGAGGTCCTGGAATGTGGGAGGGGTTGGGGAGGGAGTGATGGCCCTTATCTGCTCCATTTTGTTTATTCTTGGGAGGAGATGGGCTGCCCCTAGGCTATGGCTTGCTCAAGGTTAGGTGGGTTATGGCTGGAGGCTGCCTTTCCTCAATTTATGCCACAGGGCCCTAATTCACACATCCACTTTTAAGGTCTCTGCTTTCCAGATTTGCCCTTTGTCTGTCATACCCATTGCCCAAATGTTAGGCAGACAATGCTACCATGGACAAATGTTATGCAGATTGGATTAAGAGCTGTCACTCACCATCATGCATGCTGATTTCCTCAACCAGGAAATACTTTAAGGATCCAAGCACCCAGAATACCTGGGAGTTGGAGGGGTGGTCGGCACTCTGTCCATGTGGCAGCACCAGAGAACTGCCAAATAAAAATAAAACTGGATTAAATAGAGAGAAACTATTTAAAGAGAGTATTGAGGAGAATGCTCCAATCTTAGAAGCCTGCAATCACCTCATAATCAAACAGGGAAGGATTTTTTAATTTGAAGGGGTGCAATGCCCTTGCAGGAACTTTGTGGCAGAGGAGGCCATGAGATAGCGTTATCAAAAGACAAATTGGATACAAGTTGCAGTTTATAGCATTTTATTCAGGTCACCAAGGTTGCTGCAGCAGCAAGAAACTGTTCACCTGCAAAAGCAGGCTGGGGGATTGTGGGCAATTTAATAAACAGGAAGAAGGAAGTTCTGGGAGTGGGCTAAGGGTAAGTGGACTTTATTTTTAATTGGGCTAGGTGTGTTTAACTAGGAGTTTAACTGGCTTTTCAGGGCCAAGTGTCCTGGTAGACACTTTCTGAAGAGGTTGTTTTTCCATAATTCTGTGCTAGTGTTTAGAATTAAACTTTTTGTGTTGGTTCTGTGGAATATTTTTGATGATCAATTTCCCCCTTTTGGTCATTTCCTCAGTTACAAGAGTTTGACCAAAGACCTTGCTAGTCTCTCATTTATTACTAGTCATTTTCTGTGTCTTGTGAATTATTCGTAGCTCAGTAGCTTGGTTTTTAAGGCTTTGCAGTATCATTTAACATTGTTGTTTTTGATGTCTCACTTGTACCACTTGTTTGCTTTGTGGCTATATAATAGTATTTAAGAGTTGAGAGACAGTAAATAAGGGATATTATGAGCATTATGACTAAAAAGATAACTAGGGCTCTTATTAAGATATCTCTGAGCCAAAGTCCCTGGGAAACCCAACCAGTATTGGAAAATAAGTCCCCTGTGCTAAGGTGTTCACCCAGGAATGTTAAGTAGAATTTATTTTCTTTAAAAGAGAACTTATTTTAATTGCTCTGTTTTATTTATGTAAGTTTTATTTATTCAACTGTCTGAAATAACCTAAGAATGGCTTTAAAATGAGCAGGTATAGCTGTTGTCCGGAGGATCAGGTAAGATGAATAGAGGAAAAAAGAAGGCAAGAAACTTATTTTAAATAGGGTCTAAGGATCTTGAAAGGTTGATAAAAAATTAGGAAGAGATAAAGAGGCACAAAACTTTTTTTTTTTTTTTTAAATGGGGAAAAGATAAAAGATTTGGTCTTATTGTAGAAGATGATGACCTTTGGTTGGGAGTCATTTTCTTGTTTTGCTGGTTTTGGGTTAGCTGTCTATATTAGATGTCATCTGCTTTTGGGATTATCAGGTTAATTTTATCTCAAGGTCTGAAATGAAAGTGGCCTTTTAAGAGCTTGGAGCATGTTTTAGTTGTGACATATGGATCCAGGAATCAATTTTTGTAGTTTTTAGAGTTGTAGTACTGGTCAGTAAGACATGAAAAAGTCCTTTTAATCTAGGTTTTCTAAGTTGTGCTTTATTAATATTTATTTTAGTATGTCAAGTCTTTGTATTGAAGGTTATGTAGGGTCTGCTGTGGAGGAATCTTAGGGAAGGCAGTCTAGATCTGTGAACGGTAGAACTGAGTTTTATCTTCCTCATTTAAAAAAAAAAAAAAGTTTTGTGCCTCTTTATCTTTTCCTAATTTTTTATCACCCTTTCAAGATCCTTGGACTCTATTTAAAATAAGTGTCTTGCCTTCTTTTTTCCTCTATTCATCTTTCCTGATCCTCCAGACAACAGCTATACCTGCTCATTTTAAGGCTATTCTTAGGTTATTTACCTTTATAATAATTAATAAATTTAGATTGTAAAATCTGAAGTCTGGTATAGCAAGAGAAATAATGAATCCCATGGGTCTTTCTATTATGATTTTATAGGGGGATAGCCAATATTTTTCTGATGGGTTAGATCTTAATAGCCATTAAGACTAAGGGAAGACCCCTAGACCAAGTTAAGGGGATGGATTTAGATCATTTAGTTATGAGTTTTAATATATTGTGTTTTGTTTTGTTTTTTAAGGACAGTGAAGCTTTCTATTTGATGGTAAGACTTCATCAATTTTTTTATTATAGTTTTAGTAAAAGGGGTGCCTTTCTTGCTTGAGAGAATAATGACAATTTTGGATTTCAAATTTTATTTGGAGACCTCTGCATATTAATCTAAAATGCCCCCTGTTGGTCCTGAGTTCCTCTCTCTCTAAGGCGCCTTTCAAATGAACAATTTTGTTCATTTCAAAAGTTACCAAAGTTGTCACTACAAAAACAAATTTTCCTTTGTCAGATCCACCCACAAAGAGGAAAGTCACAGGTAGCAGGTCCATGAGCACATATACTCAAATATGTACTCATATAAGCAGGACATTCAGTGAGCAGAAGAGTGGAAGATATAGAGCAAGAAGAGCCCTTTATGCTGCCTGTGTCTCCAGCCCCTGTGCCTTTTGATTCAGTCACAAGGAAACCATTTTGATCTCAACAGAATCCCCCAGAGAGAGCAAGAAAGAGACAGGCATCTTGACCAAACCAGAAGCAACTCTATGAACCGAAATGAAGGCTCATCTCAGTTTTAAGGCTGGGAGTCACAGCAACTTTCTTCTGCTTACACCAGAGTGAAAGGACCAGCAAAATGCTGTCAATGTGATGCTATTGGGAGATAGATTATCAGGGTCGCCCATTCCCAAGCTCTACGTCTCTGAGAGAGACAGTCAGACAGAAAATTGGAGAATGGAACGGAGGAAAAGGGGTGACAGAGAAATGAAACCAAATGGAGGATCTGAGCCCAAACTACAAAACTGAAATAATACATATATATGTATAATATGTAATATATATATAAATGAAAACAAACAAACAAACAAAAAACCCAAAGTACCTAAACCAAAGTCCTCCGCAAAAGGGTATTGAACTTGACGCAAGCTACGGAGAGTTCAGATAGCAGAACTTACCTCAGGGATGTGGCATTGTGGCAGTCAAACAATAGACACACAGGGTCTGTTGGGGGTTCCTCACCTGGTCACTCACCAGAATACACAGCTCCGGAGGGACACCTTCTATATAGCAGTGGAATCTCCAAATTTATCAAAAGACAAACCAGAGTCAAGTTGCAGTTTATAACATTTTTATTCAGAACATCATGATTACTGCAACAGCAAAGAAACCATTTGCCTGTAAAGATGAAAGCAGCTTTAAAGCTTTTTATTTTTTTCTTTGACCACAGATCTATGAGCTTCATAGGGTGGGTACAGTGTAAGTGGGCCTTATTTTTAATAAGGCTAGGTGTGCTTAACTAGAGGCTTTTGATGTGAAGCATCCAGATACAGACTCTGAAGAGAATGTTTGTTGCCTAATTCTTTGCTGGCTCTGAAAATTTAACTTTTGTGTTGGTTCTGAGATAGCTGAGGAGCAAGTTTTATTTATTAGAAGTAAGTGGGTGGAAGAATCAGGGTTCTTCAATAGAAGTATTTTTCTTGGCTGATTCTCTGAACAGACTTTTAAGCAGCGATGTTCTGTACCTTAGTGCTTGTTTAAACTTAAGAGCAAGGCAGAGTTTAGGAGTTTGTGGGAAGGAAAAAGCCTGACTAAAGTTTGATGAAACCAAAGTAGAAGTAAACTATCAGCAACTGTGATAATGTGGATGGAGAAAATGTTAATAATGCACATTAAACTTAAACATGTGTTATTTCTGTAATTTCCATATATGATAAATTGTAATAGCAAATAATTAGAAAATTTTATTCCAGTATTTTTACATTATTATGATTCAACAAAGAATTCACTCTCACCATTTAGAAGTGATTGAATCTTCAACCATTATCTGCATTGTTTCACTTTCATTTTGCTCAGTGACTATGAAAATACCACCTAACATTCAAGAACAACACTCCGAGAACCACTTGTTAAACTTTTACTATCACATCACAGAACAGTGAGGAATTAATGGGAGCATATTCATAATTTATTTTCAATAATCTTGACTCTACAGGAAAGTTGAAAGATGTGTGGTCAATATAATTTTGGTGAGAGAGATTTAATATGTTTCAATATTCATTGGAAAGAGGTGCATGTGTGTGTAGAATGAGAGAGCGCGGTAGAGAGTAAGAGCAAGGGAGGGGAGAGAGAGAGAATATAAATATTCCCTCAATATAAAGGAAATACAGAGAATATACTTGAAGAGGAGAATGAGATCAAATTCATGATGCAGTTGAAGAGTTTGTTCATGGAGATTTGGAGAGGCAATTCTTCCTCCTTACAAGAAGAAAATCTAACACATAGGTGCCAGTGTAGACAATGTGCAATTGGTATTGTAACATATTGAGTGAATTAACACCTGGCAGTTTTCTTTTTCTGCAAAATAAGTTTATAAAGTGGAGGGAGAGGAGTAAAGGAATTAAATCTACTGTAGTTCAGTTTTGAGTTACCCACAGAGACAAACAGGAGAAAAAACTGAATAGTGTATCTGTTGTGGGGATTCAAGGAGATTGAAAGACAATATTTAGTGTCTTGTGGGATTCTATCAGGAGCTTGCATGATTATCCAACAATTTGCCTACACTGTTGTTCAACAGGCTGGCAGCAGAAGGAAAGATGTTGGAAGATTAGGTTGACCTAAGGTTTGCTTTTCTCATCTGGACATGAAAGGACTCATATTGAGAACACTGAGAAAGTCTTGCTTAAAGGGCAGAACTGTATTGTCTAGCCTGAGGAAATAAGCTGAAGATGGAGATGGCTAATGACAAACAAAATAGAGGGTCCAGCTATAAGCACAGAAGAATGTCATAGAATGGTTGTTTTTGGATGGTAGTGTGTATAAAAATAAACTATTTTTACTATTAATTACATTGTTTTATATATTTACTTTTCTAATCTTTATATCTTAGTTTTAGCACTTATGTCCTTAGCTTCTTTCACGTTTTCTTCAGGGAAAGAAATAAAGGTATTATAAATTCACTCCCTGCATTGGAAAATATAAAATTAAATCACTAGAATTATATTCTAGTTGGAAACATATTGATATGGCAAGGCATACCTATCCTTGAATTTTTCCTTTCTGTTAAGTTTAATAATCTATGAGATATGGAAGTGGCAAAATAACTTTCTTCTAGTTATTGGGTTTTAGGTAATCATTTAAGCTTGCATTTGGGGAGAGAGCATTGACTGCATATATTGATATTGTGCCTATTTTCCTCTTTTACTTTCCCCGAGATATGTTAAAGCTGTTTAATGATTTTTTTCCACACCAGAAACTTCAAAAATTAACAATGGCTATGGAAGGATGAAGTTAATCAAGATCAGAAATATATTCCTTTTATTAATTGCATTCTAAAGTGTTTATAATCAGATTAAAATTCAATACTCAAATTAATATATGCTTATATTTTATCCACACTTTAGTGAGTTAGCACCAAGAGCTTATTGTCATGTTTAAAATTAGCAGTAAAACTGCAGGACATACTGTGTATGTATGAATGTATAATATCTGTTAGATATCTGTTTAAGAGAACATGTGTGTAGCTTCTAATGAAACAATTATGATAGTTCATATAATCCAGAAGATGGTGCTGTTTACATTTGTACTGAGTTTTAGAACTGTGGAGAAACAATTTATTTCCAATTCAGCCATTGGTGGGTTGTAAATTATTGAGCATATCTTTTGAATGGGACAGTTAATGTAGCTTTGCTCTTGAAGATTTCACATTTACAGTTATTTGCATAACATTTCCACACAAGATATTAGAAAATGTACTACTTCACACACAATCTCACATTAATGGAACCTGATCAGTTTAGCAGCAATCTCTGTTATCTTCTGCCAGGAGTATGCTCAAATGTGAAAATACACATTAGATAAGAGACCTATTTAATTTTCTGGTTACTTATATGGCTATTAAAATGCAACACGCAGACCATTAAAATGGTGATGATTCTCATTCAATGGAATGTCAATTTATTCTTCCAAAGAGTGAATAGTTTTATAGTAAGTTTTTGTGACATGTTAATTATGTACTATCCAGGAACAAAAACTGGAACCAGTTAGCATAGATAAATGAAAAAGACAGTACCTCCAGTGTATTGGACCCATTCCACTTCATGTGAAATTTGGTAATGGAGCATGCACACAATCTTATAACTGCTGGCAGTAATTTGGGAAGGAAATAGGAAGGAACACCACTTGCATTTGCCCCAACCGTCACTTGCAAGGCTTGCTGCCTCCTTCAGAAAGTCATGGCCTCAAAAGCAAATAAAATAATGGAAACTTAAACACAGTTTTTCAAACCCCTTTAGCAACAAATTGGCATGGAAAGAATTGATAAAGAAGATCTAAATGTTTCTATCACAGACTAAGTTTTAACCAACTATTTTAATATTAATGTTATAACATAGAGGACTAAATTAATAATTTATATTTACTAAGAGTGGGGAAGTTTGGATGGATTAATTGAGCTACACCCTTATCAATTATAGGAGAATTTGAGTGTACAGTGCTTAAAGTAGAAGAAAAGTAAATCAGTGTAAACTCAATATTTTGTAGACAGAAACACACAGAAAATCTGAAGGATAAGAGTTGAGAATTTAAAAAGTTTTTTTCTTTGGAGAGGAAATATAGGTATGGAAATGATAACAGAGAACTATGACCCCTTATTTTCTAAACATATTAGAAATGTGATTTTTTTTACATGCATGTAGTTTTTTAAACACATTGCTATATTTCTTTTATATAAGATAAAAATTTGTCTAGAAAAAACAGGAGAGAAACTTCGAAGTTTTGTAAGAAGAATATTTTCATCAGAATCATTTGGAGATATTTTGTTTTTGTTGCTGTTGTTGTTTGCTATTTTAAAAATAGCTTTCTCTGGCTTCCAGCCAGCGCTGCTGAATCAGAGTTTCCAGGGTGGACCTCAGGAGCCTGAATCTCTGACAAGATTCTCAAGTAACTTTGATACTCGTTTGAGCATCCCTAAGAAAGCTGAAGTTGAGAGGCTCTGCGGTTTTAGTGTAGTGGCATAAGAGTGAGAAGGACATTATTTCTAAATAAACTGAGGGCATCATAATGAAGTAAGCAAGCAACATTGCTAAAAAAAACAAAACAAAAAAATCCTTCTAAAGCACATAGAGTAATGGATATGATCCCTTTAAATCCTAGATAATACTAGTTTTGTTTTGTTTTTTTTTTGTGGAAGATGACTTCTTATCAAATGACTGTTGTTGTTTTTTTTTTCTGAACCACAATAAACTTAATTCAACAATTAGTTATCTCATTTCATTTTCCTAGGTCCCTCTCCCAAAAGTAGTTTTAAAATTTAAGTTGCCTGGAGCAAAAATCTAAGGAATATAGTTGCAGCTGGTTTTCCTGATGATTGTAATTTAGGTAAATAGTGCTTCTGGAAATATAATTGAGTTCCTTTGTGTTCTTTGGTAAACTCCTTGTTGAACTAATTTGCAGTTGCTATGCCTTTTCTAGAATTTATAACATAAAAGTTCTTGGGGATATGTATATATTGCTTTGGAATGTTAGAATTAAGAAAAAAAAAAAAGATTGTTGTTTTGAGCACTATAATATCCTTACAGTTTCCGATGGTTAAAGTTATTTGTGAAAAGGAAATTACTTGGAAGGAAAAAACAAAACAAACAAACAAAAACCCTTTTGATCCCAGTAGCTTTTTCCTTGTGCAAGACATTCTTCTCATTCTTGTGTGACTATGCTGTTTTATATCATCCAGTGCTCACCCCTTTTTAGAAATTTCTGTCTCCATGGGAATGTTGAAGGTAGCAGCTACATTAATTCAGTCCCTAGTGACATATATAATGATGTAATACCTGACTGAATAGTTTGCGCATCCTTACTTTGGATAGTTTGCACAGAAATGGTGCATAGATACATACCCTCTTAAGCAGTTCTTCCAAACTCAAGACAAATGGCTCATATACAAAATACATATCTTGGAATTTTCAAACTGAATCTCTACACACAAAACTGTGTGAATACAAGTCTATATATATAAAATGAAATTAGATTTTGGCTTTTCTTTTGAATATTATTCACAAACTTAAATGGACTTGTTGTGACAAAAACATGTTTTACACCTCTCTACATCATGACCAAGTGTTACACAGTATTTAAAGATAAAAGGGAAGGGGGCACTCAGGAGGAGTAAAGGATCCTGCGGGTTTATGCCTCATCTCTGATATTCTGATATTTTAACACGTGAGTTGATTTCCTGCGTGTTGCACACCTTATCATCTATTTCCTATCTGTAACATGTTTCAATTCCTATTTTATATTTTCTCTACTTTTTCTGTGATATGATCACATTAAATTTTTTTTTATTTAACATGAGCTTTTAAATGGAATGCTGAGAAAAAACACAATGGAAGTGATAGACAAACAAGGCCTCTTGGCATTATCCATGTCGTGTGTGTTTGTCTATCAATAAGCAGGATCTTCTATAGCACCCCATGAAACATTTTTTGAACCAGCACTGCTCTATTGAATTTGCGTTTCTATTTATTTATTTGTTTATGCTTCTGGGTAAGATTTTGTTTGATGGGAGAATTTTAAAGCTAAGAAAAAAAAAGAAGGGGGAGGGACACTTGCTCTAAGACATTAATACAAATGGAACATCATAAGTGCATTCAAGTGTTTTCTTTAGTATTCAGCATTGTAAAAAATATTTCTGAGCACTGGGCTGCTTTTCTTTTTTATTGCATGCCCTATCTTTTCTATTCAATTATTCATAGCCTCCTAAGGACCACTTTCAGCATAAAATCAGATCTATGGGAGGTAAAAACAGCAAGAAGTGTATTTCTGAATGCATTATAGAGAAAAATCTACTTACAAATTTAAATATAAGTGGTCAACATAGAAGATATATGTGCCTACTCAATAACTCTTTTACCAAACAGATTTCCAGTTGTGGCTTCTCTTAACCTTCTCATTTATCTTTCTGGCAAGTCTTGTTGCTGTTGTTGTTGTTTTTATTATTACCTTTTATGTCCAATTTACTTTTATGTTATAAAATCCCATGTGAGTTGGAAATCTTTGTTTCTGAGTAATTCTTCTTTGTATTTAGTTTAGCCCTTTTTACTTTTTGATCATCCACAACAAATGTGTTGCTGTCCTGTTCTTTTCTTCTAATCCCTAAAAATACTTTTCAAAGAGTTTGCAACCTTTATGCTCATCTATCCATCAAATATATTCTTCCCGTATTTATATTTTCAGTCTATTTATTTTAAGTTTTAATTTTTACTCTTAATAATAAAATATTACAAACATACAGAGAAATATAGGGACCAGTACAACAGAAATACATGTCTTCAACAGTAAGGATATAGTTTATTCACATACTGCATCGATTTTATTTACTGGTATATTGATACAGATAATTAAGGTTACCTTTTCACCAATCACAGTCATTAGATATTGCAAATAATAATTTTGCAGTATAACCTTTATTGTGATTTTTTAAAAATTATTTTATGTACTTCTCAATTACATCTTTCTCAAAAAAGAAAATTAGAATTTGAAACCAAGATGAGGGCAAAACCTGCAGAGAGCATTATAATAAAAAGCCCCTTTACTGCATGTTTGCTTCTGCAAAAATAGACTACAAATTAATACCCAGCTAATGCGGAAATGTAGGGTGTTTTGCTGGTTGGTTTGTTTGTGCTATTTTTTTTCTAAAAGGCATAGGAAATTGCCATGATTATACCTATATCAGTAAAGCAGTTCTAAATAATAATATAAAATCTGTGGCTAAAGCTAAAAATAATTGTAAAGTTTTGCATAGTTCAACCATCTTATTTTAATGGAAGAGTCATCTGAATCCCAGCAAGATTCATCCCCTGCCTTCTACCTCCCCACCACCTCAGGGGTCATCCTTTATTCATGGTGTAAGCCAACAATTATACCACTGCAATGGTGGGCCTTTGCTTAAGATAGGATCAGAACATTTCAGAGAACACCACATGCAAGTAAATACATGAAGGTAAATCAGAAACTAATATCTGTCTAGTAGCACGTGTTTGTGTATTTGCATTTTGTGTATGTGTGCATGTGTATGTTATGGGTTTCAGGAAAAGTATTCAAGAAAATCTAAAGATAAATTATATGTCACTGAAGTGCTCATGAAGCATAATATACGATGACAGCTGGTTCAGAGCTGGCACTGCCCCTGGAAGACTTTCTTCTATTCTGGGCAGACAAAGCCTTCACATTGAAATAGGAGGTTTACTTGGCCTTTCACAGACATCCTGATACATCTCTTGATGTGCACAGCACCTGAGAGAGGGATTAGATAAAACTGAAGACCTTCCCATGAAGCAAGATGCTGGTAAAACAAAATTTAAATAAGGATATATGTAATTAAGACACATTTTTTTTCCTTATAATTATCCATCCTGCAGACAGAATACAGTCATTAAGAAGAGTGGAATTCTAGTCCC
Source organism: Tolypeutes matacus (assembly GCA_026826555.1). NCBI lineage: Eukaryota > Metazoa > Chordata > Mammalia > Cingulata > Chlamyphoridae > Tolypeutes > Tolypeutes matacus. Next base: position 8,780,100 of record JAKSZT010010858.1, on the reverse strand, counting down.
TGATGGAGTTCAATCCCAAGTATACAACTGTTTAGCTGTGTAAACAATCTTTCTGTGCATAAGTTTTCTCACTGATAAAATGATGATCATAACAGGGTCTCCTTAATAAATTTGTTATGGGGAATCAGTGGATTAAAAATATAAAGAATTTGAATAACGATAGACCTTTTGGAATTATTTAAAATTTAACTATTGTTATGATTCACAAAAGAAGGAAGGTGTAGCTAGGCAGGTATAACTAGGCTACAGTGAAAATGAGTAATTTTCACAAAAGGAGAGTACTCTCTACTTATTGTTTTATTGGAGCCAATGGTTTCTCCTTTCACCTGTTATCTTATCTGTATCTGCTTCCTCTTTGTCTCTGTGAATTTGTTTTATTTCCCTACTTACAGTTCTTCCAGAACATCACCTACCTGTGGCTACAGCTTAATGTAAAGCTCTATTGTCAACTTTCTCATACATCAGCGTGCTGTGCTTAAATATATTTATTACAGTGCAAAATTTTGAGCCAGATTCCACAGGATTCTGTTCTGATAGATCTGCATTATAGAAACCTGTGTTCTTATCAAGCACTCCAAGTGATTTTGATGCCCATGGTCTATGGACCACATGTTAAGAAACACTAGATAACAAAGGCTCCATATCTTTGGTCAAATTATTTTTAAAAATTTTACTTGAATATTCCAAACCTTTGGATCAATTCCCTTTAATTAGTTTACCATGTAATTTGAAATAGGTACAATCCAATAGCGTATAGGTGTTTGTACTAGAACATTAAGTTTGGAATAATCAGAACACCTACCCAATTCCATCATTTTGTCTGCCTTGCACACTGAGTTCCAAAGACATACCATATGTGATAAACCACATACAATAAGATAGCAAATGCAATGACACTCCACAACAAAAACAACAAAAAAGCAAAATAAAAATCATGTCTACTCATTGGATTCAAACACTATGTTTTAGGGAAGTCATGCTCTCTCCTTGATGTTTATGACACTATGTATGCCATGATTTTGTCAAGATGTTCACTCTGCATGTTCAAATCATTGGAAATTTAAAGAAGAAAATAAACATTAGACAAATCCTTATGCCTGAAGTAAAATTACTACTTAGACAAAAGGATAAAATAGGGACATTAAGGCTTCTTCCTAGGATGTTTTACTACCTTCCACTTTTCTTGTGTCAAATGGTAAAAACCAGTTTGCTTCCTAACACAAGGAAAGATCCACGTTCCTCCTTACCTCAGGAGCTATGAATGATGTGTGTTATTTCTTAGCTCTCAGATAGGAAATCCAATTCCCCTCAATCCAGGCTAAGGTTCGTGTTTTATGTTCTTATTTCACACCTCAGTATCTTACCTCATCTCACAACGGAGAGAGTGGAAACATGTATCTATTTAAAAAGCATTGCTGCCCACAGGATTGTTATCTAGTGCTTGGTTACTTTACATTCAATCTATTCTGGGAAATACTTGAATGATCTGGATTCCAGGTCAAAGGGCTCATTAGATATTGGTCACGTGCCAATTTTTCCTCTTCTTTGAAGAGATAAGATCAATAAAATTGTCACTAGTACTTCTTCAGCTTGGAATTGTGAGACTCTGACTACACCATTACTAGGGGGAATAGATACACGTGGGAAAAAGAAAAAGAAAGAGATTCTTATGATGCTTCTCTTTGCCTGAAACAGTTTTACTTTCTGTGCTTTAAAATTTTGATAGAAAACAAAGTAAAAACCTTCATACCAGTGTTTAATAGGGTAAAGAAAATATATAATTTGATGGATGTCAGCACTATCACACACTAATTCTTCCAGAAAGGATACATAATAAGAGGCAAATAAATCTTTCTTTTTGAAAATTTTTCCCTCTTTTTCTAATGAATCATTGTCGATATTTTCTACTTGCCCTCAAATTGCTGAAATAAAGGAGAGAGGGAGGGAGAAGGAAGGAAGGAAGGAAGGGAGGGAGGGAGGGAGGGAAGAAAGGGAAAGTAAAAAAATCTCAAAACCACATTAGCATAGCACAAAAACCAGTACAGGTGAACCACAAAAGATGCTTAAAATTATTATTTTTTAAAATATATTTTTTTATTTTTATTATTTTTAAAGGTATTTAGATTACATTAAAAAAATACACAAAAAAATAGGGGATTACCATATGCCCCACTTCCCATACCTCCCACATTTTCCCTCATTAACAACATTCTCCATTAGTGTGGCACATTCGTTACAATTGATAAAAACATTTTAGAGCATTGCCACCAAGCATGGATTATAGTTCACATTGTAGTTTACACTCTCTCTTGCACAGTTCTGCAGGTTATGGTAAGACATGCAATGGCCCATATCTGTCATTGCAATGCCATTCAGGAAAATTCCCAAGTCCCCAAAATGCCCCCACATTTCACCTTTATTTCCCTCTCCTGCCCTCAGAACCTCCAGTGGCCACTGCCTCCACATGAATGATATAGTTTCTTCCATTGCTAGAATCACAACAAACCCATAGTAGAATAATAGTAAGTCCACTCTAGTCCATAGTTCACTCCCCAATCCTGAGGACTCTGGGATTGTGCTGCCCACTCCACCTCTAATTGAGAGGAGGCTTTGATCCCATGGGGCAGATGGATGGGACTCTCTTACTCGTAGTTGTAGACTCTCTTAATTCCTTGGGATGGTTGTTACCCATCATCATCTCCTTGTTAGTTGTCCTGAGTGAGTCCAATGAACTGGATAGTAGGTATCGCAACTCCATTGAATTTTAGGGCCCAGCTGGCACATGGAGAGCCCAGAGATTAAAGTCTGTTGGCCATACACCCACCAACTCCAGTACCAAGTATAGGTTGGTTCAAATAAAAGGGACAGAAGAGGCATATGTAGAGAAGTTGCATCTGAATCCAACTCTGTGACATTCGGAAGCACAAAGTCCAAAGTAGGACCACTGGTAAGGCACCAAACTCCAGAGCTATCTGCCATGACCGTAGGTCCTCGGTGTCTCCAGATCCCTCAGGAGTCCTACTATTTGGGGTAGTACCCACTTAGGAAGTCAATGAGATCCTGCTGAGACATGCATAAGCATTACATCTCTGATGACCTCCCAACTCACTTTGAAGTCTTTTAGCCATATATACTCATTTAAAATTATTTTAAATAGAGACTAAAGGGACAATAGAAAAGGCATATTACCATTCTCTCTTTCCTATTGTCCTAAAATTCACCTCATCACCCCTTTTATAATAAACATTAAGCTTACTCTAAAGGACAGAGTCAGCTCATTTTATGAAAATGCTGACATAAATTTTCAAAAAGACAAGATAGAAAAGAATGCCTGGCCAGATCAATGACAAGAAAAACAAATAAGTGGTGACTTAGAAAATATTCTGTTATAGAAAAAAAGCAGATAATAGTAGTCACATTTGTTACAAACTCATTGAGTTGTCAACAATCCATAGTTAATTTGCAAACCTTATTTCTTTTCTGGAACTTTTGCCAACCCGGGCATTTGAAGGAGGAAATGGAGACAAATAACTCTTAGCTTGTCCAGTTACAAAATTAAAGTATCAAATAAAAGCAGAACTGTTTCATGATATGGTGAGTCAGAGAAGTTCCAGTAGCCTCTGTTTTTAATGTCAACCTGCCAGTAATTCCATTCAAATAGAAGCTCCTTCTTTCACCAGATATCAATAAATAAATCCTCATAACACACACAGGTTAGGTTTTCATTGTTTTTGCCTCTATCACTCCATATTATTTTATAACTTGTTTTTTAAGGCTAGCTGCCATCTCACCAATGGGCCAGCAAAAAATTTTTGATGCTGAAATTCAAAAGTAAATGAGCTATGACTAGAATTATTGTCTCCACCCAGTTTGTAAACAAGCACTTAAACAGAAGTCCTTCAAGTAGTTTTTATTTTAATTAACCAAATTCTTATAATTTACTTTCTTAGAAGCCCTGTCCCATTACAGGCATTTCAAAGGTCACTGTATAGATATTTGGAAGACAATATACTTGAATTTCATGGAGAAGTAAATCATTAGGGTGGCAGGCACCCTAACGGAACTGAGTTATAAATGTAAGCATTAGAACATTGATTTCCTAGGTAGGTTAGTTTTGGTGTTAACTCATTGCCTTCCGTATGGTCCCATTTGATAGTTGACTACAAGAAAATATACATGAGATTTCAAAGGTAGAAGTGAATCAGCATAAATTAAGCGTTGAAGGGCTATGCAAAAGGCCAGGTACAAATACAATGTGTATAACTTGTTAATCTTCTGGCTCCTATTGTTCTTATGGGATGCCATCTGAGTGAGTACCTAGCTCATCCTCCTCATTCCAGAACTCTTCATTTAGATTCTCTGATATTTGTGCCAGGTGCATCTCTGTGGTAAAAGCAACCAGCTTCTTCTGCAGGTGACCCACATCATCAATATCAGAGTTGGCAAGCAAGGATGCAGTAGCAGTCTGCTGTCAGGGATTTCAGATTATCCTTTGGGGTTCCAATTTGTCCATATGTGTTCCAGTTTTTCTCCATGTGTTAGCGTTTTCTCCTATTGGTGGCAGCAGTTTTTCACTGCAAAGGCTGGTTTGTTCTCACAGTTTCCAGTTCATCCTTGTGGGTTCAGTTTTTCAGCAGTTCACATTCCCCATTTCATGTCCTGATTTTCTATTTAACTGTTGGCTGTGATTTCCACAGTGACTTTAGACCTTCTACCAGACAGAAGCAATGACCTTCCCTGGCTTTCTTCAGCAATTCCTATAATCATATAAAGTTTACTGCCTATAATAAATTCCATACTCCATATCACTCGTAGTTTTTCTACTGATCAAGCCCAAACTTATTTGATCCCCTAATTAACAGTTTCCCTTTTAGAAATTTTTTCAAATATGTCCAAATTGGGAGTGGCAATAACTTCCAAGATTTTCCTTTCAATCAAAGGATCAACTTTCTTGTGGTCTTCAACTACAGTCTCATTCTCCTCTTCTTCTGGCCTTCATCCTTGTCATTTTAATATACCCATAGCTGTTCTTTCCAAAAAGCTGGCCTCTCAATTCTTTGTACTTTTTATATCTCCAATGATACTGTATTCCAGCCTAATCATTGCAATGTTTCTTTTTCACTTCACGCACTCTCTATAATCTCTTTTTCAAGCAAATATTTACTAACCACCATCTCTTTTCCTTCTTATATTTTGGTTTCAACAACACAAACAATATTAGAATATTCAACAATTTTACACTAATATGTTTTTATTATCCCTCATCCTCATTATGTATGTAATTTCATGTTCATTTAGAAACACTAACAAGAATTCCAATACTTCCTTTTATATACTAGCAACTCCCTTATTCTTATTTCATAACTTGGAAATTGTATGAAAAAAAATTTAACTCATGTCGTATTTCATCATCTGCACCTACCAAAAAACACACACAACTCTGCTCTTTCATTTTATTATAAATCCATGACCCCTAATTCAAGTCAGTCCTTATCACTGCCTTGGGATTCTTCTGTACATCCCAGTTCTTAAACTCCACATTACCTAAATCTCTTTCACACTGTCTTCTTTTTCTTCAATCTTCCAACATCTTGTCTTCTTTTCTTATACTCATCTAGTGGTCTTTCCAATTTATTTATTAAAACAATAACAATAGTTATTGTATTTGTTAATATTATTATATTGAGATATTCGGCAGATAATTTTCTTTTGTTTTTGTTTTAAATTACCGTTCTTTTTCTAAGTCCATACCCATATTTTGTGCATTCCCTTCAGTTACAATGATTAAACTTTCCATGTTTCTAGGTGAGGAAGGCACTTCCTTTTTACACCGAATCCCACCCATTCTCAAATTGCGCAAGCATTCCATTTGTGCAATAATTTCTTCTGTCTTCTGCATCTTTATATTTTCCCATTTTATGGATTATTCTCATCAGCATAAAACATAATGTATTGTCTCCCATTAAAGACATGCGAACACACACAGACACATAGATACATGCACACACACACATACCATTCTGCCCAGCTACTACTTTCTTTCTTTGTACTCTTACATAGCAAAAATGCTTTGACAGATATCTTTAATCAATTTATTTACTTTCATTTCTGATATTTTCCATTGAGCACTGAAAAAAATCCCTTAACTACTCTAAACATTGAAACATTTATTATAATGATTATTAGTGATTTCAATTCACCAAATCAAAATTTAAATTCTCAGTATTCATCTCGTTTAATCTTTCTGTATTTGATGAAGTTGACCAGATTTTCCTTACAGCATTTGTCCTCTTGGATGCTGAAATAGCACTTTCTTTTCATTCTCCTTGTATCATATTGGGTGCTTCCTCTCAAAAACCTTTGTTAAATTTTCTTCATTTCCCCCAGTTTATTTTGGAGTAGCCCTGGAATGAGACTTATAATGTTTCTTTCTATTCATGTTCAACTCCTAAGTTGTCTTCTTCAATTCCATAGTTTTAAATATGATTGTATTGATTTCCTGGGACTGGTTTAACAAATAATCATAAACTGAGTTTCTTAAACTACAAGAAATTTATTCTCTCCCAGTTCTGGTGGCCCAAAATCTGAAATCCAGGTATTGGCAAGGCTGCACTCCCTCTGGAGGCTCTAGGGGAAAATCCATTCATTGACTCATTTACCCTCTGAAAGCTTCCCTTGTAACCCCCATGACTTCATTCTCTGCCTCCATGGCCACATCACCTCTTCCTCTGTGTTTCTGTTCTCCTCCGTGTGTCTTTTATAAAGACACTTTCCATTGGAATTAGGGCTTACCCAAAATAATACAGGACAATTTCATCTCAAGATACTTAATGTAATACATCTGCAATAAAGCTGTCTCCAAATCAGGTCACATTCACAGGTTCCAGGGATTTAATGTGGATAAGCTTTGGGGGTCCATTTTTTTTGTCCTATTTCAATGATCTATAAATCAATGACTCCAACATATAATTCTCCAGTCTGTACCTTTTCCATGAATTTCAGGTTCAGTTTTCAAATATTTGGCTGACATCATAACTTAGAAGAATTATAGATATCTCCAGAATTAAAAATAACACCCAGCTTTATCAGTTAGGGTTCAACCAGAGAAGCAGAATCAGAAGATAGATATTATGAGAATAATTGCAAGGAATTGGCTTACATAATTGTGAGGGCTAGACAGACATGCTGCAAGTTGTAGGACAGAATGAAAGGACAAGCTGGAATTCCCAAGTACAAGCTGTAGGTACTGTCCACAGGCAGAATTTCTTCATCATCAGGAAAGCCTCAATCTTGCTTTAAAGTTCTATCAACTGATTGAATCAGCTCACTCAGGTTGTCTAGCATTATATACCTTCCTAAAAGCCAATAAATTAGGGACTTTAATGGCATCTACAAATAACATCACAGCAACACTTAAATTAGTGTTTAACCAAATAGCCACTGACTGTAGCCTAGCCAAGTTGACATGACCAGCACACCACCTAATCTGCCTACCCAACCTAAGTGTATTAGACCTCAATGCTTTCTGTTACTCATGTTAAAATCATGGTGACATTCTTTACACTTATATCTTTCTCACATCTCACATCCATATGCAAAGCATATCTAGTAATTATCAACTTCTCAACACCTTGTCAACACCTCTTTAGTACAGGATTCCATAATCATGCCTTTGGATTGATTCTATACCTTTCTAAATTATCTATAAACTGCCACAGATGATACACAGCTCAGCAGCTGCTTTGATTCTTTCTGATGATATTTTCCACTTCTGTATCAAAGCCCTCATAGAATGTCCCATTTCACTCAACACATGACTTTTGGTCTGACTTCATGCCACTGTTCTTCTCAAACTAACTACATGTGAAATGTATGGTTTTTTAAAAAAAACATTCTTTGTATTAAACTACCACCCTTTTAATTTTTTAATATAAATCATTTTTCCTGGCCTGTTACAAATGGAACTGCTTGTTCTTTATCTCCCAGCAATAGAATGTAATCATGATTAGACCTGATCTGTTGATTCCTTTTATACTCGTTATATCTCCAATGCCTAAAAAAGTTTTTTGCAAATGAATAAAATAAGTCAACAGTATCCAAAATCATATTAAAGAAAGTTCTTAAATTGAGGTATACTGCTATATCAAATTTAGCCTGGTCTACTCTGACTGTAACACAGTATAGTACAAGTGTTATATCCTCCACACAATACCATCCTCTCAATTTATCCATAAAGTTCAGTGGCTGACAGGGGTCCCAAATAGCTAAAGCCATCTTGAAAAAGGAGAAAGAAATTGGATGGCTCACACTTCCTGATCTTAAAATGTAATACAAAGCCACAGTAATCAAAACATCATGGTACTGGTACGAGGACAGACATATAGACCAATATAGAATTGAGAGCTCAGAAATCAACCCTCACATTTATGGCCAACTGATTTTTGATAAAGTGGCAAAGACCACACAAGCAGAAAAATTGTCTGTTCAACAAATGGTGCTGGGAAATGATCTCCATTTGCAAAAAAAAAAAAAAAAAAAAAAAAAAAAAAAGAGAGAGGGGAAAGAAGGGCTCCAACTTCACACCATATACAAATAAAAATGGATCAAAGAGCTATATATAAAGAGCTAGAACTATCAAACCCCTAAAAGGAAATGTGGGGAAGCAACGTCAGGGACCTGTGTTAGGCAATGGTTTTTTTAGACTTTATATCCAAAGCACAAGCAACACAAGAAAAATAGATAAATGGGACCACAGCAAAATTGAAAACTTTTATGCCTCAAAGGACATTATCATGAAAATAAAATGACAAACTTCACAATGGGAGAAAATATTTGGGAACCATATCACATATCTGATAAAGGTTAAAATCCAGAATGTATAAATAAATCCTTCAACTTAACAACAAAATACAAACAACACAATTAAAAGATGGTCAAAAGATAGGAACAGACATCTCTACAAAAAAGATACGCATATATCCAGAAGGCACAGTAAAAAAGAAAAGATACTCAACATCTTTAGCCATCAGGGAAATACAAATCAAAATGACAATGAGATAACATTTCACTCCCTTTAAAATGACTGCTATTAAATGAACAAAAAATAACAAGTGTTGGAAAGAATATGGAGAAATAAGGACTCTCATTCATTGCTGATAGTCACGTAAAATAGTATAGCCTCTGTGGAAGACAGTTTGGCAGTTTCCCAGAAAAGTAAGTATAGAACTACCATATGACCTGGCAATTGCATTATTAGGAATATACTCAAAAGAATTGAAGGCAGGGACTCGAGCAGATATTTGCACACTAATGTTCATAGTATTATTCACACTTGCCAAAAGTTGGGAACAACCCAAGTGTCCACCAACAGATGAATGGATAAATAAATGTGGTATATACATACAATGGAATGTCATTCAGTCATAAAAAATAATGAAGTCTTGATACATGCAACAACATGGATGAACCGTGGAGACATCATGTTGAGGAAATAAGCCAAACAGAAAAGGACAAATATTGCATGATTTCATTGATTTGATGCAATTAGTATAAGCAAACTCATAGAGTCAGAATCTAGAATACACTTTACCAGGGAACGGGTGGGGATAGGGAATGGGAAATTAAGGCTTAAATTGTGCAGGGTTTCTATTTGGAATGACGGAAATGTTTTGGTAATGGATGCTGGTGGTAGTAGCACAATATTGTGAACACAGTTAATAGCATTGAAAAATATACATGAATAAGATTAATAAAGGAAAATGTTTGATTGTATATATGGTTACAGAATAAAAATTTTAAAACATACATGGAACTACACTACACAGTGAACCCTAAATTAAACCATGGACTATAGTTAATGCTACAATTATAGAAATGTGTTATTATCAATTATAACAAATGTTCCACACCAATGTAAGGTGTTCGTGCTGGAGTGGTAAATGGGAATCCTGTATTATATGCATGATTGTTCTGTAAACTCACAACTTCTCTAATAAAGGCAAAAAAAAATTTAATTAAATGGCTGACATTTTCTTATTTTTAGAAAATATAATAACATTACTATTACTGTTTAAAGCAAATAGTAATGTCTGTTTCTTCATGTACAGATTATGGACCCAATTTATAGTAAGTAAAATGTTTCTTGCATGCTCTGTTTAAATTGAAAACATTAAGACCTATTAGTTGATTTTTTATCTACATTTTAAAATAAACTATAATATTTTAATTTGAATGACCTTTTGAATTTCCAAGACATTTCAATATTTACAATGACTCTACTCATTATTGATTCCTAATGCTGCTTCCTTAATTGTTTTGCTTCCACTTTAGACATTTTAAGCAAGAAATTAAAAGTAGTTGTATTAGTCAGCCAAAGGGGTGCTGATGCAAAATACCAGAAATCTGTTGGTCTTTATAAAGGGTTTTTATTTGGGGTAGAAGCTTACAGTTACCAGGCCATAAGTCAAAATTTCTTCCTTCACCAAAGTGTTGCCACGTGTTAGAGCATGACAGCTGCTGACGTTTGCCAGGGTTCAGGCTTCTTGGGTTCCTCTCTTCCCAGGGCTTGCCTCTCTCTGGGCTCAGGCTTGCTTTGTGCCACAAGGCCAGCTATAGACTATTAGGCAAATGGCTTGCTTCTCTTCCCAGGACCTTCTCTCTTTCCTCACAACCAAGCTCCTCTGTACATTACTTCCTGGGGCTCTAGCTCAAGACTCTGCATTACAACTCCAACTCAAAACTACTCCAATACTATCCTTTGCCAAGTCTTTTATCTTCGAGACCCCACCAACCAAGGGGTGGGGCTCAATGCCCTATTGACATGGCCCAGTCAACACCCTAATCATAACAATCATGCCCAGATTAACAGGCCAGTTTACAAGCATAATCCAATATCTATTTTTGGAATTCATAACTATATCAAACTGCTACAGTAGTCAATAGGCAATTTTTACAACATTTAAAATTATATATCTATAAGTAGAGAATTACAGTACTATAAGTTATTCTTTAAAATCAAGTTGAAAAATAGAACCTACAAACCCTTTTCATTTAAGCATCAAATAGTCATTGGCAGTCTATATTAAAAGCTTGTGACAAAATTCTTTTTCAGTACAGCACTGTCCATCTCCTTCCATGGGTTGAGAGAAGTAAAATTAATGATGTAGATACTATGGTAAATGTCAGATGATGTGTTATAGTTAAAAGTACCTCAGTTCCATCCATCTGCTCCATGGGATCTAAGCCCCTTCTCAGTCAGAAAAAGAGTGGGCATCACCATCCCAAAATCCTCAAGACTGAGGAATGAACAAACGAAAGGGCAGAATGCCACTATGAACTTAAGCAGAAATGATTATTCTAGCAATGAAAAAACTCACATCATTGATACAAAGGCAGTGACCACCAGAGTTTCTGAGGGGAGAGAGAGGGAAGAATAGGTATAACATGGGGTAATTTAGGGACATTGGGATTGTCCTGCATGACATTGCAGTGACAGATACAGGCCATTATACATTTTGTCAAAACCTGTAAAATTGTGCGGATAAAGTATAAACTATAATGTAAACTATAGTCCGTGGTTAGTAGCAATGCTTCAATCAATGCTTCAGTATGTGCTCATCAATTTTAACAAATTTACCACGCTAATGAAAAATGTTGCTACTGGGGGAAAGTGTGTGTGGGGGGGTTGGAGCATTTGGGAATCCCCCCTTTTTTTGATGTAAATTATGTAATCCAAAGCTTCTTTAAAAATAAAAAAAATAACTAAAAAAAAGTGCATCAGATAAAGGGATAAACTGTTCAATAATGGTTTATATAAAGTGATAAGGGATGGTATCTGAGATACAGTGTGACATTTGAGTGGGGATCTCAAGGAAGGTAAGGTTTACATCATGACATATCTGGGGTTAGGAATAACAATGAGACCAGTGTTATTGGAGAGAAAATTTGAGAACTACAGTGGGAAATGAAGTCAGAAAGGTTCTGGAAGAAGTTCCAAACATAGAGAGCCTTGTATATAATTTTAAGGATTTGCTTTAGACTTTGGATATTTTAACTACATCAATGTGGGTGTGTAAGCCATTGGATGGCTTTCAAAGGGAAGTGACATGATTTCTTTTGAATTTTGAAAGGATAACTAGCTGTTAAGTAATAGACGTAGGATAGCAAGCATGGAAGAAGGAAGATCTGTTGGGAGGTTACTGTGAATAGCAGGCTGAAGTGGTATGGGTTAATAGAAATCACTTAAATGTGCTGATAATAGTATATATCAACACACTGTGCATTGGGCCAATAGTATTTAATCAAAATAAGACATCAAAACATTTATTAAACACCCACATTGATGTAGTTAAAAAGCTTTCTTTTATGTCTTCATGTATTAGTAGGCGAATAACTCAAAATAATAGCTATGATACACAATCAGGAATAATTTGAAATACCACTTTCCATAGCAACAGAATAGCAGATTTATTATGACATACTGCTTGGTATAGAGTAAAATCACTTAGCCACTGGATTTGATGTTATAAATTCTTTTCATTATAGTTTAAATGAGTACATTGAAATGATTAGAGTGGTTAGTTAAATACATTGATAAATGAGTGAATTTCTCCTCCTTCACCAAATTTTCTCATTATCTTTAAGTACTTAAGAGAACTCTAAGTAATGTATGCTCTTTTGTAATTATAATTTAATTGGCTCTATTGCAGGTTTATTTTGGTTTCCAAAAATACTAATATTGAATGGAAGATATATAATATTACTTACATCCTTCCAATACTTCTTGAAGATATATAAATAAGTTTATAAGTTGCTTTAAAATTTTTGAGCTAGCAGGACGTCATTGAAAATACCTGCAAAAGGACAGAAATGCTATCTTTATGGTCTGAGAGAATTAAACTACCTCTTAAAGCTCTAACCTTTCTAATAAGGAGTGAATCACAACCAGAGAAAAATTACTGTTACTGAAAGACATTTAAAAATCCGGGCATTTACACTCCGGTTTGTTGTTATTTTTTAAATTTTCTTACACATTATCCTTAAGGTTAAATACAGGATAATAAGAGACTAATACTGCTACTACTAAAATTAGTAATAATATCAATTGTTATAAAGGTTATTAATAACTTTTCCAGATATAATGGTAATACAAACGTATGCTTACATATGTAAAGCCATGTTTATTTCTTACAGTAATAATTTGATGAGGCCTTATATTGTTATATCCTAAGATGAGGAAAATGGTTCAGCCCTGTGATGTGACCAAGACCATAACTTTAATAAATGCTAGCTCTGGAGTTGAGGTTTTTATCCTATCTTAATCTGCCTCTAAAATGCTTTTTCTGTGTACTATCTAAAATTTATTGGATAAAAATTGGAAATATTTCTGAATATTTTCTTTCTTTTATTCAAAGTTTTAACACTTAAATGGTGACCTACCTAAAGATATAAACTATTTTTAAAAGAAAATAAATCATTGCACTTTTGCAAGCTACAGTGAAAGATATTGTTCAAAATGACCTATGTATGAGTGATATGGAGCTACAGATACTTAAGAAGGGCAAAAATCATTTTCTCAAAACTTCAAGGTTTTCTCTTAAGATGTTTCTCTTAAGTTGTTTTAGAATCAGATGAAGCCAATGAATCGAAAAGTAAAATGTAATCTCATGTGCACTAATAAAGATATATAAATCCTGGGTTTGAAATTAGAATTTTTGCCAATAATTATATTTTTTAAAAATATCGCTTGACAAATATATACTGAATCATTCACCCACAAATATTTACTTCTAAAGTTTTATTGTGCAAACTGTAAGAAATCATTTTTCTATATAGAGATAATATGTGAAAAAATATGTAAAATATTAAACTTGTGCATTGCTTTATGAAGATATGGACTATGATGACAGCATTTATCCCATCTATATTTTGGTTTGTTAGTTACCACAGGCCAGATAACTAAGTAAGAAGATAGTTACCCTTGGGAAACGGATGTGGCTCAAGAGGTTCGGCGTCCGTCTACCATATGGAGAGACCGGGGTTCGATCCCCGGTACCTCCCGGTAAAAAAAAAAAAAAAAAAAAAAGAAGATAGTTACCCTACTTTGGGATCACTAGGTGAAATACCAAATGTTAAAGCTATCAAAAATGATAACATTTATTGAAACTTGGCATACTGGACATATGTAATTGGAGTTTTGAATATATAAGGATTGAAATTAAAGGGAAAAACAATGAATAACATATTATTGAAAATAATTTCATGAGAAAACATATTTTTACTGACTATGAATATTTTCTGTGATATTATGACTAAAAATTCCTTTGGAATTTTTTTAAGAACTCTCTTCTCATTGATTTTGGTTCTGCTAGAAGGATTGCTACCAGTTGAAAATGGGACAGTTTGAGTAAAGAAAAATATAATGATTACAATGGATTTAAAAGCATTAAAAATAAAAATTCATAGCTGCATAATTATATACAAAAATATTTGAAGAGGGCCTAAGTCACTTTGCTGAAAATGCATAAGTATATAAAAAGGGGAAGGAATTAAGCTTTAACCATTCCTTTTCTTTACTGGCTGTACTTAAGTGTAGCAAAATATTTGATGAGGTTTAGTTGCTTTATATTTAAATGAAGAATTATATCAAATAAATTCAGAGAATTGATTAAAAGTTAATGTTTTACATATTGTGATAAAAATAAATGGAAATAGGAAATGGTCAGCAATTGCCAAAACCATTTGATGGAACATTGAATTGAATATTTTAGTGAATAGATCAGGTGAACATCTCCTTATTCTGAAGAGTGTTACTATTTCAAAAGTAACTTCAATACCAGCTTTGGTTTTTAAATCTTAAATATTGAAATGCTCCCTTCTCTGGAAATTTCAAAAGTAAGAGCAAAATAAGAAACAATTCCAGCATTACTATTTGATAAAACTGGGAGACATCTGGAACACATTAACACAATCTGAAGGAGAAAAATAACTCCCAAAAGAAGTAAAAGTAAAACAGGAGTTATGGAAAGACTGAGATGATGCTTATGGCCAAAACACAGAGACAAAGCCAAGAGAAAATAATTTTTCAAAATAAGTGGTATCCATTGAATCTTGTTCAGAACAGAAGGAACACAGATATAAGCGATGGAAATCCTAATCTCATAGACATAGATTTAACCTGGGACTTAAGAATTTAAGGTGACATTGAATAATGTATTAAACAAATAACCCTGATTTGAAAAAAAAAAAATCTGTCATGACATAGGTAGAGGGGGAAAAGCTCTCAACCATGAGTTGGTTTTCAGGATCAATTTTTATTGCTTCATAGAAGTATCATTTAAAAATGTTTGCATATATTACTCGACAAATTTCAAATCATAAATAAAATATTGCTAGCTTGAAATATAAGTAAGTCACATTCCAAATCTGGATTACTTAAAATAAAAGGTTCAGAGCAAAAAAAAAAAAAAAAAAAAAAAAAGTAAATAAAACAGGGAAATAAAAATGCAAGAGGAACATGCCAGGAAGAAAATATCAATTGAAGAATAACATTATCAAAAAATGCATGCAGAACATAAAAAATTATCAAGGATACCAATGATAAATTAAATTTTAAAAACAAATAATAGGATCATTTAAAATGAATATATAGAAGCACAAAGTAGAGTTAAACTATCTTTGAAAAATACGTAATATGAAGAAAATACAATGTTGGCTGGAAAAACTCAGCAAAGAATTAAAAGATAAATATTTTAAAATTCACATATACTAAAGACCATTTGGAAGCAACACAAAGAAAATAGAAATTGCTGAATATACAACAAAATGTATGAAGTTCAGGACATATAAATAAATTGGAAATCAACAATATTTTCGAGATCAGGGAGAAAATGACATATGTATAAAGTAGGCAGTGGAGACAATATTTTCTTGACCATCTTGAAATATACACAAACCTGTTGTATAAACTACATATAATGATAAATTCAATATTTTCCCAAAATGATAGTTTTTGATGCTATGTATTACAAGTAAATACTTCTGTCATATGAAAATTTGACAGAATGATCCACACTGAAACAAAATCCACTAAAATTGACAATTTTCAAAGTAAAGAATCCATGAACAATCCAGGCAAAAATGATGAAGCCATTTTCCAGTGATAAAATTAGATTGTTTTTATTCATACAATTTTTATAAGCAGTGCTGAAAGATAGTGCATAATCATTCAGTTATTTGTGTTTAAAAGTAACAAAATTCTATCCCTGGCCCTGATGGATTTATTGGTATAAGACTTTGTCCTCTGCTAAAACTAAAACGGAAACGGAAACCGAAACTAAAACACTAAAACTAAAACTAAAAACTATAAAACTCGACAAATTTCTATATGGCAACAGTTTTGAGGTAATAGACAAAGACCCTTCCTTGGGATTTATTTCCTAATTGTTGCCTAGGGAGGTGGAAATCAAAGAGATCATTAGGAAACTACTTATCTGAATAGGCAGAGATGGAGTTTGCAGAGCAGAATGTTTAGAATCCATGAGATAAGCATCAGAGAAGAAGGGTCTGTAGAAAGAAGTGTCCTCAAAAGTTCATTTAAGAGGGAAGTCTCCTTTACTTTCATGGCTGTAGGACAGAATTTTGAGCAGTGCACTGATTGTTCAATTTCACTGGAAGATGAAATTTGCCATATGTGTGGATCTACATTGATTCATGAGCTGTAGCTAATGGTTTTTATAGCTGGCCTGCAACTTGGAAGAAACATGATTGAAAATTTGATGACAATAAGGGTTGGAGAAAAGGTATGTGAAAAGACATCTTCAAATGAGCACAAGCTGTGATGATATTTATGTTACCATAGAAATGCTTACTGAAGGGTGAAGGCAGCAAAGTTTTAATAATCATGTGGATAAGTTGACCCATTTCATGGACATCAATCTGGTTCTTCCCTTGACCAATAGACTCATAATGAAGTGATCATGGTAGCAAGGATGGAGATTAGGTATTGGCTTAACAACATGGGCTTACACTCACCAAGGCTGATCTGGTTGCAGTGTCTAATCTGCTACAGCAGAGACTAACACCGAGACCCTACATGGCACTATTCTCTTGTGAGATAAGCCAGGTACCTGAAGGTAGGCAGATAACATTGGACCACAACCATCAAAGAGACGACACATAACCTTATTGGAATAGAGACTGGCTTTGGATGCATATTTGCCTTCCAAATGCAATGCTTCTGACTAAACTATAGAGCATCATATTCACCATTATAGTATTCCACACAGTATTGCTTCTGACCATGAACTAATGTGACAGCAAATAAAGAATGGCAATTGCCCCATGTTTACACAATTCACAGGGTTTACCATATTTCCCATCATCCTGACACATTTGGTTTAATATGATGGTGGGATAGTGTTTTGAAAATTCAGTTACAGAGCCAGCCAGGTGGCAACACTTTGCTGGCTGGAGCAAAGGCTGCCAAGATGTTTTATATGTTCTAAATCAGCATCAAATTTATGGTATTATCTTTCTTATAGCCTGGATTCATGAGTCTTGGAATCATGGGACTGAAATGGGAATGGCTCCTCTTCCTTATACACAAAAGACCCAATAACAATGTGTTTGCTTCCTCTCCTCACTAATTTAGACTCTCCTGGTTTAGAGGTCTTAGACCCAAAGGGAACAATCCTTCCATCTGAGAACAAACAATGATTCCAGTAACCTGGAAATAGCCATTGCCTCCTGGACATTTGGGGTTCTTCCTATGGTTGTATCAATAGGTAAAAAAGGGATTATTTTGATTCTGGGTAATTGAGTCTGGTTATCAAGATAAATTGTATTGCTCTGCCACAATGATATAAGGAGAATCAGTATTTTATTCATATACCCAGAGGTAGGCATAATTGCCTTATTTGGATGTCAACACAGATAGTGCAATACACTCATTAATGAATATTAAAAAATATTATTAAAAAAAGATAGTGTAAAGGGTAAGGGGCAGGGTGTCTTCAGGCTTTTATCATGGATAAAGCATAGAGGCCTATAGCGTGAGAAGATCCCCTGTGTGGGGTAAAGCCTGCACTAGTTGAAATTCCTGAAAGTATCCTCAGGACATATGTGATCTTCTTTTCATGTTGCCCAGATGTGGGGCATACAGGAGATCTAAACGCTGTTTAGAGTCAAACTTCAAAGGTGGAGGCAGTCTTTTTTACAAGGACATGCCTTAGAATATCTAGTAGTAGTACTCCTATTCCTGTGGTTTAAGTCAATGAAAAAATACAACAATCTGTTTTGGGTGGGACTAATAATGACCCAGAATATTTAGGAATGAGTATTTCAGTCACCCTGCCAGGTAAACCAGATAAGGAATCACAACCAACTGAGGTGATTGCTGTGAGTATTAGAATTATGAAATGAGTTATGGGAGATGGTTGTTATAAATGTGAGCTATGACAATGTAGCTTGTTGCAAAAATGAGTACTACAATAACTGGAGCAGCTTGATATTATTTATGAATTTCAAAAGGAGATATTGATTATGTTAGTAAACTGGTCTGTTCCTCTGGGTGTGATATCCCTTTGATTGTATTAAATTCAGAGGTTTCACTTTTACTTTATTAAATCAAGATTAGAATTTTTTTTTTTAAGATTGATTTATTTTTCCCCTCCTTGCTGCTTGTGCTCGCTGTGTCCCTTTGTTTTGCATTTTTCTGTGTCTGTTTGTCTCCGTTTTGTTGGATCACGTTGCTGCGCCAGCTCACCACGCCTTGCGGGCTGGCTTGCCTTCACCAGGAGGCCCTGGGAGTTGAACCCGGGGCCTCCCATGTGGTAAACGGTAGCCCAACCAATTGAGCCACAGCCGCTTCCCTAGATTAGGATTTTTATTAGACCACATCATTAGGGGGTGCAGGGTTGAATCCCTGCCCCCTTGATTGGCTATATAAGCAGACGCTCAGTCAAGAACCTGGAAGTAGATACACAGAGAAGAACACAGAAGAAAGACAGCTCCATAGGCATGGCAGAAGACCAAGGAAGAGAGATAAGCCTGATAGTTGGCAGCTTTACAGATCAGAGCAGCTGAGAAGCCCTGAGAGATGAGCCTTATGCCAGCCTACAGCTGAGATCGGAGAAGCTGGGACCACAGAGCCTTAAAAGGAAGAAGGAAGGCTGAACCCTCATAGACATTGCCTGCCATTTTGCTTCAACACGTGGTAAATGACTTTGGATGAGAATGTACCTCTTATGGTACCTTGAGATGGACTCTTTAGAGACTTGTGACTGTAATCTTCTACTCCAAATAAATACCCCTTATAAAAGGCAACAGATTTCTCATACTTTGAATCAGCACCCTTTTGGCTGACTAATACAATAACAAAGGGCACTTCTTCCTTATTTTGATTTGAAAGTGTGTCTATGTATAAATTATATATAATATTTTCTTCCCCTCTCTTGTAACATAAGACATGCTAATAGTAGATTATGTTCTTCCTCAGTATTTAAGTTACAGGAAATCAAAGTGAATCAGCTAAGAGTAAAGAAAATTACCAAAGGCTAAAAGCAGTATCTATTATCTCTTGGAAAAAGGAAATGTGCTTTCTATTGTACAAGTGATATTTGTGTCATATCAGGTGAAAGATGACACTATTATTGTCTTTAATTGGAGAAAAAGTATATTTTGAGAAGATGTATGTGGGTGCCAAGTTGCCAAGAGGTAGGCTGTATGTAGTGTTTGTACTATGTCAACTTCTCTAGGCTAGATTAAATTCTCAGAATTTGCCTCTCTGTATATTTCTGGTTAGAAATGGTCCACAATAGAAATTTCCTTAGAAGATTTGAATTATGTGAAACAGCAGCCATTTTTGTAGTGCAAATTGTTGTCCTCTCATTGGCTTTAAGCAGTGGCTAGACCTCCAACTGTCCATCATCTCTAAGATCCTATTTCAGTTTCTCCAATTCCTGGGCCAAGGGAAAGTTTTTAGCTCCATGATGAAGTTCTGTTGCTTCTACAAAACGTTCATGAGAAACAGGGCAGAGGCAACAAGAACTGATAAGGATTTAATCCCATATTCATGGACTCTATTTCATGCTTGTGAGTTCCAGCTTATTCTTCCTTTCTTTTTCTTTATGTTGATTTTCTCTGTCTTATTTCTTAGTCTGTGGATTTAAAACTTTAGCACCAGATACTTGACAGACCATAGTCAAAATATAAAAGCCAAAAGTTTAAAATTTCAAAATGAAAGCATGGGAAAAATGTTTACCATTCTGGAGAAGAAAAAGAATTCTTAGACCATATTTAAATCATTTAATGCAAATGATTTAAATATATAAAAAATCGACTTTACTAAAATTAATCAAATACTGCATTCTTTACAAGCCAGAATTGATAAAGTGAAAAGACAAGTAAATACCTGGAGAATATAATTGCAATATATATATTTTACAAAGGCCACATATAAAAAATACATCACTATTACAACTCAATAATAAGCAAAACAATGAAAAATGGAGAAGTTTTTTCATAGCTAATTCAAAAAGAAGATATACAAATAGTCAATAAGTATAGGTAAAAGATGCTCAATATCATTATTCATGAAGACAATGCAATTTTAAACCACAATAAGGTACCACTACACATTCACCAGAATGGCTAAAAGGAAAAAGTCAGACAATATTTAATGTTGGTAAAAAAAAAATACTCATCAGGAATTTCTCAGAATTTAAAATACTGCAGCAATTTTGCAAAAACACTTAGGCACTTTCTTATATGATAGACATTTATGAACCAGATGATCTAGCAATGTTATTCCTATTTATTTACCCAAGAGAAGAGGATACGTTCATAGGTGTGTGGACAATTTATAAAAACAAAGTCTCATTGCCCATTGGTCAAGAAAGTGACTTCCATAGTTCTAGAAGGGCTTGGCATCCCAGTGTCTCTCAGAGTTCTTGGCCCCTTCTCATTTTCAATGGGTTAAAACCAGTTGTGATGGAACCAAAGTCGGTTTTAAAATGCATTAAGCAAATGTTGCTATAATGGGAAATTTCCTTTAACAAATAATCCTCATTTTATACTACGAAATTGTTTCAGAAAAAGTTCTGTGCATCTTGACATTTGTTTCTTCAAACTATAATGTCAACTGGGATTCTTTATAACACTTTCAGTTGGTTTCTCTATACTTAATTTTAAAAGAAGTTATTAAATTAAACAAAAATACTATTTTAATGACTCCTAGGGCAATTTATCATACATTGCCTGAAATACTTATCTTTTTATATAATGTTTACTGTTTTTATTATTTTTAGATGGATAAAACCTCTGAAATTTAATTTAAAAATTGAGCATAGACGTATATATGTAGACCAAAATAGATATATGTTAACAATTTTTCTAAATATATTTTTGAATGACAATATATGGGCAACTATGAATTTAACTGTGTTCCCCAAAATTATACATTAAAGCCTTAATCCCCAGTGCCCAAGAATGTGACCGTATTTGAAATATGATCCTAACAGATGGAATTAAGCTAGTTAAAATGAAGTTATACTGGAATAAGGTAGACCCTTAATCCAATATGAGTGGTGTCCCTGTAAGAGGGAGTTTATGCACAGACAGACAAATGGAAGTATGTCATGTGATACTAAAGCAGCCACCCAATTGATATGCCAGATGGACTGCAGGCAAACCACCATCAAAAGCCAGGAGAGAGGCATGGAACCGACTTCAGAGGAAGCATGGCTCTACCGACTCAATTTCAGCCTTCTGGCCTCCACAACTGTGAGTCAACAAATACCTATTTTAAGCCACCCAGTTTTTGCTAATTTGTAACAGCATTACTAGTGAACCAGGACAGACAACTATTCAATATATTAGATTTAGCTTATTTTATGGATATATATTACGGTTGAATCAGAAACATCAAACTGAATCATATGCCTGGTTCTTACTAATAGCATTAAAAATAGGTCAATATTCAGTATGCACATTTGAATATTCGTTCAACTCACTGTAAGTATATCAGTTAGAACTTACAGAACTCTGACAAATTTTGATTCACTACTTGGATATTATGAAAAGATTTAACCTCTTGGTTATAATTATATAATCATTTCTTGTCTTATGTCCATAATACTGTAAATTTCTAAAATGTCAGTATTTAGACACCCTGCTGCCCTATAATAATTACCTTTTCAATCAAAAGGGTTTTAGACTGCAAGAGCTAGACTTGATCACACAATGTCTACTCCACTAACCCACAGATTTACTATGTTCTCAAGTGCAGCATCTGCAAATCTGCAAGTAAAATGCAGTGTATGTACTTAAATAATAATGTAACTGACAAGATATCAAATCTGTTTTGATTCTTTATAAATGTGTAAGATACCACTAGGTATCTTATTTACTCCCCATTCCATGAATTCTTAGGGTTAAAGCTAATATCTAATGTGCTTTCTTCTTCTCTAAAGTATAGTTGACAAGAAGGCAAACTTTTCAGGATAAAATAAGCTCACAGCCTAAATATTAATAAAATTTTGGTCAATGAAAAATTGCTTGAATACAGACTCTATTAGAAGTAGATATGATAAAATGGAGGATACAAATTTAAGGTAAGGCTAATAAACAAATTAAAGAAGATAAAATAAGACACTAGTCACCTGGAGCCAAAAAAAAAAAAACAAAACAAAAACTAAAAATAGCTAGCAGAAATATTAATATGGGAAATGTAATAGTTGAAATTAAGAGCATAATAGATAGCATAAAAAGCATAATGGATATAGTTAAAACAGAGTGACAAATTAGAAGAGAAGACTGAAACAATAATTTACAAGAAAGAAAGAAAACAATAGACATTAGATTTTTAAATAACAATACTGGATTCAAGTATAATGTCCTCAAAGTATTAGGGGAAAAAAAAATTGACTATAATATCGTAGAACAACCAGACACTATCCAACTCTAATGGTGTAATAAAATATTCCTCATGCACACAAAGCTTCAGAAGCTCTGCCACACAAAATAGAGATTGAAAAAAATTTGAAAGAGAATATATGAAGTAAAGAATGTATAATTCCAGGAAATATTGCAAGAAATATTTGAAGTAAAAGTGATCAAATACCTTGATCAAAGTTTGCTGTTTCCAATTTTATTAATGTTTTGGTTTTCAAAATCATCTAACACAGCATAGAGAAATAATATTAGATTAACAGTATCTACATATTTGAAAACTCTAAATGTGAAATGATTCTTACAAAACAAATTTAAAATAAAGTATTCAATTTTATATTAAACATTTATAATTAAAAAATATAGCAGATATATGATAAAATGATATCAAAGTTAACAGAAATAAGTCCAAATATTTCTATAATAGCAATAAATGTAAATGAGTTTAATTCAAAGACAAAATTAATATATTGAACATAAAGTAAACAGTTTCATATGTTGCTGTTTCTAGCTGTATTCCTAGTGTCTCAAATAGTGCCTGGAACATAAGAGGCATACAAATATTAACTCAAGATGGATCATAAATTCAAAACTAAAATGCAAAACTATAAAATTTCTAGAAAATTATATAAGAGAAAATTTAGGTAACTGTAATAGCTAGGCTCATATGTCAACTTGGCCAGGTAATGGTGCCCGGTTGTTTGGTCAAGAAAGCACTGGCCTAATTATTACTGTGAGGACATTTCATGGCCTTAAATCATTAGTAAGTTTGACTGCATCTATTGCTGATTAAATCTATAAACAAGTGACGAGATTGCCTTCAGCAATGAGAGATGTCTTATCCAATCAGTTGAAGGCATTAAAGGGAGAAATGTTGATTTCAGCAGTCAGAAGAAAGAATTTCCATCTCTACTTCAGACAGTCAGCTACTCTGGGGGAATTCATGGAAAACATTCATCAGCATTCCTGAATTTCAACCTGCCCTACAGAATTTGGACTTGTGCACCCCCATAGTTGCGTGAGAAAAACATATTTGGTTGGTTAAAATCCAATAAGTGACAATACCAAATACAGGTGAGGACATGGAGCAATAGGAACTCTCATTCATTATTAATGGGAATGCAAAATAGTACAGACACGTTGGAAGGCAGTCTGGCAGATTTTTACAAACCTAAACAGGCTTCTAGATATTTATCCAAATGATCTGAGAACATGTCCATAAAGAAACCTGCCACCAAATGTTTATAGCAGCTTTATTCATAATTACCAAATATTGGAAGCAATTGGGATGTTTTTAATAGGTGAATGGATAAAGCAAACTGACATACATCCACAGAATGGAGTATTATTCAGTGATAAAAATAAATATAACTATCAATGCATGAAAGACAAGGAGGAGTCTTAAATACATATTGCTAAGTGAAAGAAGTTGTTTGACAAACTACATACTGTATGATTCCAAATATATGATATTCTGGAAAAGGAAAAACTATAGACATATTAAAAGATTAGTGGTTTCCAGGGCTTCAGAGAAAAGGAGAGGAGGGATGAATAGGTGGAGGACAGAGTATTTTTAGGGCAATGACACTTCTGTGTGATACTGCAATGGCAGATACATGGTATTGTGCACCTTTTAAAACTCATAGAATTGTATTAACACCAAGAGTGAACCCTGATGTAAACTATGAACTTAGTCAATAATTATTATTGCTTCAATAATTGTATCAATGTACCACACTAATGCAAGGCATTAATAATAGGAGAAACGGTGGAGGTGAGTGGGTATATATGGGAACCCTCTGGGCTTCTTGCACAATATTTCTGTGAACTTAACAATGTTCTGAAAATAAAGCCTATTAAAAACTCAATCAACAACAAGTGAAAGGATGAAAAAAGAAGCATAGACAAAAGATGACAAATTGAAATCATAAAGTAAGACACTAGTGAAAAATAATCAAGTTTCTAGTTAAAGACAAAGTTTCTCTGATTGTTAAAAAACTAAACAAGACATAAACAGATAAAAATCTCTCTAAATGTCTTTACAATAATGGATCCCCAAAGCATAACTTCTTAGAAAGTTTAAAATTGTCACATAAAAATTTGCTGGAAAATTACTAATATAGAAGAGGTGAAATAATTCTATTAACATATTACAAAATATATTTAATATATTAAAATTCAGCAATTTGGGTATTGAGGGATAGTAAATAATGAAAAATATTTAAATTGTTAGGAAGATATAAAACATCTTTATGCATTTATTAAAACTCTGAATATAAACATAAAATAGAGATGAAACCACAGGGATAATTTGATAAATCCAGAAAAATAGTAGAAAACCTTAACAAATCTCTTGAGAGAATATACAAAAGTCCATGAAGATAAAGGAAATTAACAGCCTTGTTCTAATATATATATACATATATATAACAATTGAATGACAATGAATCAGTGTTGTTAACCAGATTATCTAACTATAATACAATTAAATAATTTTCTATGTTTAAAATTTTTCATGGGCATAAAAACACATAAACACAACATAGACTCACTTTATTCTAAATAATATATATAGGTTGAGGAGGAAATCATAAGGAAAATTTAAAATTAGTTAAATATGTATATTTGAAAATAATAATAAGTATAAGTATACATGGCTATGACATGTAGCAAGAAGTTTCATAGCAATAGTATTTATATTAGGAAAGAATAAACATAGAAATCAAACAATTAATAGAAACTAAAGGATTTAGAATAACAAAATACATAGAAAAACAAGAGAACAGGGAAGATAAAGACAGGACTTAAAGGATGAAATTATGGTGAATTAAATACTTTGAAAAGACTAATAAAATATTAAAAATCTAAGGTTATTAAATATCATAAAATAAAGCTTATGAATAACTTCATGTTAATACTTTTGGAAATTTTGATGAAATTCTGATATACATATAAAGATATAACTTATCTAAACAGATTTAAGACTATATATAATAATTCAATATTTCCTTTATATATATTAAAGGAAGGAAAACAGAACTTAAAATCTCAGAGTGAAAACACAGTTCCAGACAGTATTTCAGGTATTTTCTCCAACACTTGAAAGGAAAAGATCAGTCCACTTTTATTTCTGTTCCAGAGAAGAGAAAAGGGGGACATATTTGCTAAATCATTGTATACCTGATCTCATTCTTGAATATGATTAAAAATTTAATCCAGTAGTATAAATAAATGATAATACATAGAGTCACATTCAACACAGGATCATAGGACAATATAACATTACAAACATATATATATATATTTTTATATTTATATATATATATATATAAAATATATACATTACATATACTATAATGTCTATTATATGTATACTATATAATAGATATGATGAGCTTATAGTGTGTATGTT